>JAYESA010000015.1:117745838-118345838 GCA_036927795.1 Iris macrosiphon | reverse complement strand
AGTTGGCTTGAGGTGCTAGGGCATGATTTTGATATCGAGGATGGCGAACAGAGTAGCACGGACAGTCACGAATTCTATGGTTTGGATCACCATAAATGAGGCATAACCCGTGCTTCTTGTGACAGTTGTCGATTGTGTGCCCTGGCTTCTTACAGAAGAGACATGTTTGCCCTGAATTTTCTTTCTGTTGACCGTAGTTATTTGGACGCTTTGGAGCGGTGTTTCCTCCCGTGTTGTTAGAACGCTTATGATTGGAAGTATGCACAGCACCGGCAACAACTGAAGGATACTGTGGTTCAAGGAAAATGGCATGATTGAGAACTTCTCGCATAGTCAGATATTTGGAAATGACTACGTGCGCATGGATGATAGGTCGCATGCCGCCTTCAAAATGACTTGCACAACTCGCCGCATCAGGTAGGTAGGAGCTTACAAATTTGGCGAGCCGATTAAACTCGGCGGAGTACTACTTCTCGGTCATATTGTCTTACCGAAGCTGCACGAACTCGTTCTTCTTTTGCCGACGTATGGGAGGTGGTATGAACTCCACTTCAAACGAGCAATGGAAAGTAGCCCACACGATCATCTCCTCTTTATCTCCTACGGAGAGAGATCTTTGATGCACGTTCCACCAATTGTGCACGTTCAAATGGAGCTGCAGTTGGGCACACGCAACACACTTCTCCTCAGGTACCTATAGTAATTTGAAGTGGTCCTCAAGATCTGTAGCCAATCTAGGGCCACGATCGGATCTTCAGTCCCGAGAAAAGATGTATTGCAGACCTTCTTGAAGTTGACAAAGTCGAAGGTATTTATATCATTCTTCTTTGGAGTTTGAGGTATTTTGACTTCAGGCATGGGTCGCTCCACCGGTGCCGCTTCTGTCATTGCGGAATGGTTAGAGGTAAGGTCTGAACGATCTGCTGTAGGGCATCTACCTGCTTCTGTTGGACTGCAAATCGGTCTTCTAGATTGCCTTCGAACTTTCTCTGTCGCTCTTCCGCCAGCTTCTCGGCTCGCTCATGATGAGCCTCATCCCTTTGTTGTCTTGCTTCAAGCATCCACATTATTCGCTTAATTGAATTGATATGGGGCATAACTCGCAGGCTTTCAGAACTTTTTGAGGTGCCAAAACTACTTTCCTGGGCTTGTACCTCTCCTTGTGCTAGCGTTGATGCTTGCGCTTGAGTTATTCCTTCAAAATAAAGTAACTTGCATCAGGCTTATAATGTATTATGGACTCACTATATGGAACACATCTTATTTTGGCCAAAAGAGTTTAAAAGTTCGCATAGGGAATAGATCGTTAAAGGAACTTTTCTGACACGAGAGTCAAAGGAACTTGATCTGTGCTCTGATACCAATATGTCACGCCCCAATTTTCATGAAATCGATAGTCGTCCCCCTGGCGTGATGTCGTGCGTGCCTAGGTTATACAACGCACAAGGCCAATGTCGTTTTATATAACGAGCACATATTTATAGTACACAAATAATTGAGCACAATATTAAAACATGAAAAAGTTTTTTTTTTATTGATAATGAACATCTTTTACAAATTCTTGAACGAGTCGGATGGTTGCTGTAGGAGCTTACAAAAGTGGACGCAAAATGAGATAGCCGTCTGGTATATTATGTTATTTTACTAAAACTTTAAAGCTATAAACACCTTTGGGCGAAGCTATCGCCTTTCTACGGAGCTGCATATGGTATGTGCATGAGCTTCTGGAACTTTAAAACGTCTCTTCAAGGGCACGATCAGGGCGTGCCGGTAGGTGGACTGGATTGGAAAGTCGCTCTAGCTTCTTTCAGGATCTCCTTGGCACGGAAAACATGTTGCAACGAGGGTCAGTATATCAAAATACACCGGTTAAGACGAGCTAACCCAACTATACTAATCAATATGTTATTTATATGAAGCATGCAAGTTATTATGTGGTCTTTCTATCTTGCCTTATCTTAATTTACAAGCAAGAAATATATATAAAAATTTACTGAAATAAATATGCCACTGTTCGGTGACTTTTACCTGCTCGTCTAAACCACCTGCACAATACTTACTATGACCTTTCCTACCACGAAGACATAGTTAGCTTGCACAGTTTAAATATATGTGGGGATCACTAGCATTATGCCATAGTGGACGAGTTATAGTCTTGGACGAGGATGGTATGTAACGAAAGCACGTGAGGCGCTACACGCCATCCCGTCCAGTACGTGGGACTATCGTAAAGTTTTGTCCAGATCGGATCGGTGCCAGTCCCCAGCGACCATCCACAGAAACCATAAAATCTTGTGCACAAGTTGTCCGTGATCAAGTAACTTCTATACTAAGTTATCAATTGATGCAGTTCAAAGTAACACGAGCACGAGACAAGTAACATGGCATAATATATTTTGCATAATCTACTTGATTATTTTATTACATAGCAAGTCGTATTCTATACATAGCACAATTATCGAAGAATTATATATTCTAACTAGAATTGAAACACGATAAAAGAACATTCTAAGTGAACTAGCATGCAACAAGGTAACCGTTCATAAGTAGATTGACAAAAAAAAGTAATCCAAGTATATTTCATTTTATCTTGACATCTTTTAGTTATTATGGTATCGTTTGATCAGAACAATCAAGAAGGCAAGATTTTAGATGTGAAGAATTAGAAGAAGGTTCAACTTAATCGAATTATAGCCACTCAAAAGTTGGTGGAGGGAGGAAAGGAAAAAGGTGCTTCAAGACTTCGCTCGTGCGACGCATACTGCACGATCAACTGCACTACCACAAACAGATGATCAATACCTCTTCTCCTCTTTCCAAGATCGAAACAAAAATATAATTCAACGAACGAAAGCAATGAAATCCATCAAAACCATTCAAGAAAATGCAAATTCGAAAACCAACTCAAAGCATGAAAGCAACAAGGCGACAGCAAAAACTAGACAAGAAAACTTGCAGCGGAGAGGTCCCTCTTGACTTTACCACTAAGTCCATCCTTGGGGCACGGTCTACTGAATATGGGAATCAATTCCGAAGAAGAAATTCTATAACGAAAAAAACATCTTGATTCAATCTATCCCGATCGAACGATACCAAAAGTATTTCTTAGCCGTAATCTCCGAAAAGGGGAACGGGCGCCACATCATAACCAACTAATAGGAAGTTTCATCTACGAAACTAAGGAATAGATCTACCTTTATGAAATAATAAAGGAAACTTGTCTTTCATCTCAGACTCAAGCTCCCACATTAACTTCTCGATCGAATGATTTCTCCAAAGAACGTGCACGAGAGGAATCGAATGACTTCGAAGAAGCTTCTTCTTTTGATCCAAGATTCGTACAGGGTGTTCAACATACATCAAGTCTTACTTCAAGTCCAGTTGATCAAAATCTACCACATGACTCGAGTCATACACGTACTTCCTAAGCTGTAAGACGTAGAAGATATCTTGTACTTCAGATAATGACGGCGGCAGGGCAATCTGATATGCGACTGGGGTAACTCGCTTAAGTATTTCTAATAGGTCGACGAATCTTGGTCTTAGCTTCCCTTCTACTCCAAATCTGGTAACTTCTCGCATGGATGAGACTTTAAGAAATATATGATCGCCTTCTAAGAACTCAAGAGGTCGACGGTGGGTATCTGAGTAACTCTTTTGACAACTTTATGCTACATTCAGCCGTTCGCGGATCAAACGGATCTTTTGGACGGTTTGGTCTACGAGCTCCGGGCCAAGAATTTATTGTTCACCAACTTCATCCTAACAGATTGGGGATCTATACTTCCGCCCATATAATGCCTCATACGATGCCATTTGAATGCTGGATTGATAGTTATTATTGTATGCAAATTCGACTAACAGTAGATGCATGTCCAAACTTGATTTCAAGTCTAAGGCGCAGAGCCGTAGCATGTCCTCGAGGATTTGGTTTACCCACTCTGTTTGGCCGTCTGTCTGAGGATGGTACGGAGAGCTGAACTTCAACTTTGTCTCCATTGCTGACTGAAGACTCTCCCAAAAGCGTGATAAGAACCGTCCATCTTAATCGGAGACAATGGATACGGGCACACCGTGGAGTCGAACGATCTCATTGAGGTAGATCTGCGCCATACGGTCGGCACTCCAAGCAACTTTGATAGGCAGAAAGTGAGCCGACTTGATGAGTTAATCGATGATGACCCAGACGAAATTATTTCTCCATTACGTCTTTGACAAACCAACAATAAAATTTATAGTTATGTGTTCCCATTTCCACTATGGTATAGCAAGGTTCTGCATCTCTCCGCCCGACTTCTGGTGCTCGGCCTTTACTCTCTGACAAGTCATGCATTGTGACATAAATAGTATTATATCTCCCTTTATGTCATGCCACCAAAATATTGTACGGAGGTCTCGATACATCTTCGTGCTTTCTGGATATGAAGTATAACTTGCATAGTAGGATTTAGTGAGTATCACTTTTCTGAACATATAATCTTCCCTTCACCCGCACCATTCCATCCGTGCTCACCGCAAAGTTGGTCACCTTTTCTGCTAAGATAAGATTACGTATCTTCTCTATGAAGATGTCGTCCTTCTGAGCAGACTTAGCTTTCTCTAATAGGTCTAGTTCGAGGCGCAACTGAGCCACCAGCGCCCCCTTTTTGTATCTAATTCGGAGTGTAATGCCCAAACTTTTCAGATCTCTTCACAGCCTGTCATCAATAGCTAAGCTCCCAACAAGCACTCGACTTAGTACATCAGCTACAATGTTGCCCTTGCCCGGTGTATATCTGATCATCAAGTCAAAGTCGCTAAGGAGTTTAAGCCAACGTCGTTGCAGAAAATTCAGATCCTTTTGAGTATATAGGTACTTGAGGCTTTTGTGATCCGTAAAAATTATACACGGTACGCCATAAAGGTAATATCGCCATAACTTCAACGCGAACACTATCGCTGCCAGTTCAAGATTGCATGTTGGATAGTTTAATAGGCAACCATTTAAATAAGCAACAGTTAAGAAGTGAAACATATAATCTTTATAACATATGAATCTTGCCCCGACCAATGGTCGTTCCTATATAAATTACATGATTGTTCTTACTGCCCCTGCATAAGATATTACTAGCATGAATTCATTTCCACTGGTTCATTTGTGGTGTAGCACCATGATGGACATGTCGTATAGGACTTCGATGGGCGTGTGATACACCATTCAAAGCAGGTAGCAAGCCTCAATGAATGTCTTGCTTATACCCGGTACTACCAAAGTGCTACTATTTCCCCCGGGTCGAACGGTCCCCAGTGTCCCAAGTTTCGTTCAAAAAAATTTACTACCTTGTGCATACGTTGTTCATAACCATACAATGCATCTACGACTATTTGATAAGCATAAATAGCAGTGTAAGGAATTGAAGTATTTAGGACACAATGTACATTCATTCAATCTTGTTCCAGCATACTTATTCAGTTTCTTGATTGGTAGTTCATAGACTCTAATTTACCTCTATCTTGTGGCATCACGCCATGATATGATGTTTGCATCATTCCATGTGTTATGTAAATAAAACTTTCCTCTTATTAATGCAATTTATTGATTTACAATAGTGGAATTAAACTTGTGGCATTAGTGGCTTTATCGGTCATTGGACTTAGCAAGGTTACAAGAGAACTTATTGATTATTGGCATGAAGGAGTAGAGAAGAAGGGACATAATTCTCAGTAAATAGAGAATACCGAGAGAAGAGAACGCTTGCTCACTCAGACTCCGGTCACACGTTTATCTACATTGGCACCAATATTTGGTTAGACTACTATCTTCCTTTCTCTCAGAGTTCTCTAGAATAAATGCATGTAATCGATGATAATGGACTAAAAAATAAATTATCGAAAACCAATCACGAAAACGCATTCACCAAGCAGCAAAAATCCAAGAAAGCCAATAAAAATTCCAACGAAAACTATTTGCTCATTCCAACAGAAACTGATCCATCAATTGGAAAGGTTCATTACATTGTCCATGATCGATTCGACCGTAAATTTTTCCCATTTTCAATTTCGACTAAGTCAATCTAGCCACAAGCCTTATATAGTGAACCGCTAGGAGCGGGATACTACATAATATACCACTAAAAAAAAGTTTCGTCCTTAAAACTTAAACTAAAGATTAAACCTCTAGGTTATTGAATAAGGAAGGGTACTGCTTCCACATCTCTTCCTCCTGCTCCTAAGTTGATTCCTTGACTGCATGATTCTGCCATAATACACGAACCAAAGCCACTGATCAATTTCGTAAGGTCTACTCTTTCTTGTCCAAGATCTGAACATGTTCTTCCACATAGGTCGGCACTCAGCTCAAGCTGATCGAAGTTTACTATGTGACTCGGGTCATGCACGTAGATTCTTAGTTGGGAAACATAAAAGATATCGTGCACTTTCGCCAAATTCGGAGGTAGTGGAAGTCGATAAGCTACTGGCGCCACCTTCTGTAGAATCTAGAAGGGTCCAACAAATCGTAGACTCGGCTTTCCCTTGACGTTGAACCACATCACGTCTCGTATAGGTGTCACCTTTAGGAACACATGGTCCCCCTCTATGAATTCCAAGGGTCGCCGATGTACATCCGTGTAACTTTTTTGATGACTTTGAGCGACTCGAAGATTTTTTTGAACCATGCAAATTTTTTCGACGGCCAGTTCAACAAGTTCCAGTCCGAGTACTTGTCGTTCACCGACATTCTTCCAACATATCGGTGATCGACACTTGCGTCCATAAAGTGCCTTATACGGGCCATCTGAATACTCATTTAATAACTATTGTTATAAGCAAACTCTGCCAGCGATAGATAGGTATCCCAATTTGCCTTCAAATCTAGCACGCACAGTCGTAACATGTCTTCACGGATCTGGTTCACTCTCTCGGTCTGTCCATTAGTCTGCAGACAGTATGCTGAGCTGAAATACAACTTAGTGCCCATTGTTGCCTGAAGGCTATTCCAGAAATGAGACAAGAACCATCTATCCCTATCTGACATAATTGAGACTAGCAGTCCATGAAAATGGACAATCTAATCCAAGTAGATCTGAGCCAAACGGTCAGCGCCGCATGTAATTTTTATTACAATAAAATAAGCCAACTTGGTCAGTCTATCTACGATGGCCCAAATCGCGTCATTTCCCTGTTACATCTTTGGTAGGCCCAATATGAAATCTATTGAGATATCCTCCCACTTCCATTCCGAAATAGCGAGGTTCTTGAACTCTCCGCCGGGTCGCTGGTTTTCTCTTTCACACGTTGACAATCCAAATACCGTAAAATAAATAATGCCACATCTCTTTTCATGTCATGCCACCAAAATATTGTGCACAAATCCTTATATATTTTTGTGCTTCCCGGATACAAGGTGTACTTAGCATAATGAGCCTCAGTCAGTATTTTCTTCCCGAGTTTACCATCCTTAGGTACACATAATCTGCCTTTAAGCCACAGCGTTCTATCTTCATGTTCCACAAAATCAGTTGCCTTTTTTGTGAAATCAACTCATGTATCTTCTGTAGGAATATATCATCCTTTAATCTTTTCTAGCAAGCTCAGCTCTAGCTTTAGTTGAGCCAACTGCACCCTATGTGTACATACTCTGTATTTGATGCCCATTCTTCCAACTCTCGAAGTAGCCTGCTTGAAACAGATAACGATCCAACAAATTTCTAACTCAATGCATCTGCCACAATGTTTCCTTTTTGGGGAGTATAAGTAATTATCAAGTCATAATCCTTTATTAATTCTAGCCATCGCCTCTGCCTCAAGTTTAATTTCTTTTGCATGAATATGTACTTAGGGCTCTTGTGATCCATGAAGATCTTGCAGGACACTCCATAGGGATAGTGTTGCTACAATTTTAATCCGAACACAATTGTCGCAAGTTCCGAATCATGTGTCGGGTAATTCTTTTCATGTTGTTTAAGCTATCTTGAGGAAAATGCGATCAATTTCTCACACTGTATAAGAACACATCCTAATCTGAGCCGAGATGTATTACTGTATATCTGAAATCCCTCAGGTCCATCTGGAAGAGTAAGAATTAGAGCCGAGATGAGCCGATGCTTCAGTTTTTGGAAAAAACTCTCATAGTCTTCTGTCCATTTGAATATTACTCCCTTCTAGGTGAAGCGATTCAGAGGCAAAATAATCTTTGCGAAGTTCTTTATAAATATCTGATAGTAGCCAGCCAAGCGAAGGAAATATCTGATCTCACTAGCCGATGTGGGCTATTTCCAGACCGCCACTGCCTCAATCTTTTTGGGTCAACTGATACACCATCTATTAAAATAATATGCCTAAGGAAAGACACATTGCTCATCCAGAACTCACACTTGCTTAACTTCGCATATAACTGATGTTCATGAAGCGTCTGTTGTATGGTCCTTAAATATTCAACATGAGTTTCTCTATCTCTTGAGTAGATCAAGATAACATCGATGAATATGACGACAAACTTGTCTAAGAAGGGTCAGAATATCTTGTTCATCATATCCATGAAGGCCTCGGGAGCATTGGTCATACAAAAGGCATAAACAAAAAACTCGTAGTGTCCATATCTCACATGAAATGCTGACTTTGGGACATCCTATGGTTTGATCTTCAACTGGTGATATCCTAAGCGAAGATCAATCTTTGAAAATACTATCGCACCCTGAAGTTGGTCAAACAGATCATCAATTCTCAGTAAAGGATACTTGTTCTGTACTGTTACTTTGTTTAGCTCCTGGTAATTGATGCAAAGACACATTGTGCCATCTTTCTTCTTCACAAATAGCACTAGAGGCCCCCAAGGTGAAACACTTGGACGAATATAGCCATGATCCAGTAAATCTTGTAGTTTTGATTTTAGTTTCTTTAATTCAGCAGGTGCCATCTTGTATGGTGCTTTTGATATCGGGCGAGTATCTGAAAAGGTGTAAATATTGAACTCAATTTCTCGATCCAGAGGCATTCCAGGTATATCTTCTGGAAACATGTCGGGGAATTCTGTCACAACTTTGGTTTCACCCAAGTCTACACCCTTCATTCGAGTGTCTCGAACAGAAGCAAGGTACCCTTTATACCACTAATATAGCATACGCCTTGCCGTCATTGCCGATACCACCATTACTGTTTTAGCCGTCTATCCACACAAATAAGAGAACTCTGTCTCGCTAGGAATGCGAAACACTACTCTCTTTTTTGCGCAGTCAAATGTCGCATTGCAAGCCCCGAGGAAATCCATGCCCAGGATGATGTCGTAATCTGCTATGTCCAAGACTATTGTATCCAAAGATACGTACTTCCCCAATATAAATGTAACCGTCCATACAAATCGAACTAGTAGGAATATCTACCCTGGATGGAGTGCTCATACTAAGATTCATATCTAATGGTGTCTTGCAAAATTTGTATTCATTAGCATATGCAGATGATATGAAGCTATGTATAGCACCCGAATCAAATAGTACACGAGCAAGTATTTCTCTCTAAAGCAATGTGCCTGTGATGATAGTGTCAGAGGAAAGCACTTCCTCGTGAGTCAGTACATACACTCTACCTTGCCCTCTTGGTCGTGGGTTCTGAGCATTCACGGCTGTTGCCTGCGGAGCTCGTGGCGCTTGCCTATGATTCTAATTTTACTGCTAATCATAATTCTGATTATGATGGTGATTAAGATTCTGATTTCTTCCCCCACTATTGCACCATACAGTTTTGTGATCCAACCTGCCACACTTAAAGCATCTCGTATGACACTCATCTTGACGATGTCTAACCTGCTTGCACTTATTATAGTACGGTCGCTAATAGGATCCCCAATTATCATTTGTGTTCTGACGCTTGGAAGCATTAGATCTGTTTAGTGCTATGGGTCATTTATAGTTGTTCCCATGACTGTTATGTGTTGCCCTTCGAGGATGAAATTTATCCATCTCGAGAGCTGCTTTATAGGCTTCCTTGTACATCGCACACTTTTGGTTGAGCATATCACGTTGCAAGCCTTCATTGAGACCCTCGATGAACCGTAGTCATTTCACTTCATCCTTGGGTATCTTGTAGCCACCAAACTTGGCTTTCTTCAAGAATTCTGTTTCATAGTCGTCGACGGACATATCGCCCTGCTCGAGCGCTACAAACTCATTTTTCTTCTTGTAGCGGACAAATGGTGGGATGAATTATGCGATAAACACCTGTTTGAAAGTCTTCCAAGAGACTTTGGCTTCTTCGTTGGCAGCGCAAAGCGCTTGTCCCTTGGACTCCTATCAGTCCTCTACTTTGAGACAAAGTTGCACAACCGCATAGTCTACTCTCTTTGTCCCTTGAACATCCAACATACGAAAGATTCCCTCTAAGGTCTTCAGGAAGCCCATTACTTCCTTTGGTTCTGCCTTGCCATTGAACTCAGGCGGATTGCATATTTTGAACTCAGAAAACTTTAACGTCGGTCGCCTTCTTGGAGGCTGTTTAGTTTCCTCTGCTTCGACTACCACTATCGTTGTAGCTGCAGCCTTTGCGGTCTTATTATTATTTTTGGTCAGAATAACAACGAGTTGAGACATTCTATCGAGTTACTATTTTTATACGTCAAACCGCACTTTGAACTGGGTCATCAGCTGTACTTAAAGCTCTCGATGCGGTGCCTCAATCATCTTATGATGAGCATCACTCTGCTTCTTTTGTGCCTCTAATATTTTTATTAGTTTCTCCATTGGGTCAGACGATGATGTCGTCTAGCAGCTATCCCCTTTTGTCATCTGCAAAAGAAATAACTTTCATTAGCACTCATAAAATAGTTTTGGACTTATTATATGGAACATTATTTTATACAGCGATATCGAAAAGCAAATCAGCTGAGAAAATCATTATTGTTTGAAAACTTCCAATTGAAAACCAATTTTGAAATCCAAGGAACTTTAAACCTGGCTCTACTAACTTGTCACGCCTTGGTTCTGCAAAACTGATTCATCCTCGCATTCGGTTTCGCAGAACCGTTCATCCTCGCTGGAGATTATGTCGTATAATTCTGGGGTTGCACTTGTACAAGGCAAGAATGTGCATATGTGTCAAAATCTTTTAGAAATATTTTCAGCAACACAGTTGCAGAATATTGAACACACATTATATAAGAAGAAAATATTATTTTATTCATTAATTGTAACAGGGTATAATTTTCTCAGCACTAAAATGGAAATGCCTGAACGACTTATATTACATTGCATAAAATAAAAGACTGATAAACTGACATGAAATAATGTTCTTATCCCCTATATTATGTCCCTTTATTACATTCTTGAAATTGGAAAGTAGCAACTTGAAATCTTGGAATACTTTTGAAAAGAGTAAGAAGCTTTGAAAATAACTGCAACAAAAAGTTATATCTTCCTTCAGCGCCCACGGTACATCGGTCACCTAGGTTGCCCATAGAGACGTGGGTCAGTACTTAACTTGTACTGGTGAGCAGAATTGGCCCACTCACAAAACTAACACTCCTGAATTAAAGCAAGCAATTTAATAGGCAACAAAATATAGGCAACAGTTTAATAGACAATAATTTAAATAGGCAACACTTTAATAGGCAACAGTTAAGCAGTGAAACATATAATCTTGGCAACATATTAATATTACCCCGGCCATTGGCCGTTCCTATATAAATTACATGATTGTTCTTACCGTCCTTATATAAGACATCATTAGAATAAATTTATTTCCACTGGGCCATTTGTGGTGTAGAACCACGATGGATATGCCATATAGGACTTCGATGGGCGTACAATGTGCCATTCAAAGCAGGTAATGTCACGTCCCAATCCTTCAAAGGTCGATCGTCCTTGCTTTGGGCCTTGCAAAATCGATAGTCCTCGTCTGGGTGTGATGTCGTGCAAGGTCCAAAGCGAGAATGATCGGTTCCAAAAGACCCAAAGCGAGAACGATCGGCCCTTGCGGGATCGGGGGGTGACAGAGTGGTATCAGAGCAACTCAATACTTTGGTCTTTTTGATGCTTCACTAGATCAAAATTCCTTGCCACTTGATATCATTGCCGCAATGAGCATTCCATATAATGAATCCGTAGATATTCTCAAAGATGCCAGAAAAAAGTTTTTAGAATTATTTTATTGCTTGAGAGATGTGATTTCTGATTGCTAGAGTTATTCGATTGAGGATGGCGAGGGATGAGGACTATCGCTGCTCTGGATATCAAAAGTTTATCCTTGATTTTTGAAGATAATACTTTTCTTGGTGGATAAGTATGTAGTATCCCGCTCCGTATTGGCACTATGTACAAGAGATATCGGTTTGTTGACTCAAAAAGAAAACCTTCCTGAAGAGCTCCTTGTTGAACCAGAAGATGACTGATCTAGGTGAGTGGGCAGAATTTTATTCTCTAATTCTTTCACTCTCTCACGTCCTGATCCCGCAAGGGCCGATCATCCACGCTTTGGGCCTTGCGGAACGTATCATCCTAGCATGAGCGTGATGCCATACAAGGCCCAAAGTGAGGATGATCGACCCTTGCAGGATTGGGGCATGACAGAGTGGCAAGGCCCAAAGGAAGGACGATCAGTTCTGCAAGGCCCAAAATGAGGACGATCGGTCCTTGCAGGATCGGGGCGTGATAGATTGAGAGCGTGAGAGAATCAGAGAATAACGTTATGCCCACTCACCTAGATCAGTCATCTTCTGGTTCAACAAGAAGATCTTCAAGTTGGTTTCCTTTTTGAGTCAGCAAACCAATATCGCTTGTACATAGTGCCAATGTGGAGCGGGGTACTACAGTTAGCAAGCCTCAATGAATGTCTCGCTTATACCCTACGCTACCAAAGCGCTACTATTTTCTTCGGGCCGAACGGTCCCCAGTGCCTAGTGCACAGGTTTCGTTTGAGGAAATTTACTTCCTTATGCACAAGTTTTTCATGACCGTACAATGCATCTACAACTATATGATAAGCATAAATAACAGTGTAAGGTATTAAAGTATTTAGAGCAACATGTACATTCATTCATTCTCGTTCCAACAAACTTATTCAGTTTCTCAATTAGTAGTTTGTAGACTCTAATTTACCTCTATCTCATGGCACCACACCACAATATGATGTTTGTATCCTTTCCTATTCTATATAAATAAAACTTCCCTCTTATCAATACAATTCATTGATTTATAATAGTGGTATTAAACTTGTGGCATTAGTGGCTTTATCGATCATTGGACTTAGCAAGATTATAAGAGAACTTATTGATTATTGGCATGAAGGGGTAGAGAAGAAGAGACAGAGCCGCTCACCAAATAAAGAATGTCGAGAGAAGATGACGCTTGCTCACTCAGATTCCGGTCACGCGTCTATCTGCATTGGCACAAATATTTGGTTAGGCTACTATCTTCCTTTCTCAGAGTTCTCTAGAATGAATGCATGCAATCGATAAAAAAGTGCTAAAAAAATTAATCATCGAAAACCAATCATGAAAATGCATTCACCAAAATCAAGCAGCAAAAATCTAATAAATCCTACCAAAAATTCAACGAAAACTATTGGACTCATTTCAACATAAATTGATCCATCAATTGGAAAAGTTTATTGCATTGTCCGTAATCCATTCGACGGTAAAGTTTTCCCATACTCAATTTCGACCGAGTCAATCGAGCCACAAGTTTTATATAGTGAACCGCTAGGAGCGGGGCACTACAAGAACTGTCGATTGACTTTTAGACGCTTGAGCATCACGTTGAAATGTTGCTTCCAATGGCAGGATAAGCCTGCTTCTTAATGGCTTCCCACTGTGGGAGCAACATGTTCTATAGGTTGTCTTCCACGACGAGAGTAGCTTGTTCTGCTGGTTGGCTTCTTATGGTTGGAACTGTATGATGCTCAATTGAGAGTTTGCTTACCATGACTAGAGAGTAGAGGGTTGTCTGTATGCTTCTTGCAACTAGATAGTAGATGACTGTTTGCTTGATTCCCACTGGTGGGGCCAATTCCATGGGGTACTACTTTCCTTCTGGCCATAACTAAAAATTGTATATGGGTTGGGAGCTTCACCATGGCACACCCATGAGGAGTGTTATCCCCTCGACCCTTATTCACTGACCGGGCAGCGGAAGCCCCATCGTTTGGCCACTTTGTATCCCTTTTTGGGTATTTTGTATCCCTTGTCAGGCTTCATATCACCTCTCGGGTGATATATTATAAGAGGTTTGGAAACCATGAGACTGAAACCTTGGCTATTTATTGAGCTTCTACAATACCCCCTTTAAAGTTTTCAAAAAATTTAAATGAGTATGGTTTGGATTTCGAAATACTTTAAAAGCATGAAGTACTATGTTTATGTCATGCCCCATGCCCGCAATATCGGGTACGAGATGTGAGCGCGTCCACCCTACGCTATAGTATCGACAGTAGTCAAATGTCTAGACTTCAATCGTTGTCACATGTTCATAATTATCGATCTTTTCTCAATCACAGAAACTAAAGCATGATAAAAGACAAGAACGAAAACCCCCCCCCACACACAATCACCCAATCCACTAGTAGGCTTTTATTATATGATACATGTCAATCTCACTCCAGAGACAAATTCGATAAATCACCAAAATAACATACAACATAATGATACATCATCAAATATATTGAATGGTACATCAAAAATATCCTACGATAAGTCCTCCAATAGTCGTCGTCCAAATCCAATGTCAACCTCATGCCCTGGCCTAATATGTCAATATCCAGTCAGTATTGGAGCAAGTAAATCTACACAATAATAGAAGTATAATATAAGATAAAATGTACACAAAATAAGAAAACAGTAAAAAATAGGTAAAGTGGAATCAATATGCACGAGTGAAGCAATACATAACTACTATGTGTTTTGAATACCTTTGTCGTCGTGGATAACTAAAAATAATCTGCCCCCCCATAAGTGACGTACGATCGCTACTCAACACAATTTGAGAATGGGGTCATCCACACATGACTCTGGTATTCCCTTCCGACACGAAATAACGACTACGATACGAAATACAATGGACACGACAAAATATATAATAAACATGTCACAAAAATTACCGTGTGTCGTACTGTGTAACGAAACATAGAATAAAATAGGATAATGAAACCAAGAGATAACTTGCAATAAAATAGAGAAATATAATTGATGTAAGAACACTGTATAGAAACTGGTAATTAAATGAATGTTGGAATCAAAGAGTAAACTTGTAGTAAAATAGAATAATGGAATTAAAGAATGAACGTCGTATAGAATACTTGCCTCTAGTCCCAAGCTGTAGTTGTTGTAGTCCACCTAGATAAAATATTACTTTATTAGATTCCAATAATAGAAATTTATATTTTAATACCCAAATCCTAAAATCCAATAAATTCTTTGTCTTGAGAAGGTTCTAGAATCCCCTTTAACTAATTATTGAATACTAAACAATTTCTTGTTTATTAAGCTAACTATTTAACATTTCACTAATCAATTCTCTTTATTTTTCACTAAATAATAACTATTAATCCATAAATTCACTAATCAATTATTAATTCATATGTAATTAACTAATCTCTTTACCAATTTAATTAACTAAACTTAATTAATTACTAACTATTTATTAACCAACTAATTAACTAAAACCTGGTCCAAAGAGCCTAAGCCCATCAATCGGGTGTGGCCCACAAGCTGACTCCACTTGGCTCAGTCCAGCCCTATTGCCCACACTAATCAATTTCCTTCATAATTGTGATCCTTTTCTACATTTGAATGCTCAGCCACTTGTGAATATTCAGTTCACCTATGAATATCCAGTTCAAATATAAACTTTTAGTTCAACATTATAACTTCTCCCTTTACTTTACACTAAGGACATTTCCCGCCCAAAAATTTGAAATCAATAATTAAAAGAGAACAAAGTTAACATCTATGTGCATGAGGAGGGGTCGTCATGTCTGAGTCAAATTATGGATGCAGAAAGTACCCGCTGTTTGATGGTAAACAAAGAAGAGGGTTTATACGAAATCTTTTTTGCTTACAAACAAGAAAAGGGTACAATTAATCCTATACGAGGATGTTAAGTACATCAAAATGATTCTGGGAAAGTATTGCTATAGAAGTCTGATCTGCGATCGATCACTTTGTTCCTTGGACCACACGATGATGAAGAAGTGCTGTAGAAGAAGCTCAAGGGTTACACAAGTAGGATCGAATTCCTGTTGCCAAAGTTGTCAACCATAACTATCTGTCTGTGCTCTCTTTTCTCTCTGATCTCCCCGATCCCTTTGTCGTGCCCATGGGTCTCTATTTATAGAGATTGATCAAATAACTGCCAGTTTGGCGTAAAAGCCAAGTAACTGTCTTGTTGGCGTAAAAAGGCCAAACTGTGAAGAAAGTTGCATCTTTTACGCTGTAGTTATGATAACTGCTACCCATGTTCCCATAGTCTTCTGAATCTGCGTATGACACGTGTCCCTTTATAAGGTAACGCGTATAACTGCTTCTCGAAGATCATGGCATGCAAGCCACGTAGGTAACTGCACCTTGCGTAAAGATGGTTGGCGTAAAAGCCAAATAACTATCTTGTTGGCGTAAAAGGCCAAACTCTGCATAAAACTTGATGATTCATGAATAATAGATAACCAGCATAAAATAGCCAATTATCCATCACGACTGAGGTCTTGAGCGTATTCTGGGCTAAATAGCCTTATCACGTACTTTTGCAAATATAGCCGAGTTGGCATATTTCGAGGAGATAGCATACGGCGTACTCCTATAGTTAAAAATAGCCTGGTTGGCATAAAATGCAAGGATGGTGATGTGAGCGTATTAGTCACAGTTTTAGCTTTCCCAGTCATTTTAAAAATAGAATAAAATCTCGTGTATTAAATGCAGAGATATGCCTCCATCTCGTGTATTAAATACAGAGATATGCCTCGAGCTCTGTACGAGAAACAGCTTTTGACGTGGCGTCTGATTTTGTCTCATCTTGAGCGTAAAAATTCATTTATGCCCATATAGAATAGGCAGCGTATTCTTTGAATGCGTAAAAATGACTTGTATCAAGAATATGTCACTAAATGACAACTTGGGTCTCTGTGCAAAAATTATCATCACAGCCGTCCTCTCGATCATCGTGCAGTACTTTTGTCAGGTGCCAGGTTCACTGATTTGTCTAACAAATTCATCCAAGGAATACGAAGAGTTTCTCGTACAACTTTATGCTGCATTAAAAACAAACATAATTTAAACTTTACGCAGACAGCTCTGATGCTCTACTTTACGCCAAACAGCTCTGAAGCCCTGTTTTATGCGGACAGCTATGAAGCTCTATTTTATGCCACACAGCTCTGAAGCCCTATTTTATGCGGACAACTCTGAAGCTCTACTTTACGCCAAATAGCTCTGAAGCCATATTTTATGCCACACAGCCTTGAAGCTCTATTTTATGCGGACTTCATGTATGTTGGGGGTTTTGACTGTATAATACGCGTACAATTCCCCCGCATATTTCATGCTTCTACAAGACCCCCTTCAAAGTTTTCAAATTCCTCATAATTTGAAATACTTTGAATGAAGTATGAAATGGTCAAACTTGACTCGTTCTTCAAGGCTAATTTTTTGGCTATCTTTAAGGAGTTTGTTGGGATTTGTACGTTCTTTTCTGCCTATATAAGGGCAAGCAAATGAACTTATTTTTCCATACTTCCTTTACCACAAAGATGGCTGCTGAGATTCATTGGGCTGAACTGAGAAAGAAGAAGATTATGCTCTTCCAGCATGTAAGGAGCCGTAAAAAGAGACGTCTTCGGGAAAATATTTTCTGCAATGATGGACCATAGAAGAATATCATAGCTTCCTTTGCTCGAGACAATCAACGATTTTATATGGCAATCCTTCAAAGAGAGAGGGGGGCTTGCTAGCTGTATTTTCCCCTATTATGAAGCTGGATCCTGGGTTGCAGCTTGGCCATGTCTTCCAATATTGTGTTGGGTCTGAATCCCAATCACAATTCTAAGCATGGCCGCCGATGACGTATGGAGGGGGGCTTGAATAATTTAAATAGGCCCAGTTTTGTATCCTCCATCCATTCACCATTTTCTTGGCACCCAGGGTATAGGAGCTTAAGAAGTGCTGTAGAAGAAGACATGAAGATCTTCATCAGACGAGAATCTCTATCAGACGAGAACGAGAACCTAGCGTAGTAGATTCCCGTCATATGTAATCGTGATCTTGAATATTAATGAAAAATCCTTTGTAAAATGGATTTTCATCATATGTAATCATGATTAATAAACTTGTCTTCTTTTACGCACTATTGATTTGCCATATTGCTGTGAGGAAGTCTGGTAATACGCAGCTTTAACACGTTTGAGTAAATCATAGATCCATAGCTTCTGAGCGTAAATCATAGATCCGTAGCTTCTGAGCGTAAAATCGTAGATCCGTAGCTTTTGAGCGTAAAATCGTAGATTCGTAGCTTCTGAGCATAAAATCATAGATCCGTAGCTTCTGAGCGTAAAATCATAGATCTTTGCTTTGTGCGTAAAATCTGAGCGTAAAATCAGGGATCTGTTATGCAGCATGACTATTTGTCTTCCTTTTCAAATGATCGGCTGACGTAGTCCCAAATCATAACTAACTATGATAAAAATTAGATTTGGTTAAGGATTCGGAGAGTAATTTAAACTCTATAATAGGCCTAGGTCATGAGAGAGAAAAAAAACCTTCATCTCTTTCTGAAAAGAAAAAAATAAACTCTTCGTCTCTTTCTGAAAAATCTCAGATTTGCCATGGCACCAAACAGACCTCCGCCGCTAAAGGAAAGAAAGCCGCTTCATCATCTCGCTCCTCTGCTCAAGCACGAGCAACTTCTACTAGGCCAAGCGATCCTCGTTCTGAACGAAGTGCTTCGCCGTCTAGCTGTGCACCGGGCATCGCAGGTGAAACTTCGAGAGAAATAAAATCCCTTCGCACATGTTATACGTGTATGCGCAAATATGTCCACATTTTAATGTGTCAGCATAAAACTCCATATTTTGTAATCTGGTGTAAAAACTCAGACTGTTAAATTTTGGCATATACTGCAAACCTTATATTTTACCCACTGGAAGTAAATTCCAGCGTAAAACTCCATATTTTACAATCTGGCGTAAAACTCAGACTGTTAGGTTTTGGCGTATACTGTAAACCTTGTGTTTTATGCACCGGAAGTAAATTCCAGCGTAAAACTCCATCTTTTGCAATCTGGTGTAAAAACTCAGACTGTCAAATTTTGGCGTATACTACAAACCTTGCGTTTTACATACTGAAAGTAAATTCCAGCGTAAAACTGACTTATTCTCTTGCTTTTTTATAGTGGACCTACAGATCCCCCCTCTGGCTGAAGTAATGGGCTCTGCTGCTGGAATGTTAAATTCTAACTACTTGGAGGACTTGTCCCATGTGTCTTTCCCCATCTCTGTCAACGAGTATCCTCAAGAAAGGGGAATTCTGATCTCGGCCCAAGGAGAAAGAATATTGCTGAGTATGACCAGCGGGGAACCCTTGACATACATAGATGGAACCGAGTATAAGAAACCAGCTTTCTTATTTGGGGATGTTATTGATAAGCAATCCCAAATGAATCCCAAGAAGAAAGATTGGGTATTTTTTGTTGAGGGCACTATTATGTATCTGCCAAAGATGTCCAGAGATTACCCCATTTCTGCATTCTTTCATGCCACACATCCCAGAAGGATGGCATGGACTCTGACTCCTGATCTTCATGGCCAGCCAGGGAAGATCTTCTATAAGAAAGGATTAAACCGAGGATCCTTTGTGAGTAGTCCCTCAGGCCCTATTATGCCCTTCAGAGGATTACTACCAGGCAGCGTCCCTAGTGAAAACTCTTCTTTGATCCAGCCATTTCAAATGACAACTTTCTGTAATAAATTTATGGAGCAGGGAGGAGTATATCCTAGGGTTAACCCTCGTACTAGTGGATGGTTTAACCCCCATAATCTTTGATGGGCCAGATTAACTGCATGGGCCCTGAAGAACTTTCAAGTGGAGCTAGAAAGTATTAATTTATTTGAGGCTATCATTGCTACTAGTGTTGGGCTGCCTATCAACACCAATTTGTTCTTAGCTTTGATGGAGCGATATAACTTGCTAACTGGGACTTTCGCCACTCCAATAGTTGAGTTGGGTCTAGCACTTCATGAGATGGCAAATATCTCAAAGCTGCCAATGGGAGACATTCTTTATGAAGAATACGTCCCCACCAACAGAGAGTTGAAGGATACCAACCCTCGGGTAGTGGCTGTATACCAAGAACTGATGAGCCACTATCTTGTATGCACCACTTTTTACAGAGAGCCTTCTGATTTAGCCCATATTAACAAATGGGTATCTTACCTTTTCTTCCATCAGGCTAGAAATTCCAAGCAGGACAAGGTTGTAGATAGCAAAGACAAACCTTTGAAGCCTCTGAGCATTCTTAATGCCAACACAATCGATGTCCTTATTAAAGATGTAGAGGCTCCAGATTGTGTTCTGAATGAAGACATAGAGGGTTATCCTGTAGGGACTAAAGCCTACAGTTATATGAGGCATTGCCGAAAGCCTCTGTCAAAAGAAGCTCAACTGGCTGGCTTTCTTTCTATTTGGCTACGCCGATGGGTGGTGACTGGCATTGCATCGGCGGATCGTATTCATCGAAACACCCTATGGCCCGCAGTACGTTTGGTATTTGGAGCAAGATTGGGCCTACTCCCTGCCATGGTATGCAGGATACAAGCTGGACTGAGGGTTATTACTGATGGACTGCTTGCCGATACCACTCAGCGCGAAGGATATCCCAAAGTGGAGTTACCATTCTTATATCTGATGGGATGGTTAATCCTTCACAACACCAGAGTGATGTCTCCCGGATCTGCCAGTGGTTCGGGAAATAACTTCCTGTTGAATTATAGAAATTCTTCTTAGAATGTGACTAGCGTCATAGATTGTCGACTAGCACTGAATTTTGCCCATAGTTGGAAATTCTTCTACACCATTCCCCCCGTACATATCAATCAGCAGGGGACTAAACTTCATGATATAAGTCAGGGGAAGTCTATTCTTTCTCCTGAAGCCTTTTACTGGTTGGTCTGTATTAGACCTTCCCACCTGCTGTATAGAAGTAAGGACCACTGCTACTTGGAACCTTATTTGCCTAGCCGTTTCGCCAGGCAATTTGGGTATGATCAGTTGCACTTGGGAAATCCCATCACCAGCTTTATATTCAAAGGTAGACTTATTGGTGGAGCTAGAGGATGGCGTTATTTCATCATGGGTTATACTGGAGCAACCTTTGCTGTGCTCGCGACTTCTCTTTCCATGGAATTGTGCATTCTTCATTCATACACACAGTTTTATGTGTCCATCAATACCTTCCATCGTGATTTTGATGTATATGGAAGTTTCAGAATACCCTCCCATAAGTCCACTGGAAGAGAGGAGATACCATCTGTCTCCTCTGATGAAGGTGATGAAACTACTGGTACAGATGATTATTTGTCGATATTACCGAGAGGCTTAATAGCTCCACCAGCAAAGCCTCTCATAATTTCCAATAAACGAAAGGCTTCTACTCAGAAAGAGGCTTCCCCTCGTAAGAAGAAGCAGACTACAAAAGGTCCTAAAAGAACTTCCACCAAGGGGGCCTCTTCTAGGAGTGAACCTATTGTTTCCCCTGTCAGGGATAATTCTTTGATTAGGGATCCTTCGCCTTTTATAGAAGGAGCATCCACAGTCCCAGCTGAAAGTGTTGGAGATTCTTTGCCCGCGACTGCTGCCGCTACCATCGTTACTGGTGATGCTTCTATATCGCCTTCGAGGCCGAGCTCAATAATAATCACTATACCTTTACCAAGATAAATAATGGGACTAGCCCCTCCTTCATCTGTAAGTATTTCAAGCGAGATTCCACCCGATGAACCTCAAGTAGATCTAGATGATTACTGGGATGACTACCCTCAAGCGTCAGTTGGTGTACCCTCCTCACCAGGTATGATAGCTTGTTTAGCATCATTAAGAAATAATTTTGCTATACAAGATGCAGACGCAATATACATACCATCGTCCATGGGTAAATATTGTCTTTATACTTTTTTTCAGGAAAATTTAACATCAAATTGATATTAACTTTCTCTTATCTTATTTTCAGGCGAAGATATTTCTGGGGAGGGCGGAGCTGAGACAACCTCTGATTTTGTTGCGGATCCAGCTAATGAAACGGCGGTGACCACCGTCGAAGAAGCATACCTTGAAGCCGTTGGTCTTTCATCCGCAACATTCTCAGATATAATCCCGGCAACAGCAGTTCAAATAATATCAGAGGTGGATGAACCCACCATCTCGACTGTGCCTCCTTCGTCGAGCATGCCGGCGAGTTCAACTATTGTTGGTGTCTCTTCTCTTGTCGCACCATCTGTTGAAGCAACGACTGTGGCAACATCCTCTGCATTCATTCCAGAAAGAAGATTTACTGATATTACGGCCACTCCTAGCGTCCATTCTAGCTTTGCTATGCTAGTTGAACAATACACTAGCATATTCTACCTCACTTTGAAAGAATTAATATCCATGGTGCTGGAGAAGAATCTAGGCTTGATGCTCTGAAGACGTCCTCCAAGCTTACTATAGCGCAAATTAGAAATTTTAATGGCGCTGAAAGAGCTAATGTGCTAGAGCAAATAGTTAATGGTTTGGAACAACCCATTAAGGAATATTTACAACTATCCTGAGGCAGCATCAATGACTTGGTTCAGGCTGAGTATAACTCCCTAACTGCAGAATTTGCTCAGAAGATAGAAAGTTTAAATGAACTTCAACAAGAGATGGAGAAAGAGCAAGCAATATTGGTAGAGAGTATTCCTCAGCTAGCTCAGTGCCATGCCGAATGTGAGGAATATGAAGTAAGGGTTCAAGAATTGGAAGCTGAACTTGCTCAAACAAGGGAGAGGCTTCTCAAAGCATCGCTAGTTCGTGATGTATTGGAGGGCCAAGTAATATAGCACAACAGAACTTGACACATGTGGGTGTCATCCACGCAAGTTTTGTTGATTCTCTGTCTGAACTATCTCTCTTGAGCAATGACGAAGCAAGGCTGGGACTGGCTCGCACGAACATTTTAAACTCCAGGAATAAAAGGATGGCTGCTTTGGCGCAACAGATCCACGATTTAACTGCTTCTCCCCAATGATATACTTTTTTGCTCCTTCTGTAATTTGTTATTGTCAGAGATAATAAAGATATGTTTTCTGATTTTGTGGACCCATCACTTTAGAATATAAATGATAGGTTAAGATGAAAGTGATATCAGAGGTAATATGGACATGATATACTTTCTGTAAGGTTTATTTGAATATATCTATTCAGAGGTAATATGAACATGATAGAATATGATCCAACTAAATTTGTATACAAAACACTACCAGAGGTAATATGGACATGATAGGTTTTGAAGTTTCAAATTAGTTAAACATATCTATTCAGAGGTCATATAAACCTGATAGAATATGATTCAGCTAACCTTTGTATGTAGTATCATCAGAATGAAATCTTCATTATACTCCATTAAGCAAAGGAGATCAAGCATAATACTTCTTCAGGAATTTGCCCTTGATAGGAGCCATTATCAAATCTCCATTAGGCTTGGTTAATCTGTAAGCACCATTTGAAAAGGTTGTTTCAATCACATAAGGGCCCTTCCATTTCTTTATGATTGTTTGTTTGAACTTCGGATATCGTACCAGAGTTAATATGGACGTAGTACAATACCGTGTTTGTTGAGGACATCCCACTGGGGGATCCTTGGTGGACCTATTATTTGTTGTGCATGTTGAGTGCAAATAATAAGTTCGAAACAAGCCCTAATGGACGCGGTAAGATATGACTCTGTGGGCATAGTGGAAAGACATATTCCAGAGGTAATATGAACATGAACTGACTTTTTCTCTGTTGAGAGGTAATGTGGACTTGAATTATTCATTTCCATTGCGGGCATCCCACCGGGGTTTTTTTTGTGGACCTATTACTTCTTGTGCACGAGAGTGCAAGTAATAAGTTTAAGACAAGCCCTACCAGAGGTAATATGGACGTGGCAATTTTCATGGAACTAACACCACGGGCGTACTTAGAGTTAAGTACGGGTGCTAAGTTGAGATGACAATCGATATCAGAGGTAATATGGACATGATAATCGATAGCCAAACCCGGAAGGTTTGCTCAGAGGTAATATGGACATGACAAACTCAGCCTGAGAGAAATATTATGACAGCAGTTCAGAGGTAATATGGACGTAAACTAATGTCCGAAAAAATTTATTGATGAGTGATTTGTTGAGTGTGGTCTATCCGAACATGAAGATAGACCAAAGGATCGCTTCGCTGGGGAGATTGATTGGACGATAGCTCAGAGGAAATATGAGCATGGCTAGCGTCTAACGAGATTGGTTTGAATAGTCACTACGGGAGTATGCGAGTAGACGTAAGGATTGATCCGCTTGGGGAGATTTTGAGGATCCATCATCCATTGCGTATCTGGGACTCTTAGATACGGATGATAAGAATGTGCAAGGAAGGATAAAATGTTGGACATAGTTACTTGCTGGGGATGAAGAACCAAGAGTTGATTTGTACATATGGGTTGTGGACTTATTACCTATGGCGTATCTTAAGTACAGATAATAAGCTGAAGTGACTAGCACTACCAGGGGTTATGCGAACGTGATAGTAAAAAGTTGAAGAGCATAAATTTACTCATAGGTGATATGGACATGAAAAAGTTCTAAAAATATCTTACTCAGAGGTAATGTGGACGTGGTAAGATATGACTCTGTGGGGATAAAGAAAAACATGACAGAGGTAATATAGAAGTGACCATTTTTGTGGTGATAGATTTACTCTGCTGGAGAAAATGGAAAGACATAGTTCAGAGGTAGTATGGACATGAACCAGTGCTCAATAAACTCCCTGAAGAGTGGTTTGGTAAGTGAGGATAGACCTGAAGGTTGCTCCGCTGGGGAGACTCTAGGGACTCATCATCCGGTACTTCTTGAGGGGGAAAATTGCCAAATTGGGGTGAGATCCATTTGCAGTAACCGTCTTCTCGTTTATAAATGCAAAGTGATGACTTTGGAATCGATCAACTCCTAGATTTTCCTTTTCAGTACATAGCATGCCTTTGTGGGGGTGATGAATGTATCGATGAAAGAGACAATATTTTGGGTCATCGACCTTGCCAGCCTTTTCAGGGCATCTGATATTGGGTAGCCAAAGTTTGTTTTCTTCATCAATATATTTAAGATTTCAATGATGTCATCCTCATTGAAGGAGAAAGTCCCCTTTGGCTTTCGGGCTTCCGATACCTGAGTCATACGATCCTCAGAGAAGATGGTCATAGTTACATTATCTTCGGACTCAAAGGAAATTCTACCCCCAGCTTTGGATGCTGCTCTGTTTTGTCGAGGGAGATTACCCCTAGACATGTCGTTGTCTGGTTCTTCTCCCTATAATAACAAAGAATAGTTTAATCGGTCAAAAACTGACCATTTTGCTTTAGAACAACAACAGTTAACTACCACCTTATGACTATTACAACAATGTTCTCCAGGGGGTGTAATAGACATATTAGGAGATCCCCTGTCTTTGCATTTCTGGATCAAGAAATCACACAAATCAGGGAGATTACCAGAAGAAGAAGGCTTATTCTTCCTTTTTTACATCAGTAGGAATGTGTAGATTAGGAACCACAACCCTTTCTCTGCCATAGGAATACAACAGTTCACCCATATGAGTAGCATATGTCACGACCCGCACCCGGTTTAGGGGCACGAGTGCGTGGGTACGTCCAGCCTACGCCGCAGCATCGGCGGTAGAACGCTGTCTAGGTATTGATACTATCTAACTAATATCACGCAAATATCCAATCTCCATTAGGAGGCACGGATGACACAAATAGATGAACATATACTCAATCACAGGATAACAGCACGATAAGATTTCGAAACAGAAATTTAAAATTAAACACAACACAAGTCCACAAGAAAAACTTAACTTAACAATATCCAAGAATCATCAAAATGCCGGAGACAAATCCGGTACCAAATAGTCTACTAAAAGAACTAACAAAAAATAATAATTTCCAGCTAGACCTCCTGGAATCACAACTACTACCAAGTCTGCAGCTACTCAGCATAAGGTCCATAAAGTGTCGGTCAGCGGTCCACTAAGGCATAGTCTGGAAAAATATTTCCAGTCAGGAAGGAGCAAAGCACAATCTCAAATAACAGTTCCATTAATTGATAATGTCTATAATACAATAAAACATGTCATGCTAGCTACTGAGAAGAAAATGTAATGACAGTTTAAGAGAGACATGCAATGTAAAGAGACAGGCAATAGGCAATATGATACAGTCAGTGCATGTATAAAAATGGAAGAACAAGGAACAGTATCATATACGGGTGATGTAGTATATGATCTAAAATAGAGAACTGTAACTATTCTAAGTGTTTGAAATAGTAGTTTCAAAATGTGATCGGCTTGGGACATGTACAGTAGCTACAGTCTGGCTAATCATACGTGGGGGTATGATTGACACCAATAATATTTAATTATGCAATGGGTATTTGATCACATTTCTCACTAGCCATTTCCCCGCCCCCAACTAGTACTGTGGATCCAATCATGACACGTCACGAATACACAACATTGTCTAATATATTAAGTACAATGTCTAATAAATTATTTACAATGTCTAATATCAATGTCTAATGTAAATGTCAATGTCAATGTAAATGTCGTGTATTATGTCGATACGAAAATCAAGGTAACATCTCATGACTGCAGATCCAAGCTATACTAGTCCGTGTAGCACAGTGTCAAAGATTCAGTTGTAACATTTCAAGATCATTGAACTTATAGCTATTATCAAGAATTGGAAATTATCAGAGAATGTACTTGCCTCGGGTCCTTAGCTGGTATTTATGGATGTCCTGTTCCAGAGTATCCCCTGGTAACCAACAGTCCTATAAACACATTACAATATAACATGTGTATCAGGGGCTATACTAACACAAAATAGAAATACACTGGCCTTAGGGCTATGCCAGGTACGGTAGGGGTCATCTACTAGATAGGCCAACTATATCTTAATATCCCTTAATTACAATAATAGATATAAGTAAAATATATATATACTTTAAAATAATGATTCTTGTATGTATATATAAACATAATAATTTATACTTACAATATTTTATACATGCACCAAATTTAAATACATTTACAATATATATATATATATATACCTTTTAAAATTACATATTTAATTTATACTAGTGTATACTCATATATATGCCAAAAATACATTAATTAAATATAAATACTTTACATTTTATATACAAATTACATGAAATACATATACTAATTATTTATACAATTAAATAAAATAATTACTATACCTATTTATATTTTAAATACTTACATTATATATACTATACATATACAATTTAATATATACTTATACATATACAATTTAAATTAAATACATATACTAATTACCACATTAACTAAATATAAATACTTTACATTAATTATACATACAAATTTAATTAAAAGCATATACTAACTTCACACTAATTTTAAATATAAAAACAAACATTTATATATATATACATTATCAATATATACTCAAATACATATACTAGTATATACAAAGTATATATACTAATTATATACAAAATATATATATATACCATACTAATATATTTTAAACGTTAATTTAATTTAATACTATACACATTTATTAATATATCTACAATATACCTTGGTTATATATATATTTACTAGTTTTCCCATTAATTAAAATATATAACAAATATATATATATACATATACATTTGATATATATATATATATATATATACATATATATATATATATATAGATATATATATAAAGAGGGAAGGAGAGAGAGAGGGGCTTACAGAGGGGGTCGCCGGACTTCGCCGAGGGGTCGCCGGAGTTGTTCACTGGAGGGGAGCAGGGGCCGCCGGATTCGCACAGCAGCGCTGCCGGGCTTGAACGCCGGAGGGGAGGGGCAGCGGCTGATGGGGAACACAGCCGGAGTTGCAGAGGGTCCGCCGGCGCCGGACGGGAGGAGTGTCGAGGAGGAATGGGGGAGGATGGCCAGCGGGGTGGCTGCCAGCGACCGCTGGACCGGAGGTGGGATCGGCCTGGCAGCAGTCAGCGGGACTGCCGGAGTTGACAGAGGGAAGGGCAGTCGGGGACCGCCGGAATCGATGGTTGATGGTGGTGGTTATGGGTGGATGAACGGATGGATGGGTGGAGGAGATGCAGCGGCGAGGGGAGGAGTAGCGCCGGACTGATGGCCGACCGAGCGCCGGGGAGAGGAGCACGAGCAGAGGGCTTCGGCGGGTGAGCATCCGCCGGGGAGGAGTACAGCCCGCCAGAAATAGGGACCCGGCTGAACAGTGGTAATGGGGGGTGAACAGTGTTCCCCCCCTATCTCTCTTTTGAATTTAAAGAAAACCCAATGAAGAGAGGAAGAAGAAGAAGAAAAAGAAGGAGAAGAAAAGAAGAAAAGAAGAAAAGAGAAGGAGAAGGGAAGAAAATTTTCCAACGTAGGAGAGAGGGAGGCTTGTGAGGGTGGTGTTTTCTAGGTAGTCTAGGGATTAGGGTTTGAGGGTGACATGATATTAAATAGGATGAGAGAGGGTGTGATGTAGGGTAAGGATTGACCCACTTAAATGAGTGGCTATGATGATTCATGAAGGAAATTAATTCATGTAGGGTTGAGGGTTTTATTAAAAATTAATAGGCTCCCTCATTGGTTAAAATAATTAGGTGTTGGCACCTACAATTGAATAATTGCAACTTAGCCCCTTAAATTCGGGAAATTGCACAAACACATAAAATGACGAAAATTGGGCGGGCGATTTGGGGTCCGATGTTTTGTAGGGTCAGGGGGCGCTGTAAGATGGGTATGGACTGAATTTGCAGGGCACTGGAATTAATTTGGGATTTTAAAAATCAGATAAAATGGTATCCTCAAATTAAATAGAAATAAATGCAAGTTGTGTTCAACAATTAATTTGGAGTACTTGGGGTCAAAATCAGATCAAGTCATCAATACCAATATTGAAGAAGACTCAGAACAGAATATTACCCTAATTTGGGCCGCACGAAAAATAGGTCAAGATGGCCTCCAATTTTTGATTGGAACGCACAACGATACAAAATAGGAAATTAAAATAAACGTCCGCGACGATTTTTGTGCGGCTAGAAATAATGCACAGGGAGCAAAATTATGAGTTGCAAAAATAGCAGAATTGAAGGTGGACATGTCTAGAGCAAGATTGTGAAATTTGTTGGAAGACAAAAGTCTGGATAGTGCTCCAAATATCGAAGCAAAGGCAAAGCGCAAAATATTAAATAAAATACAGTAATTAATTATAAACTCCAAGAATTAAATTCTAGATAAAATAATTAACCTCAAAATTCCATAATTCGGACAGGTGCTATCTACTGGCTTCTAGGTCAGTCTGCTAGCTAATATAAAATAATAACACTGCATATAATTATATATTTAATTACACATCACACATAATAATTATTTAAATCAATATACTATTATGCAATTAATTAATTATAAATAACATAATATTAAATATTGTAAAAATTCGAAAATACCCCTGTTTTCAGAATGTGGTAGTGACAAGTCTACCCACCTTAAAAGAATTTCGTCCTCAAAATTTAAAATCCTCATATTAGCATTTAATCATACACATTATTATTCCCTCAATTAAATTCATCAACCACGAATAATCCACAAGGTCTTTTCAAAATCTCAAAAATCTAAAATTGTTGTATAACCTGAAAAATCTTCAAGTAAAATCAAAGTCCATCAAAATTTCCTTGAAAGTTTTTAGCTACTAATTCGATACTCAGAATTTAATATCCACTCCTCAAAAACTCAACAATATGATATTTAAGGATTCTCCAAATGTCACATCCCATGTAAAATTCTAAAATTCATAACTTGCAAATAAATAAATACATTGATAAATCTCCCAAATTTCCAAATTAATAACCAACTTAAACATGTCATAATCCTTCCTGGAATTAATACATCATAATTTCCGTCATGTTAAATTCTTGACCCTTTATTTAAATCAATGTTTATCCTCGATTTTTTTTTTAAATCCTCGATGGTTTTATTTATGTATTTATTCCCATCAAATTTAAATTCCTTATATCATATAATCATGAACTACTCCATATTATTATTTCACAATAAATTCTTCAAAGATTCTATAAATAGCATATCCCTAAAAATCTTCAAAAATAAGTCAAATCACATTCTTATCACAATATTCTCTAAAATTTTAAGTTTATAACGAAATACAAGAATTTAATATTCAACCCTCTAATTGAACTCTATTCAATGCATATTTCAAAAAATTGAATCTCGTCCCAAATTTGAATTTAACACTAATCCATTGGTGTTCTTATCCCTCGATTTTTTTTTTTCATAATATGCAACGATGTAATACTTATGGAACCTCCAATACAATATTCAAAATATAAGTTCTCAACTTGCAGTCCAACAAATATATCGATGGCCTTCTTAAATTTCTCAAATTCAATGATAAATTCAATCATTTCATAATTTTCTAAAAATCAATGATTTAACAAAACTTCAATTACGCCATATCAAAATTCCAACTCTTTATTTAATTTAATATTTTTCCTTAAAATTTTGTCACCTTGTCTCTCTTTGTCAAGTCATAACCTCTTTGTTAATCTTTATTACAGTTAAATCCTCAACAATCAAAGTCTAAGAGAATTCTACCTACACCCATACAACATGCAACCTAAAGGGATTATGTATGATCATGGTGTCTTTTGCCAGGGTATTACAGTCTCTGTATCAGGGGTACCACTAACTACATTATAACAAGAAATCATGCATACAATTATTGTACCAAGGAATCAATCAATTAATCAAGTAGATAGGAACAGAATGAAGGAAAGAACAGAACTTGCTAACACATTACCTGCAGTATCGGTCTCCCCGACCGTCATCGCAAATGCCTGTCCTGCTGGGGTGGTTCCCTTTGCAGGTGCTGAGCAATGTACGGTTCCACAGGTAGCCTAACTGGATCTCTATAATCTGAAGTTGTGCGCTGGCCGGGAAGATAAGAGGCTCGAAGACAATCCCTTACTCGATGTCCCGCAGTGCCGCAAAGCAAACAAAGTCCTAGCCTCGTTCTACAGCTCTCCCAAAGGTGACCTGGCTTCTTACAGAAGTGACAAGTTCGTTGATCCTGCTGTACAGGAACTGGTGCCGGGTACTGCTGTTGATACTGAAATGCCCTCGGTTGTCGCCGAATTGGAACTGGTGCCTGGTACTGCTGTTGATACTGAAATGCCCTCGGCTGCCACTGGCCAGGATACTGCTGGGCAACTCTCTCAACTGTCTGTAGTGCCATCTGGTGAGCGTTCTCCATGCTCTCTCTCATCAGCTCGGTTTGTGCCTGGTGCGCTTCTGCTTGCACCCTCTGAGCCTCAGCTTGAACTCGCTGAGCATCTGCCGCCATTTTCTGGGCATCTACCATGCCTTGGATCAAGGTGAACATCTGTGCTCCGTCAATGGGCAAACCTCCGGAAATCAGAGTCGGTGGAGGAGGAAGGTCGTCCGTCACAGCTGTGGCTATCTTCTGAACAGGTGGAGGAGGAAGATCACCTACGTGCATCGGAGATGTAGGAGGAATTACTGCTGTCTGTCCCTCAGGTGGAGAGGTGGCAGACCCTTCTAAAGCTGGTGTTCCCGCTCTCGTAGATAGTGTCTTCGGCAACATCCTGAAGACAGATCCCAAAGAATCAATTTAGGCAAAATGCGATATCATCAAGGGAGGACAGTACAGTTCTAAAGAAGCAACATTCAAGATAAAAGATTTGAATAATCCTAGTTGATTGCACAGATCAAAGATGCATCCATGGTTGATACCTCTATCCTTATAGGTACCACAGTTCTATCATAAGCACTCTCACTGCTAGCTTCCTTACCTACTGCAATCGCTAATACTAGTTAATCTTATCACTCAATGCATATCAATTCCAATACACTATACTAAGTACTGCACTTTCTAGTACAACCCTTGATGATCACCCAAGTCAGTTTGCAGTGAATATCAATCATGCTCAAGCCAACATATCCTTACACATGCATCTTACCTACTTATCATATCTCTCCCATTATAAAATCTTATCCTCAAATAATTATTCCTCAATAACTCCTCGAATAAAATTAAAGTAAATGTATACACTTTCCTCAAGGTCAATTATTTAAATACTGAAATGAAAACTTAATCACACAAAATCCTTACAGACTTGTCTAGGTTTATTGAATCGAATCTGAATCCTCAAAAAATAAAATTTTAATAACCATATTTCAACTCTTAAATTTCAAAATTTGCAATTTATTGAAATCTTCAAAATAAGATTTTATTAACATAATATCTCAACCTCTCTAAATTTTTAAAATTTGAAATTCATTTTCAATCCTCAAAATTAAAATTAAAATCCACCCTTCGTAGTCCAATAGCCCTAATGTTAATCATTTTCACTGTCCTCATCGACATGTGTTATCAGATAATATCATAATTCAGTCTGCAAATTCTTTTTAATATAAAATCAACCCTACAATGAAACCCAAAATCCTAACTTAAATACCTAATTAACAACAATCAAATCAAGTGAAACCAAAATCCTAATTTAATAACAAATCAACAATGATCAAATTCAATATCAATAAGTGAGAATGGACAGAACAAGGGAATAAATTTAAATTGGAAGTTTCAACAAGATTCTCAGGGGTCATCCCAGGAATCTCTCAAGAAATTGTGATTGAGTATTTGCTCTCGTCCTAGTATCCTATGTCCTATGTCCTATAGCAGGCACGCAGTAGTATAACAAGGATGTCACACTACTACGACATCGCACAACTCGCGAAGTCTTGACCTGCATGGGCCACCACTAAAAACGTGTCACGACCCGCACCCGGTTTAGGGGCACGAGTGCGTGGGTACGTCCAGCCTACGCCGCAGCATCGGCGGTAGAACGCTGTCTAGGTATTGATACTATCTAACTAATGTCACGCAAATATCCAATCTCCATTAGGAGGCACGGATGACACAAATAGATGAACATATACTCAATCACAGGATAACAGCACGATAAGATTTCGAAACAGAAATTTAAAATTAAACACAACACAAGTCCACAAGAAAACTTAACAATATCCAAGAATCATCAAAATGCCGGAGACAAATCCGGTACCAAATAGTCTACTAAAAGAACTAACAAGAAATAATAATTTCCAGCTAGACCTCCTGGAATCACAACTACTACCAAGTCTGCAGCTACTCAGCATAAGGTCCATAAAGTGTCGGACAGCGGTCCACTAAGGCATAGTCTGGAAAAATATTTCCAGTCAGGAAGGAGCAAAGCACAATCTCAAATAACAGTTCCATTAATTGATAATGTCTATAATACAATAAAACATGTCATGCTAGCTACTGAGAAGAAAATATAATGACAGTTTAAGAGAGACAGGCAATGTAAAGAGACAGGCAATAGGCAATATGATACAGTCAGTGCATGTATAAAAATGGAAGAACAAGGAACGGTATCATATACGGGTGATGTAGTATATGATCTAAAATAGAGAACTGTAACTATTCTAAGTGTTTGAAATAGTAGTTTCAAAATATGATCGGCTTGGGACATGTACAGTAGCTACAGTCTGGCTAATCATACGTGGGGGTATGATTGACACCAATAATATTTAATTATGCAATGGGTATTTGATCACATTTCTCACTAGCCATTTCCCCGCCCCCAACTAGTACTGTGGATCCAATCATGACACGTCACGAATACACAACATTGTCTAATATATTAAGTACAATGTCTAATAAATTATTTACAATGTCTAATATCAATGTCTAATGTAAATGTCAATGTCAATATAAATGTCGTGTATTATGTCGATACGAAAATCAAGGTAACATCTCATGACTGCAGATCCAAGCTATACTAGTCCGTGTAGCACAGTGTCAAAGATTCAGTTGTAACATTTCAAGATCATTGAACTTATAGCTATTATCAAGAATTGGAAATTATCAGAGAATGTACTTGCCTCGGGTCCTTAGCTGGTATTTATGGATGTCCTGTTCCAGAGTATCCCCTGGTAACCAACAGTCCTATAAACACATTACAATATAACATGTGTATCAGGGGCTATACTAACACAAAATAGAAATACACTGGCCTTAGGGCTATGCCAGGTACGGTAGGGGTCATCTACTAGATAGGCCTACTATATCTTAATATCCCTTAATTACAATAATAGATATAAGTAAAATATATATATACTTTAAAATAATGATTCTTGTATGTATATATAAACATAATAATTTATACTTACAATATTTTATACATGCACCAAATTTAAATACATTTACAATATATATATATATATATACCTTTTAAAATTACATATTTAATTTATACTAGTGTATACTCATATATATGCCAAAAATACATTAATTAAATATAAATACTTTACATTTTATATACAAATTACATGAAATACATATACTAATTATTTATACAATTAAATAAAATAATTACTATACCTATTTATATTTTAAATACTTACATTATATATACTATACATATACAATTTAATATATACTTATAAATATACAATTTAAATTAAATACATATACTAATTACCACATTAACTAAATATAAATACTTTACATTAATTATACATACAAATTTAATTAAAAGCATATACTAACTTCACACTAATTTTAAATATAAAAACAAACATTTATATATATATACATTATCAATATATACTCAAATACATATACTAGTATATACAAAGTATATATACTAATTATATACAAAATATATATATATACCATACTAATATATTTTAAACGTTAATTTAATTTAATACTATACACATTTATTAATATATCTACAATATACCTTGGTTATATATATATTTACTAGTTTTCCCATTAATTAAAATATATAACAAATATATATATATACATATACATTTGATATATATATATATATATATATATATATATATATATATATATATATACATATATATATATATATATATATAGATATATATATAAAGAGGGAAGGAGAGAGAGAGGGGCTTACAGAGGGGGTCGCCGGACTTCGCCGAGGGGTCGCCGGACTTCGCCGAGGGGTCGCCGGAGTTGTTCACTGGAGGGGAGCAGGGGCCGCCGGATTCGCACAGCAGCGCTGCCGGGCTTGAACGCCGGAGGGGAGGGGCAGCGGCTGATGGGGAACACAGCCGGAGTTGCAGAGGGTCCGCCGGCGCCGGACGGGAGGAGTGTCGAGGAGGAATGGGGGAGGATGGCCAGCGGGGTGGCTGCCAGCGACCGCTGGACCGGAGGTGGGATCGGCCTGGCAGCAGTCAGCGGGACTGCCGGAGTTGACAGAGGGAAGGGCAGTCGGGGACCGCCGGAATCGATGGTTGATGGTGGTGGTTATGGGTGGATGAACGGATGGATGGGTGGAGGAGATGCAGCGGCGAGGGGAGGAGTAGCGCCGGACTGATGGCCGACCGAGCGCCGGGGAGAGGAGCACGAGCAGAGGGCTTCGGCGGGTGAGCATCCGCCGGGGAGGAGTACAGCCCGCCGGAAATAGGGACCCGGCTGAACAGTGGTAAAGGGGGGGTGAACAGTGTTCCCCCCCCTATCTCTCTTTTGAATTTAAAGAAAACCCAATGAAGAGAGAAAGAAGAAGAAGAAAAAGAAGGAGAAGAAAAGAAGAAAAGAAGAAAAGAGAAGGAGAAGGGAAGAAAATTTTCCAACGTAGGAGAGAGGGAGGCTTGTGAGGGTGGTGTTTTCTAGGTAGTCTAGGGATTAGGGTTTGAGGGTGACATGATATTAAATAGGATGAGAGAGGGTGTGATGTAGGGTGAGGATTGACCCACTTAAATGAGTGGCTATGATGATTCATGAAGGAAATTAATTCATGTAGGGTTGAGGGTTTTATTAAAAATTAATAGGCTCCCTCATTGGTTAAAATAATTAGGTGTTGGCACCTACAATTGAATAATTGCAACTTAGCCCCTTAAATTCGGGAAATTGCACAAACACATAAAATGACGAAAATTGGGCGGGCGATTTGGGGTCCGATGTTTTGTAGGGTCAGGGGGCGCTGTAAGATGGGTATGGACTGAATTTGCAGGGCACTGGAATTAATTTGGGATTTTAAAAATCAGATAAAATGGTATCCTCAAATTAAATAGAAATAAATGCAAGTTGTGTTCAACAATTAATTTGGAGTACTTGGGGTCAAAATCAGATCAAGTCATCAATACCAATATTGAAGAAGACTCAGAACAGAATATTATCCTAATTTGGGCCGCACGAAAAATAGGTCAAGATGGCCTCCAATTTTTGATTGGAACGCACAACGATACAAAATAGGAAATTAAAATAAACGTCCGCGACGATTTTTGTGCGGCTAGAAATAATGCACAGGGAGCAAAATTATGAGTTACAAAAATAGCAGAATTGAAGGCGGACATGTCTAGAGCAAGATTGTGAAATTTGTTGGAAGACAAAAGTCTGGATAGTGCTCCAAATATCGAAGCAAAGGCAAAGCGCAAAATATTAAATAAAATACAGTAATTAATTATAAACTCCAAGAATTAAATTCTAGATAAAATAATTAACCTCAAAATTCCATAATTCGGACAGGTGCTATCTACTGGCTTCTAGGTCAGTCTGCTAGCTAATATAAAATAATAACACTGCATATAATTATATATTTAATTACACATCACACATAATAATTATTTAAATCAATATACTATTATGCAATTAATTAATTATAAATAACATAATATTAAATATTGTAAAAATTCGAAAATACCCCTGTTTTCAGAATGTGGTAGTGACAGCATATAATCCATCATCTGTCTGAGGAGCTTATCTTCCCGTAAAATGAGTCTTTTTTATGCGGACAGACCTATCCTGGCATAATTTGGATATTTGTATAGGTTCACGTAAAACAGGGAAAGTCTGCATAATCTGTAAAGTAGGAACTTTCTTCTCTTGTGGGCGTAGAAGCTTAGAGGTTGAAGGATTCGCCACTTGTTTTTCTTTGATGTGATCAAAGGGTACCTCTGCCTCATCATAGATGGGAGATGTAATTTTATGCGTGGGGCGTGTTTGAAATTTCCAATTTGGCACTGAGGTCTTGTCAGAAATTTTGTCTACCACGTCACAGATGGGAGACAAAAGTTTACGCGCCGGGCACGTCTGAGACTTCTGGATTGGCACTGGGGCATTGACAGAAGTCTTGTCTACCACGTTACAAATGGGAGACAAATTTTTATGCACAAGGCGTGTTTAAAACTTCTGGATTGGCACTGAGGCATTGCCAGAAGTCTTGTCTACCACGTCACAGACGGGAGACAAATTTTTATGCACAGGGCGTGTTGGCTGTGTTATCACAACCTTGTTGATCAGTGGGTGAGAGCTTGCAGGAGGGGTATAGTATGTCTTAGGCATCCACACTTTATGCAGCTTTCTGTTGTTCTGGATAGAGGAGGAATGGGAGCTACCCCCTGCATGAAGCATGTCTTCATAGGAAGATTGGTCGAACTGGACGACCAAAGTCTTCTTCGTCGATCCGATGGATACAGCATCGTGTTGAGCATTTGCTTTCTCATCAGAGGAGAAAGTCGTCCCCAGTAGAGTCACCATTTTTTTTTGATGATAAACAAAGAAGAGGGTTTATACGAAACCTTTTTTGCTTACAAACAAGAAAAGAGTACAATTAATCCTATATGAGGATGTTAAGTACAATAAAATAATTCTGGAGAAGTATTGCTATAGAAGTCTGATCTGCGGTCGATCACTTTGTTCCTTGGACCACACGATGATGAAGAAGTGCTGTAGAAGAAGCTTCAAGGGTTACAAGTAGGATCGAATTCCTGTTGCCAAAGTTGTCAACCACAATTCTCTATCTGTGCTCTCTTTTCTCTCTGATCTCCCCAATCCCTTTGTCGTGCCCAGGGGTCTCTATTTATACAAGAGATATGCCTCCATCTCGTGTATTAAATGCAGAGATATGCCTCGAGCTCTGTACGAGAAATAACTTTTGACATGACGTCTGATTTCGTCTCATCTTGAGCGTAAAAATTCATTTCTGCCCATGTAGAATAGGCAGCGTACTCTTTGAATGCGTAAAAATGACTTGTATCAAGAATATGTCACTAAACGACAACCTGGGTCTCTGTGCAAAAATTATCATCACAGTCGTCCTCTCGATCATCGTGCAATACTTTTGTTAGGTGCCAGGTTCACTGATTTGTCTGAAAAATTCATCCGAGGAATACGAAGAGTTCCTCGTACAACTTTACGTAGCATTAAAAACAAACATAATTTAAACTTTACGCAGACAGCTCTGACGCTCTATTTAACGCCAAACAGCTTTAAAGCCCTGTTTTACCCGGACAGCTATAAAGCTCTATTTTATGCCACACAGCTCTGAAGCCCTATTTTACGCAGACAGTTCTGAAGCTTTACTTTACGCCAAACAGCTCTGAAGCCATATTTTATGCAACACAGCCTTGAAGCTCTGTTTTACGCAAACTTTATGTATATTGGGGGTTTTGACTGTATAATACGCGTACAATTCTCCCGCATATTTTATGTTTCTACACCCCTGCCATCTACTACCTCATGTCAAGCCTGACTCTGTGTCTAATCCTTGACACAAGTTTGTGTCAACTGAACACAAAGTTTGACCAGGCTCCAATACAACCATGATTCATATTGGACACCCAAAATAAAGATAAAAAAGATTATAGAGTTATACCTGAGTCCGATACCGCACTTTCATGTCCGATTCAAGGGAAATAGAATATCACACTCCTCAGGAACAAATTGTCGAGCACCTGGTGTTCACAATAGAAATATAATTTTTTAGAATTCGATTCAGAATTATTAACTAAAATTGATTAAATCAAAAGGTGAATTCAAACAAGAATCGATCAATCCAAACCGATATTGATCAAAAATAAAAAAAATGAATCAAGAATCGAAATCAAAGTAAACGGAATATCTCATCGACCAAGACACACAAGGGTTGATACATGAAATAAAGTCAATCAAGAGCAATTGAAAACAAAATTTAAGTTGAATCGAACCAGCCGATCGAAACATTTAAAATAAAATAAAACAGTGGAAAGAATGGATTGGACCTATGTATCAGCTTCTAATATACGAATACGAGGATTCGCGTGTCTGGCCCATACAATCACTCAATGAGTCAAGCCCCTGTTTATTCTCTTAGTGCTGTAGATCCGTCAATAGTAGTTAATGACTCCCCTATGGCATTTCGTCGAGCATAGAATGTGCACAAAAGAGAAACATACTTCAGAGCTCGATTTGGTCTTTAATGGTTGAAATCGAAAGCAGGGATCGAAGAAAGAAATAGGAACTTGATAATGAAGGTCACTCATCGATCAGTTGACGCTCTGCTCTCGAAAAACTTGAGCCGTCTGGTCGACCTATGAGACTCGTCTTACAGTATTCGTATTTTATGCGAATACGTATTTTATACTATTTATTGTATTTTATTGGATCTCATAAAATCTTAATTTTTTTAAAATTGAAACTTTACTACCTGACCAGTATACCGACGATATACTACAATATACCGACGGTATACTGTCCGACAGATATTTGTTTTACTTTTGAGATATTTTTGTGAGATATTTTGATAAATAGTATTGAGGCACTCTATTATCCATTGGTTTCTTGGCTTTGTTTTGAGCGGTCGAGATTGATTTAAATCGAGTCATGGATCGCTGACTAGGCAGATCCAACGGTCATGATTAAATGACCACTTATATATTTAAAATTCAATTTTTTATTCTTTTTCTCTTTTCTCTCTCTACCATTTCTCTCTTGAGCTTGGAGCTTCTTGAGACTTGGAGTGTGGTTTTTGAACCCCTTCTTGGTGGTGGATTAGAAGATTTAGGCTGGGAGCTCGCTTTAGCCAAGTATACCTTGCCAATTTATTAGAACCTAGAACTTGTTGCATTTTCCTACCTTTGGATCGGTATACCGACGGTGTATTGGAGTGTACTGACGGTATATCGATAGTGCTCTTTCTTTCGAATTTCTTGGTTTTTTGTGAAGTAATTTCTAATTTTCTTGTTATTTCCATTGGACACGCGATAACTTGACCTGATTTGGCTTTACCTGGCTACACGTGGTTGACTTGACCTAACTTAGTTTTACTCGATTTCACATGGATTTATCTAGCTACCCTAGGATGACTCGACTTGTCTTAACATGACTTTATATGGCTTTATCTGACATGGCTTGACTTGGCTTCAGATGGCTTGACCCAACTTCACATGAATTTACTTGGCTTCACCTGGTTTATTAGTTATTTATCGTGGCTTACATGAGTCTGTTTGTGTAGTGAATAATAGACCTTGTCCAATCTTGCATTTATGTCTAGGATAGTTTTTGTGAAATACCACCCCCGAAATCCTACCAGAAAATGCTAAGGGTTAACAACTAGAGATTCACATAGATCATGGCTAGGGATTTTCCTAGGTTGCATCCATTCCCAGAGCTACATCGCGGTTGGATGAGGAATATCATATGGAGTATCATGTGGAGTATTGTGAGAAGTATCAAGTGCTGGTTTGTGAATTGCAAAAGATCGGCCGGCAGTACCAAACCTGTAGGCAGCACCTGTGCACCCAATTCAACCCGAGCAGCCAAAGGATATTGTCTGAGCATTGATGGATGTCCTACGGGGTTTCATGATGACCCAACATCACCAGAGTGATGTACTCACTCTGTTTGTCCAAAAAGCGTTAGAGCGAGGTGGTTCTCAAATCCACAATTCTGCGACCATCTTCAGGTACCTCAATCCTCCATACTTCTGTGGTACAGAGAATACAATTTCGTCCGATGCTTGGATGTAGGACACTGAGGCCATCTTGGAGGCAGCAGGGACTCCGGCTAGGGAGCGTGTCTCAGTAGTGAGACTGTAGTTATTGGACTTGGCCCGTGATTGGTAGGCAGCGCATGACGATTCTCTCATAGCACTGATTCTATGGACGGTCTTTAGTGAGAGGTTTCAGGCAAGGTGTTTTGAAGCGGTGGCGCATTACGAGCTCCAGCTGAGGTTTAACAACCTCAGACAAGAGGGCAGGACCATCGCCGACTATACGGTAGAGTTTGCGAGGCTTAGTCAGTTTGCCCCCACTTTGGTGCCGACCGAGTTGTAGAGGACGAGGAGTTTCCAACAGGGACTCCATTTAAAGATTATCTTGGCGGTGGAGTTGCATGAGTTCTAGACCTTCAACGTTGTGATGCAGGCATCCAGGTGGTATGAATACACATCATAGAGGATTACAGATCGAGTTGGGAGCCAGGAGAGGATCAATGTTTCGGGAGTATTTGCATCCCAGTCATCAGCACCAGCTATAGCAGTTCGAGCCCTGGCGATTGGATCCCCGAGGAGGGCAACATTATCTCAGTAGTCTTCCCAAACGTGCCCTCAGCAGAGGCAATCTTTTTCTTCTTGTTCTTATTCTTTTTCTTTTTCTTTTTCTTCTTTTTTTTCTTCTTTCCGTAGTTGTTTCCATCACGGGAAACCTGGGCATGTAGTGTCATAGTGCCGTAGGGCATAGAGATTGAGCTTGTTGAGTAGGGCATCAGACCACATGATCGGAGCATGTCCCAGGATGAACTAGACTAGATAATCATCATCCCAGTCAGCAGTTTGTCCAGCAGCATCATAGTACAGGGAAATAACACTGGTGCAACAACAGTAAACTCATAGGCCTTTGCCCCCACAGGCTCATGTATTCCAGCAGTAAAGGCCGCAGCAGTATATGCAGACCCAGGCACAAGCTAGACCTAGAGGTCAGCAGTAGAGGGACCAGCGCCTAGAGGGCAGGTTTGATCTTTCTTACTATCGATGGTGAAGGCCGTGGCATTATGAGAGGTATCGCAGGTACCATTCTCGTTCACTTTCATTCGGCTTCAGCTTTATTTGATTATGGTACATCACATTCATTTATATCTGTACGATTTGCGACACGAGTTGGATTGGAGTCTAAGTCCTTACCTATAAGGTTGAATATACTTACTAGTAACAGTCTCGTAGGAGTAGATATAGTATATCCCTCGTATAGAGTCATAGTGTGCGGGAGCGAGTTTCTCACGAGGCTAATAGAGTTCCCTATGAACGATTATGATTTCGTCCTAGGGATGGATTGGTTGAGTGCGAGACACACAACGATAGATTACTGTGTCGGCAAGGTTAACTTTCGTGTACCCAGTAAGGAGGAGTTATCATTCTTGAGAGATGCAGTATAGTCACCGGTGGTTACATTGATATTGGCGGAGGCTGAGGCACAGTTTCCTAGGGTAGTTTGTGAGTTTCACAATATATTTTCTGATGAGCTACCAGGTGTACCACCAGTTAGAGATGTGGAATTCTATATTGATTTGATCCTGAGAGTTGAGCCAGTTTTAGAGAGAGTTTACAGGATGTCACCATCCGAATTAGACATTTTATACCGGATGATTGAGGATTTGAAAGCCAAGAGATTCATTAGACCTAGTACATCATCTTGGACAGCCCCGTTACTTCTTATCAAAAAGAAGGATGGTTCATCGCATTTACTTATTGATTATCGAACACTAAATACGGCAACCATTAGGAACGAGTATCCCTTTCCCAGGATAGATGACTTATTTGATCAACTCAGTATGGCAGCAGTATTTTCTAGGATCGATCTACGATCTGGATATCATCAGATCAGAGTCAGAGAGCATGATATACCCAAAATGATATTCAGATCTAGATATAATTATTGGGAGTTCCTAGTTATACCATTTGGAGTGACCAATGCACCAACTATATTTATGTCTCTTATGAATAGCATCTTCATGCCTTACCTAGACCAATTTGTGATAGTGTTTATTGATGATATCTTGGTCTATAGTCGGAGTGAGAAAGAGCATGAGCAACATCTTCACATAGTTCTTCAGATCCTTCGAGAGCTACAGTAGTACGCAAAGTTTAGCAAGTGTGAGTTATGGCTTGATCGTATCTCATTCTTGGGACATATTATTTCTGGTGGAGGAGTCGAGGTGGATCCCAAGAAGGTAGAGACTATTGAGAGTTGGCAGTACCTCATAAAGCTTTAGATGTGCATAATTTTCTGGGTCTAGCAGGCTACTACAGACGGTTTTTGGCAAACTTTGCTAGGATCTCCACACCCTTGACACGACTGACGTGTAAGGATGCGTGCTTTGAGTGGTCAGATGCATGCTAGTCTTCTTTCGAGAAGATCAAGCGGAGTTTGATTTTGGCTCCTACTCTGACACTTCCTGTTAGACCAGGTGGGTTCATAGTATTTTATGATTCTTTAGGAGTAGGACTAGGGTGTGTCCTTGTCATGCTCGAGAACCAGAATAATGGAGAGCAAAGATGGACAAAGCCAGCTACATACACCAGAGTACTCAATACTCCGAGGTACGGCCACAGCTGTCTAGACATGTGAGGGTTTACTCTATAATCCAATAGTCATTCCTGGGTCAAGGGTCCTACATGTCTCAATCTCAAGCAAGCAACAAGTTATAAGATGTATGATCACCGAACATATAATGGTAAGGCATCCCAAACTATACATACACAGATGATCTTGAATCTAGTTACAAAATAAAAAAACTAGCAAGAGTACAATATTATATGATCATCTCTACCTATAGTCTAGAATATGATTTATATGTAGGTCCGCATGCTGGAATATCAAGTTCCAAAATAAGAGCTAAATACGTGCTCGATGGCTAAAGGCCTCAAAAGTATAAGTATAAGATCAAGCGGGTGATGAAGAAGAATCCCACTCATATAATCGGGTGCTTCTGGTGTTCACCATCTTGAGGCAGAAAGTACGGGAGATCCTGTGTTCCTGCTCCAAAATCTGGCCATACAAAACCAGTGGGGTCAGTCCCCAAAATAGTAAGTACCATAAGGGTACCAAATTTGGAACTTAAACCAGAATACAGAAAAATCAGTAAGAAATAGCACAAGGAATAGTTAAATAAGTGAAGACGATAAAATAACAGTTAAACAGTTCTGGAGTATCTAAACAAGGATATCTGAAATAAGTACTTAGGTTACAGTCTTCAGATTAGTTATTAAATAAATTAGGACATAACTAGACTAGACTGAAAATTAAGCATTCATGGCCAATCACGCCCTACGACTTGCTATCATTAGCTAACTAGGGTTATCAAAGCCCTAGTTACTAATACATGCAGTTTGAGATTCCATGCAGCCAAATACCCTACAGACCATCCGGGTTATCCAAACGTAAGGATATATAGAATAGATTATATTATGTGTAGTCATTTTTAAGAAAATGCAACACTCGACAGTGTGTTGGAAGTGTGCCCCTCACGACGGATATCTCTAAATTAATCAGGTGCCGGTGGGATACCGAAATTACATGCAGCCAAAATTTTTCTAGATGCTTCTAATATATTATTCTAGTTGTCATCCTGGGCAAGTTATGAGAAATTCCTGACCGTGGTGCTCAAGAATTTGACTTAGACATGATATAGGACAGGACAATAGCTTGACAAGTACATTCAGAACAGGAGCACGCAAATCAACCACGGGAATTTATCTTATCAATTCAAGCATTTTAGTTCAGGAAATTCTAGCATGTCAGGAGTGCGCTTCGTCGAGCCACTATCAGGAATATCGGTACATATCAGGTTAACTCGATACGACGAGCTATTATCAGGAATATCAGTGCTAGTCTGGTATCGGGAGTTCAAGATTAAAGTTTCGATACAATCCATGATCAGGGAATTCCAGGTTCTAGCAGGTTGTCACACATCAGGTTATAAGCAATTTAGAGAAAGCTTGCATTCATAATAATTAAACAGAATAGGATAAATAATGGAAACAGTTAAACTATAAAAGAATAAATCATAATAAGTTAAGCTACTATAAGTATTATAGGAACATGGGGTAAACTGGCCGCATACAAGAGCTGACGCATGGAAGAGCTGGCCACATGCAAGAGCTAGCGCATGAAAGAGCTAGCCACATACAAGATGCGAAGTCTACTCCTCGGGACAAGGTGAGTGACATGCAATAAATGTAAAGTCAGGAAAGTGACTAATATGACTGCTGTGTCAGTGAAGTGACCAATGTGATTGGTCAAAAAGGGAGTTAGAAGGAAAAGACAAAATCATGGAAAGTTGTGCCAAGGCGATGCTGAGTCATACATTCGAAGGAAAGATGAACGCATAGCTCCGGGCAGCATGGACGACTCAACCGCATGCTCCTCTTGGCCGCATACACACTTAGCTGAATAAAATATTTTAACCTTAGAGAACTTTCATTCGTTCAAATTTTATGCATTTGGCCAAGGGACACATGTGCAAATTTCAGTCATGCGTCCAACAAGATGGCTGCATGTTGACTTGGAGCGAGAAGTCCAGGCCTCATACCAAGCGGGGCGCATGAAATTTTTTTGTCCCAGAATAACAAGTTTCAGCCATAAAAAAGCTCCAAGTCTGAAAACTTATTTTCTCCATGAAATCCTCATTTCAAGTCCGAATCCAGTAAAGTAAAGTTCAAAACCATAGGAAAATAAGTGCTCATCAACATGGAACTACTAATTTTTGAAAATATCAAGTTTTAAGAAATCAAAACCAAGTAAACTCATGAAAATCGAAAAACTTAGAATTCTGATCTACTCCAACCAAGTCCTCAAATCCAAAAATACCAAGAATTAAACATGTAGAAAAACTAATAGTGAACAATATAGAGCAATAAAATGCAAGAAAACTAAATAAATACAATATAGCAAGTTCTTCCTTATTGGCAAGATGTACTTGCCTAACCCCACTACTAATCTACTACCACTACTACCCAAGGCAAGCTCACGACTGGGGCTAGGGTTCGACCAATGAGAGGAGAGGGAGAAGAAAATAAAGAAAGAGAAGAAAATAAATAAGAATGAGGAGGAGAAAGAAAGGGAAGGCTATATATATATCAAAGGGTGACTAGAACTTTTCATAATTCTAGAAATTACATGAAAAAAGCTTTTAAAATCCATAAATTACACGAAAGGAAATATCCAACTATAACACACATATATCAGATAAAATATAATAATAATAAAATAGTGAGACGGGTCTCACAACTCTTACCTCCTTAAAAAAATTCTTTCTCAAAATTTTAACAAGGCACCAGATCTATCAAGGTATCTCTAGATATCAGGCAGGTAATATAATAAGCAAGACCATACGATTATCAATCACATGATATGAACTACCTAGAACAAGATAAGTATGCACAAGAAAAGATCTGGGTACGAGATAAATGAATAAATATACCCCACGAGTCAAACAAATACAGGTATCTAGATCGGATATCATCATCGCGCTCCCAAGTTGACTCACCCGGTAAATGAAGCCCCCAAGCAACTCGGACTAAACGAATGGTCCTGTTCTTGAGAATCTTCTCTCTCCGGTCCAAAATGGATATAAGTCTTTCCTCATACGAAAGGTTGGTACAAAAAATAAATTCTGAATAATCCAGGACATGACTCATATCCGGTATATACCATCGTAACTGGGACACATAAAAAATATTATGTATCTCACTAAGCGACGGCGAAAGAGCAAGACGATCAAAAACATCTCTTACTCCCTCAAGAATATCGAACGGACCTATGTACCGAGGACTAATCTTTTTTTTTACACCGAATCTGATGACTCCTCGGGTAGTCAAAATTTGAAAGAATACATGGTCGCCGACAGAAAACTCAAGAGGTTCGATGTGAATCATCCCAATAACGCTGACGATCTTGGGCGACCTTGATATGCTTCCGGACTTGCTTGACTAGTTCAACTTTTCAAGCTATCATTTTGGGATCAAGCAATTGCCTCTCGCCAATATCATCCAAGCTATAGGGGATCTGCATTTTCGGTCATATAGTGCCTCGAACGGTGCCATCTGGATACTTTCTTGGAAACTCTTATAGTAGGAGAATTCGACCACGTACAAATAATCCTCCCATGAACCACCAAAGTCAAGGGTACATGAATAAAGTATATCTTCTAGAGTCACTGTGAATGCTTAGTTCTGGTCTACGTCCTGCCTACTATAAGAATTCGACCAAGTACAAATAATCCTCCCACGAACCACCAAATAGTCCGTCACTGTGAATGCTTAGTTCTGGTCTATGTCCTGCCTCATACTCTGCTCTAAGATGCTAAAGCTTGATATATGTTTGTTGTTCTACCTTGATTCTTTCTACTATACTGGACTGGACTTGCAGACCAGCCATCAATGCTGTATTTTCTAGCAATACTACTTCTATGCTTATCTCCTGAAGATGTTCTAAAAAATTTTGTTGCGCCATAAGAAAATAAGCTCATGTTCTCCGGCTCAAAGCATCCGCTACGATATTGGCCTTCCCAGGATAATACTGAAGGTCAAGGTCATAGTTCATCATCAACTCTAGCCATCTTCTCTACGTCATATTGAGATCCTTCTGAGTAAAGACATACTTCAAACTCTTATGATCAGTATATATCTCTACCCGATCTCCATAGAGGTAATGTCTCCAAAGTTTGAGTGCAAAGACAACTGCTGCTAACTCCAAGTCATGCGTCGGATAATTCTTCTCATGGCCTCAAAGCTGCCGAGATGTATAAGCTATAACCTCGTCATTGCATAAGAACATAACCCAATCATTTGCCTGACGCATCACAATATACGGTGAAACCACCTGTTCCGTCTAGAAGTGCCAAAATAGGTATCGTGATCGACTTCTGTTTGAGCTTCTCGAAAGAGGTTTGACATTTATCTGTCTAATCAAAGCGCACATCCTTACGAGTCAACTACGTCAAGGACGCAAAAATTCTAGCAAAGTCTGATACGAAGCGCCGATAATATCATGTTAATCCCAGAAAACTACGAAGTTCTACAACTGTTCAGGAAACTAGCCTCAACAGCTTTTATCTTCTGGGGAACCACTTCAACTCCTTCTTTAGTAATAATATGCCCTAATTATGAAATGCGATCAAGCTAGATCTCGCACTTGCTGAACTTGGCATATAACTTGTACTCTCTGAGAGCTTGAAGAACTACACGAAGGTGTTGCTCGTGCTCTGCTTCACTTCGACTGTACACAAAGATGTTGTCAATAAACACTATTAAGAACTTATCCAAGTATGGCATAAAAATATGATTCATAAGATCCATAAACATTATTGGCGCATTGGTTGCTCCAAAGGGCATTATTAGAAACTTCTAATGTCCATAGCTCAATTTGAGCGCCGTCTTGGGTATATCCTGCTCCGTGACTCTGATCTGGTGATATCCCAACCGCAAATCAAATTTATAAAATACCGCTGCTCCACTAAGCTGATCGAACAAGTCGTCGATCCTTGGCAAGATACTTGTTCTTGATGGTTACCGCATTGATGGTACAATAATCAACACATAATTGTGATGTTCTATCCTTCTTCTTCTTTACAAGTAGCATTGGATCTCTCCAAGATAATCCACTAGCACGAATGAATCCCTTGGCTCTCAATTCTTCTATCATCCGGTACAAGACTTCTAACTCTGAAGGCGCCATCTTATAGATTCTCTCTGACACTGGTGTTGTTCCTGGAAGTAGATCAATGGTAAACTCGATCTCTCTTTCTGGTAGCATGCCTAGAAGTTTTTCTAGGAATACATCTAGGAATTCATTAACAACTCTGGAGAATTGTACTTACTGTGTTAATGCCATTCTCATGATCGCTGATAAAGACTCCATCTCGCCTCTAGAAAATGAGAATTTCTTCTCACCAGGGATGTGAGAGATAACCTTGCCATTATGGCAATCTTCGTCATGTACCGGGCACTCAACCAATCCATGCCTAAGACGATGTCATAATCTTCCATAGGAAATTCTATCAATATAGTGGGAAAATCTAGCCCGGACACTATGACTCGACATGAGGCATAAATTCTATCGACTCCGATACCATTATCAGTAAGTATATTGAGTCTTACTGATAATGATTCAAGTTCTAATCAAACTCGTGTCACAAATCGTGCAGACATAAAAGAATATGATGCACCAGAATCAAATAATACTGAAGCTGAATGGGAGTTGACGAGAATGATACCTGCTACCACTTCACCTGAAGATAACTGCTCTTTTACAGTGAGTGCCATCGCCTAACCTCGTCCTCTCGGTGCTGGTCCTCTCTGCTGTGGACCTCCTTGCCTGTCCTATACTTGAGCTTGGGCCTGCTCATACTACTGTGGCCTTTGTTGCTGGAATACTTAAGATTGGGTCGGCAAAGGCCTCTGACCCTGGTGTTGCTGAACCGGTACTGGAGCCCTATACTACGGTCCTACCGGGAAAGTTGATGATGAACTGGCTCTATATGGGCAAGATCCTACTCTGTAGCCTGGAGCTCCATAAGCTAAGCACAACCTTTGTGCTCTGCGATATTCAAAAACTACGTGCCCAGATTTCCATAATAAGAACACTGTCATGACCCACACCCGGTGTAGGGACAAGTCAGGAACAATGTCCAACATATGCTACAGAATCGACGGTAGAACGCTGTTTGGTAATCTATCTAACAATATAATAAGCCACCAACAATGTCGATATACTCAATCACAGATCTAAGATGGAAATGAGCACGAATACGATAAAAGAATAGAATAGTCACAATACAACTCATGAGTCAAAATAATAACATCCATGAGTCAGAGAAACTAATAAAAGTAAGTTGGAGACAAATATAGTACAAAAGAAATAACTAAGATGCTACAAGTCCCGGGTCATCTGTCTCAGTCGGGATGAGACCCTCCTGAGCCAAGGTCTCTGGCTCTAAGCCCACAATATCCTGAGGTCCGTAATGAGTGGGCTACCACTCTTCAGTGTCATCTGGGAAAAATATATCCAGTAAGGAAAGGAGCAGAGTACATCTCTAACAGCAGTTCTAATCAATAATATAAACTATGTAATAGGTGGGCCCTACTCTTAGCTATCCAGAGCAGCCAGTTGGAATTCTGGATCGGAGAGAGAAGGTGCTGAGGAACCAGACTATTCCTTTGGTGCGCGTCGCATTGAGGCATCACTCTCCGGGGGAGTCTACCTGGGAGAGAGAGGATGACATGCGAGAGCGTTATCCATATTTGTTTGTACCTTGAGGTATGTTATTTCTAGTTATGTTCTGTTCATTGTTATGTTCTGTTCATTAGTTAGTTGTGATTCTTTAGTTCTGTTCTGTGATTTTCTAGGGGTAGTTTTCGTCTTTGAATTTTGAGGACGAAATTATTTTAAGGAGGGTAGACTTGTCACTACCACATTTTCTAGGAAAGGGTATTTTGGTAATTTCCTAATTAAATAAATATTGTGCATGGTAAATAATTATTTGTTGTATTATTTAATTGTTGTTAGTTATTATTTAATTATTTTAGACTTATTTTAGTGGACCCAACTAGTTTAGTTTGGACCCATGGACCAACATGAATTAATTAGTTAGACTTGGCCCATTTAGAAAGCCCATAGTTAAGGAGATGGATTAAATTAATTAAATGATTAGACTAGAAGCTTCCTTCCTTAATTATTTCTTCATGAGAGGCCCCAAGGGGTACATTGGACATTTTACAATTGCTTGGGGGAGGGGCTATGGCCGGCCTATTAAAGAGGGGGGGAAATTTCTCTCTCCTCTCATCTCATTCCAAATCTAGATCTAGAATTCTCCCACTACCAAATTCCCTCCATTCCCAATCCAATTCCCTACCAAATTCATTCCAAATTCTTCCCAATTCACCATTAGAGAAGGAGGAAGCAAGGATCTAGAAGAAGGAAGCAAGGATCTACAAAGAGGAGCAAGGATCTACAATTTGGAAGCAAGTTCATCTCAATTGGAGGTTTCACTGGGAATCCATCTCCCAATAGGTATAATTCAGATTTTCTCATTTAAATAGCTTCTAAATCTGAGATTTAATCATGTAAAATCAACCTATATGTATGTAGTACCCATAGGACTTTGTTTTGTGTTCATAGGAGACCCATGGAGAAAGTTATGGTGCTTTTTGTGTCAATTTTGTTGGAATTCCGAATTTATATTTTGTTGTGTGTGTCAATTGATCCTATAGATCAATTGAACATGAGATTTGTGTTTGAGGCTAGTGTCGTGTCCATATTGGGATACTTGTGGTTCGTATCCCAACTATTTGGTGATACGTGTCATTTGGGGGTTTTCCTCCGACACGGGGCTTTGAACATGTCGTATTTTGACACGGACACATAGATCTACTTTTGACGCTTTGATTTGTTCATAAATATTATTTATGATTTGTTTGTGTCCTTTGGGGTGCATTTGGTTGTGTGTTGGACTCGTGTCGCATGCGTATCCTAGATCTAGTGGGATACGGTGAGATACTCTCCAATTGTGTGTATTTTTGCATAGATCTAATTAATTGTGGTTCAAATCTTCATTTATAATTAGTATATATATATGGATATTAAATATTTATTTTGTGTATTTATTATAGTAATTATTGTAGCATAGATCTATATTTTGGGTGTGCTAATATAATGTACAATATAATATGTAGCTTTCTTGCATGCAAATATATATGTTACTACTTGTTAAATAATATAATTTATACATAAAATGTTTTATAAAATATATTTGTATGTTTAATTGTGTAATTATATTATTTATAATTATTATGTAATTATTTGGATATTAATGTAAATATTTTAGGTGTGCTTCTAGCCATGTAAATTATATGTTCTTTGTTAAATATTTGAAGGTATAAGTTTATGTGTATATTAATATATATATGTACATTTTTGTATTAATGGTTTATATATATATATATATATATATATATATATATATACTATTTTATATATTCTGTTTATATATATATATATATATATATTGTTTATATATTCTGTTTTTATATATATAATTATATATATACAACTTGTTTAGTGACAGTGAATTAATGACAGTAAAAAACTGTCATTAATTAGCCGACTAATAGCAGCCGCTGTAGCCTTCGGGCAATTAATGACAAACCTGTCATTAATTGCAGCAGCGAAAAACAGCAGCTTTTCTGCGACGCTTTTCCGCGACAGTTTAACTGTCAGCGAAAACCAAAGCAGTGGCAGTTTATTATTTGGGTTTCGGTGACAGTCCTTCGGTGACAGTCCCGACTGTCACTATTTAAACTGTTTTGATTTAATCCTATTTTATTCACTGTTTTTCAATGACGCTTTGACAGATTTAATGTATATATTATATATTATAATTGTATATATATATGTATATATATATGTGTTTTGTGAGGAATAATAATTGTAATAATATATTATGTTATTTATATAAATGTTGGGTTGTATATATATTATTTTAGGGTATATATTAATTATATTATTAGTATACTTTGTGTGAGTTCTTTTTGAATCTAATTTGATTCCTAAATTATTGTAGTTTATCTCTATATTATTTTATAGATGTCTTGTGAGGTTGACTTTGGGTTTGACCATGTTTGACTTTAGTGGACTTTAGAGTTGACCATAGTTGACTTTTGACTTAGAATTGACTTATTGACCTAGAAATTGCCTAGTTTGACTTGTTCTCTTTTCGGGACCTTGTATTAATGTGGTATTCCATATCTAGGTCTTCGAGGCACCGAGTCAGACATTTGTGAGACTGTTCATTGGACTTCAGGCGAGTACATTCTCTGATAGTTTCTCATTTATGATATCCTCTATGTTCGTTGTATCTAGTGTAGATTTACATGTTTCTCTCGACACTATGGTTACACGGATTGGTATATCCGGATCTCGTCATGAGATATTATTCCTTGGTATATGGTGTATATGGTGCAAGTATTGTTTCATTGGTTATCTTGTACATGTACAGACACCGATTCCCGGGGAGACTAGCTATCTTCTTGGGGAATCTCGTGCCATAACGTACCGTGGTTGGATCTATTATACCAGTCGGGGGTGGGGAGTATTTTAGTGTAGATATGTGATCATACCCTCCTTGTGCATGTCTTGTTCCTTGTGAGTGTTGATCATACACCGCACGTATAATCAGCCAGGCCATTATACTCTTGTGCAAGTTCCTAAGCCGATCACATGTTAAAGCTAGTACTCATACACTTAGTCATTAGTATTCTTGTTCTATCAGCATATTGTTCATTATTGTATTTCTTTCCAGTACTTCCTTATTGTCTATACATTTCTTGTATCTATTTATGCATCTTGTTTATCCACAGCTACTTACTGTTACATAGTTTTTATCATTATTTGAGAACTGCTGTTAGGGTTGTACTCTGCTCCTTTCCTAACTGGATATATTTTTCCAGATGACACTAAGGAGTACCCTACCTATTATGGACCCCAGGATGTTGTGGGTTTAGATTCTGAGACCCTGGCTCAAGAGGGACTTATCCCAACTGAGACAGTTGACCCTGGAGTTGTAGCTTTATAGTTTTGTAGTATTCTTTTGTACTGGATTTGTCTCCAGCATATTTCTGTATTTTTCTTCAGACTCATTGATGTATTATTTTAGACTCATGAGTTGTATTGTGACTATTCTATTCTTATCTGATTCGTGTTCATTCTATCTTAGTTCTGTGATTGAGTACACTATCTTTTGGTGGTTCATTATATTAGATAGACTTTCTAGACAGCGTTCTACCGCCGATTCTGCGGCGTAGGCTGGGCGTTGTTTCCGACTAGTACCCTTACCCCGGGTGCGGGTCGTGACAGTGCCATCGCCTAACCTCGTCCTCTCGGTGCTGGTCCTCTCTGCTGTGGACCTCCTTGCCTGTCCTATACTTGAGCTTGGGCCTGCTCATACTACTGTGGCCTTTGTTGCTGGAATACTTAAGATTGGGTCGGCAAAGGCCTCTGACCCTGGTGTTGCTGAACCGGTACTGGAGCCCTATACTACGGTCCTACCGGGAAAGTTGATGATGAACTGGCTCTATATGGGCAAGATCCTACTCTGTAGCCTGGAGCTCCATAAGCTAAGCACAACCTTTGTGCTCTGCGATATTCAAAAACTACGTGCCCAGATTTCCATAATAAGAACACTGTCATGACCCACACCCGGTGTAGGGACAAGTCGGGAACAATGTCCAACATATGCTACAGAATCGACGGTAGAACGCTGTTTGGTAATCTATCTAACAATATAATAAGCCACCAACAATGTCGATATACTCAATCACAGATCTAAGATGGAAATGAGCACGAATACGATAAAAGAATAGAATAGTCACAATACAACTCATGAGTCAAAATAATAACATCCATGAGTCAGAGAAACTAATAAAAGTAAGTTGGAGACAAATATAGTACAAAAGAAATAACTAAGATGCTACAAGTCCCGGGTCATCTGTCTCAGTCGGGATGAGACCCTCCTGAGCCAAGGTCTCTGGCTCTAAGCCCACAATATCCTGAGGTCCGTAATGAGTGGGGTACCACTCTTCAGTGTCATCTGGGAAAAATATATCCAGTAAGGAAAGGAGCAGAGTACATCTCTAACAGCAGTTCTAATCAATAATATAAACTATGTAATAGTAAATAGATATGAATATACAAGATGCAACAATAGATACAAGAGATATACAATAAGGAAATACTGGAAATAAATACAACAATGAACAATATGACAATGAATAAGAATACTAATAACTATGTGAGTAAGTACTAGATTTAACATGTGATCGGCTTGGAAACTTGCACAAGAGTAAAAGGCCTGGTTAATCATATGTGCGATGTATGGTCAACACTCACAAGGAAAAAGATATGCACAATGAGGGTATGATCACATATCTACACTAAAATATTCCCTACCCCCAAATGGTATAGGGGATCTAACCATGGTACGCTATGGCACAGGATTCTCTAGGAAGATAGCTAGTATCCCCGAGAATCAGTGTTTGTATATGTACAAAAAATAAGGAAACAATCTTGCACAGGATACACCATATATACCAAGGAATCATATCTCATGACGAGATCCGGATATACCAATTTGTGTAACCATAGTGTCAAAAAATCAAGGATATCTATACTAGATACAATGAATATAGAAGATATCATAAATGAGAAACTATCAGAGAATATACTCGCCTGAAATCCGGTGAATAGTATCACAGATGTCCGGTATGGTACCTCGAAGACCTAGATATGGAATACAACATCAATACAAGGTTTCAGAATAAAAATAAGTTAAACTAGTCAACTTCTAGGTCATAAAGCCATTTCTAAGTCAAAACAATCAAACTAGGTCAACTCTAAGTCAAACTGGTCAAACTAGCTATTTCTAGGTTGCATGAGTCTATCTCTAGGATATTGGGTCCATACACTAAGATCTAGGCCACACTAGCTAAATCTAAGATACTAAGATACCGTATCGCAAGATACGTAACAAAAGATATGGAAATAGCATAATATGCATATATAATCAATATTAAATATACTAATCCTAATTACAAATGCTAAGTGGATACCTTGGCTTTGATACCCAAACCAAATACCTTGAGTATCCCTCAATACCTTGACACTTACCTCGGTATCTGAAGGTAATGTCACTCTAACATATAGTTAACTACCCCACTAACTATATATACCAATACATGCATATATCAATCCATATATAACTTCTAGTATATACTAACATGAAAATTAAATACCAACTACCAAACTAATCACTAACTACTAATACATATACCTATGTACCCATATATATATATATATATATATATATATATATATATGTTATGTTATGTTATGTTATGTATGAGAGGGAGTGATATATCTACTTATGTGTATGTGTGTATCTATATGTATTATGTAAGTGTGTTAATACACCTATGTATATGTATATATGTTGAGTCTATATATATGTGTGTGTGTGTGTTAAGTATATATATATATATATATATATATATATATATATATATATATATATATATATATATATATATGGTATCATATAATTACATATACTTATACATATACATAACACTATATCTATATACATATGTATACATATATTACCAATAGTTAAGAATAATGAAAATTGGACCTAGAAATGCAATACAACAAATACGTGGAGTGCATCGCACCCGTATCACACTAGATCTATGATACGCTTGCGACACGAGTCCACCACACAACCAAACGTATCCCGAAAAATATGAGAAAGTCTAAATTACTATATATAAATAATACGAAGAGTAAAATATACATCTACGTGTCCGTGTTAAAATATGACATGTACAAAGTCCCGTGTGGGAGAAAAAACCCCCGAATCAACACATATCACCAAATTATTGGGATACGACCTATACGTATCCAATTATGGACACGACACTTGGCACAAACAACCAAACACATGTCAATTTGGTCTATATGACCAATTGACAAACATAACAAGTGTCAATCTCGGAATTTCTCCAAAATTGACACAAAAAGCATCATAACTTTCTCCATAGGCCACATATGAACATAATTCCAATTCTTATGGGTAGCGTATGCATATGGGTTGGTTTCTCATGGTTAAATCTTATATTTAGAACCTAATTAAAGAGAAAAAACTGAATTGTACCTATTGAGAGATGGATTTCCAATGCAACCTCCAAATTTGATAAAATTGGCCTTCAACTTGTAGATCCTTGCTCCTCTTTGTAGATTCTTGCTTCCTTCTTCTAGATCCTTGCTCTACTAGCCTCCAATAGTAATTTGGGAAGGAATTGGGAAAAAATTTGGTAGGAAATTGATGTGGAAATGAAGGAATTTGGTTGAGGAAAATTCTAGATCTAGATTTGAAATGAAAAGAGGAGAGAGAAACTTTCCCCCCTCTTTTATAATGGCCGGCCCCCCTTGGCCCTCCCTCAAGCTACTATGTAATGTCCATTATACCCCTTGGGGCCTCTCATAAAGAAATAATTAAGGAGTAAAGGTTCTAGTTAAATAGTTTATTTATATTAATCATCCTCCTAATGAATGGGCTTTTAAATTGGGCTCAATTCTAACTAATTATAAATGTTGGTCCATAGATCTAATCTAAACTAGTTAGGTCCACTAACACAAGTCCAAAATAATAAACTAACATCTAAAAATAATTAAATAATATAATAAATAATTATCAATATGCACAATAATTAATTAATTATGAAAAGATCGAATATCCTTTCCTATAAAATGTGGTAGTGACAAGTACTGTGCTGAAGAAGATGTCCTTTGCTGTTGAGTTTGCGTTGGGGCTGTTTGCTGAACTGAGCTTGTCGAAACTGGCCTCCTCGGAGATTTGATGTTTAAAGCCCTAACTTTCGGGGCTAGTGATGAAGACTGTGTGTAAGAACCTCCTGATGTGTGGGTCCTCTTTCGTCCCCCAGTCCTGTCCATGATTCTTTGGGAGGTATACTCATGCCTCATTGCTGCTCTTAACACAATATCAAAAATTCTAAAACTTATACTGTTCTACTACCAATATGATATCCAGGTGAAGTCCTTACTGGAACCTTCTTACTCGATCTAATTCAGTTGCCACCAAGGTGGGAGCAAACCGACTAAGTCTACAGAACTCTGCCGCATAGCCATCGAAAGTCCTGTCCATCTGCTTCAAGTTGTTAAACCTTTGCTGTAGATCATAACATGATACTGCGTCAAAATATATGGTCTGAAATCTTTCACTGAAGATAGCCCAAGAGACGAGTACTGTTAGTGAAATCATTTGTGCTTCCTACCAGTCTCGGGCCAAGTCTAGCAATTATAGTTGTACCACTGATACTTGTTCTCTTGTGGGCACCCCAGCTGCCACTAGGATAGCTTCAGTGTCCTAAAGCCATACATCTGATGTAATTGCATCCTCGATGCCATAAAAATATGAGGGTTGGAGGCGCTTGAAGTTGCTTGCTGAGTTATGGTATAATGTTCGTCTCTTTCCAAAACCTATTGTAATGATTGAGTGAGTATGTCCTCATAACGTCCTTGAGATGCCAACAATTCTCGAAGGATACCAATCAGCACACTGTTGCCCCCTCCTGCCTCAGGTATTGGTTGCACGGGAGGTACTGGCCGAATCTGAGGTTCCTTATTTTGAGGTATTCTAGACCTAGCCCCGGAAAGCTGAGGCTGAACATCAAGGGTTTTCTAGACATCGGGATATTGTCCTACTACTAGAACAACTCGGGCGGGATGATCAAAAGTATCAGGAAAAATGTCACTGAAAGATAAAGGATACAAGAATCAACAAAGGGACATACATGATTGATCGAAGATCAAGACAGATGTTGAATCAAGATTTTAAGGATATAAATTTGATACTGGAGGAGATTAATGAGTAACATGATTGTGACATCTAAAATATTTGGTAAACCCCCCATATTTCTGAATTTTTAGACATGTATAGGCTACCACTTAAATCGTGTAATGCTCCAGAACCAGAATACTGGAGAGCGGAGGCAGACAAAGCCAGCTACGTATACCAGAGTACTCAATACTCTGAGATACGATCACGGCTGTCTAGACATGTGAGGGTTTACTCTACAATCCAACAATCATTCATGTGTTAAGGATCCTAGGTGTCTTAATCTCAAGCAAGTAATAAGTTACAAGATGTATGATCACCAAATATATAATAGTAATGCGTCCTAAACTATACATACACATAATGATCATGAAGCTAGTTAAAAAATGAAGAACCAGCAAGAGTACAATATTACATGATTAGCTTTAGCTATAGTTTAGAATATGCTTTACATGTAGGCCCGCAGGCTAGAATGTCAAGTTCCAAAATTTGAGCTAAACACGTGCTCGGTGGCTAAATATCTCAAAAGTATAAGTACAAAATCAATGAGTGATGAAGAAAAAATCTACTCATGTCCTCGGGTGCTCCAGGTGTTCACCATCTTGAGGCGGGAAGTACGGAAGATCCCGTGGTCCTGCTCCAAAATATGGCCATAAAAAACCAGATGGGTCAGACCCCAAAATAGTAAGTACCACAAGGGAGACAACTTAGGAACTAAAATCAGCATGCAGACAAATCAGTAAAAAATTGCACAAGGAACAGATAAATAAGTATATTAGGTAAAATAATAATTAAACAGTTCTGGAGTATTTAAACAAGGATATCTAAAATCAGTACTTAGGTTACAGTCTCCGGGTCAGTTGTTAAATAAATTATGACAGGACTAGCCTAGACTGAAAATCAGCAATCATGGCCAATCATTCCCTACGGCTTGCTATCATTAACTAACTAGGGTTATCACAGTCCTAGTTACTAACACATACAGTTTGAGATTCCATACATCAATATGTCCAGCAGACCACCTGGGTTATCCAAGCGTAAGGATACTAGAATAGATTATATCAGGTATAGTAATTTTCAGAAAAATGCAACACACGATGACGTGCTGGAAGTGTATACCTCACAACGGAGAACTCCAAATCCATCAGGTATTGGTAGAATATCGGGATTGCATATAGCCAAAAAATCTCTCTAGATGCTTCGAATATATTATTCTAGTTGTTATCCTGGGCAAGTTATGAGAAATTCCTGACCGCGGTGCTCAGGAATTTGCCTTAGACATGATACAAGACAGGACAGTAGCTTGACAAGTACATTCAGGACATCAGCAAGCAAATCAACCATAGAAATTTATCTTATCAATTTAAGCATTTCAGTTCAAAAGATTCTAGCCTGTTAGGAGTGCGCTTCGTCGAGCCACTACCAGGAATATCGATACATGTAAGGTTAATTCAATACGATGAGCTATTATCAGGAATATTAGTGTAAGTCTGGTATTGGGGGTTCAAGATTAATAGTGCAAAACAATCCATGATCAAGGAATTCCAGGTTCTGGCTGGTTTTTATACATCGGGTTATAAATAATTTAAAGAAAGATTACATTCTTAATAATTAAACAGAATAGGCTAAACAATGGAAACAGTTAAACCATAAGAGAAAAAATCATAAGAAGTTAAGCTACTATAAGTATTATAGGCGCATGGGGTAAGCCGGTCGCATGTAAGAGCTAGCGTATGAAAGAGCTGGCCACAAGAAAGATGCAAAGTCCACTCCTCGGGACAAGGTGAGTGACAGACAATAAATACAAAGTCAGGAAAGTGACTGATATGACTGGCCGTGTCAAAGAAGTGACCGATGTGACTGGTCAAGAAAGAGAGTCAGAAGGAAAAAACAATCATAGAAAGTCTTGCTAAGGCGATGCTGAGTCATACGTTCAAAGTAAAGAGGAAAGCATAGCTCTGGGCCGCATGGACAACTCAGCCATATGCTCCTATTGGCCGCATACACACTTGGCTACATAAAATCTTTTAAACTTAGAGAACTTTCATTCATTCAAATTCTATGCATTTGGCCAAGGGACACATGCACAGATTTCAGTCATGCGTCCAACAAGATGGCCGTATGATAACTTGGAGCAAGAAGTCTAGTCCTCATACCAAGCGGGGCACATGGAACTTTTTTGTCCCAGAACAACAAGTCTCAGCCATGGAAAAGTTCCAAGTCTGAAAAGTTATTTTTCCTATAAAATTCTCATTTCAAGTCCGAATCCAACAAAGTAAAGTTCAAAACCACAGAAAAATAAGTGTTCATCAACATAGAACTAATAGTTTTTAAAAATATCAAGTTTTAAGAGATCAAAACCAAGTAAACTCATGAACACCCAAAAACTTAGAATTCAGATCTACTCCTACCAAGTCCTCAAATCCAAAAATACCAAAAATTAAACATGTAGAGAAACTAATAGTGAACAATATAGAGCAATAAAATGCAAGAAAGCTAAATAAATACAATATATCAAGTTCTTCCTTATTGGCAAGATGTACTTGCCTAATCCAACTACTAATATTCTACCACTACTACCCAAGGCAAGCTCACGGATGGTGCTAGGGTTCAGCCAAGGAGAGGAGAGGGAGCAAAAAATGAAGAGAAAAAAATGAAGAAGAATGAGGAGGAGAGAGAAAGGAAAGGATATATATATCAAAGGGTGACTAGCACTATTTACAATTCTAGAAATTAAATAAAAGCAGCTAGAAAAATCCATAAATTATACGGAAAGCAATATACAACTATAACACACATATACCAGATAAAATATAATAATACTAAAATATTAAGATGGGTCTCACCGTCCTTATGAAGCCTGGCAGAGTGATAGCTTATGCGTCTCGGTAGCTTCGATACTATGAAAAGAGTTATCCGACGCATGATCTTAAGTTGGAAGTAGTAGTATTTGCACTTAAGCTCTGGAGGCATTACTTGTATGGTGATCGAGTGAAGATCTTCATAGACCATAAGAGCTTGAAGTATGTATTCACACAGAAGGATCTCAACATGTGGCATATGAGGTGGCTCGAGTTATTGATGGACTATGATATTGACCTTCAGTATAATCCAGGGAAGGCCAAGTCGTAGATTTGAGCCGGAGGAGGAGCTAACTTCTTGACGGAGCAGTGTCACATCTTAGAGGATCTGCAGGAGATGGATATTGAGGTAGTATTACCTGGTGATATCAGTTTGATGACGAGTCTGCAGCTTCAGTCTTCTATAGTTGAGAGGATTAGAGAAGACAAAGAATGGTAGGCTTCAGCAACTCAGAGTAGAGTGTGAGTCAGGACGCAGACCAGAGTTGAGCATTTATGAGGATGAGACTCTCAAGTTTGGGAGTCAACTCTATGTGTCGAGAGAATATATCCGACAGAAGATTATGCCAGAGTCCACAGTTCTTAGTACTCAGTTCATCCAGGAAGGATAGAGATGTACCGGAATATTCATCAAAACTTTTGGTGGAATGGTATGAAGAGTGAGATAGCTCAGTTTGTTTGTCGATGTTTAGTCTGTCAGCAGGTTAAGGCTGAACATCAGAGACTGGTCGGACTACTTCAGCATTTACCGATTTTGGAGTAAAAGTGGGACTATATTACTATAGACTTTATGATCGGTCTTCTAAATCCTTATCTGGCAGAGATGCTATATGGGATATAGTTGATCGACTCACGAAGGTTACTCACTTTCTTTCTTTCTTTCAGGGTGGGCCAGTCTACATAGCCGCTAGCTGAGATGTACATAAGGTAGATAGTCAGATTACATGGCGTACCCATTAGTATAGTCTCAGATAGAGATTCTCGGTTCACGTCACATTTCTGACAGAGCCTTCAGCAGATTCTGGGTACTAGGTTGAAGTTTAGTTTAGCCTACTATTCGCAGATAGATGAACAGTCAGAGCGTACTATTCAGACTTTAGATAATATCCTCTGATCTTGTACGCTTGATTTTGATAGTTCCTAGGAGGAACACTTACACTCAGTGGAGTTCTCCTATAACAACAGCTTTCAGGCGAGCATTCAGATGGTACCCTTTGAAGCTTTGTATGGTAGGAGATGCAGATCACCGTTAGCTTGGAATAATATTGGCGAGAGGCTGATGCTTAGTCCAGAGATGATTGCTTAGTCGGTTGGAGTGATAGAAAGATCAGATAGCATCACAGAGTGGCTAAAGATCAATAGCATCATTGGGCAGATAAATACTGTCATTATCTTGAGTTCTCTGTCGGTGACCATATATTTTTGAGATTTTGCCTACCAATAGAGTTATCAGATTTGGAGTATGAAAAAAGCTTAGTCCTAGATATATAGGCCCGTTCAATATTCTCGATTGAGTTAGAGACGTATTTTACCATCTAGCTCTTCCACCGTCGCTTCGTGAGGTACATAACATCTTTCACGTATCTCAGTTATACCAGTATATTCTGACCCGAGCCAAATCCTAGATCATTCTGAGTTGGTCGTTGGTACCGACCTATCGTATGAGGAGAGACCCGTGTTATTTTGGACCAGAGGGAAAAGTTCTCAAGAACCGAGTTATCCGATTAGTTCAAGTTTCTTGCGGGTTATTTGCCATTGATGTAAAGTTGGAACAACTTTGTTGTTTAACAAACAAAATATTACAAAGAAATCCTCGAAAAAACTAAGTATAATATTTTTTTTATTATGGAAAATATGACGATGGAGATCGAGTACTGTAGTGACTCATTTACTCCGTTGACGGTCTGACGAGGGAACGAGAATCCTTTATACTGTCCTCTCTCTTGTACCTATTTGTATGTGTGCCTCATTCCGTCTATCTAGTGGGTATACAACCCAACTATTTATAGCCGTCATGCTGACGGGCCCATGCGCTCATATGCTATGTGAGCATGGATGCTGGAGCTTCTATGTGTCCATCCTCAACAGGGTAATATTGCAACTGTGGAAATATGTCACGGTCGAATTGCCACGTAGATTTATTATTGGGATCTGCTATTACTGAAAATTTGGCCGGTTCTCATACTTGGTATGCATGACTTGGTCAACTTGACACTTGGCCTGTAGAGAATCTTCCCAGTTGTAACAGAAAGATCTTGACTTGAGGAGCACTACTATATGGAGTCAGGGGCGCATTGGGCTAGAGATGCATAGAGTCGGAGATGCATGGAGTCTGGGGCGCATGGGGCCAGAGACGCATAAAACTTTGTCTCTCATACACGTGTCATTGTTCGGCTGCAAAATGACAAAGGTAATTATGGCGGTGACTGACGTACTGACACCAACCGTCATCTTCAGAATCAAGGCATTTTAGAGCATCATTGCTGTCAAAGTCATAAATGCTCTGACTTGTCTGAGGTGACATTATGCGTCTAACTAGCCATGCGCCATATGAGTTTTGACGCGTGGACTTTAGTTTCTTCTACACATGAGGGCTGAAGCGTATAGGCACTTCTAAGATTTTTTATGCTTCTACAAGACCCCCTTCAAAGTTTTTAAACTAACAAGTTTGGAATACTTTGAATAAGAAGCATGGAAAAAGGATCTTCTGAATGCGTGAGTTGTCGGTCGTATAGAGGTCCTTCATCTGTTTTTGACGCATGCACTTGTTGTCGCATGGACGGGTCTGCCACGCTGTCAAATCTGTATTAAATGCCAAGATTTGGCTCAAACATCGAATAAACTTTTGAGATTCTGAGTCATCGTCTGATGCGAGATTTGAGGCATTAGTTTCTAAGAAGTGGATCACGCAAATTGATACTTCAGATTCATTTCCATAACTACTTAGTTTATTGCCTCGAACCACCACGCGGCTTTAGAGCCTAGAAATAAGCTGCCCAGGGAGGAGGGAGAGGGGGTCATTTCTTCTGCTCCTTCTTTCTTCGAGAAATGTTGAAGGTTCTCCCTTTGGCCAAGAAGTCTGACGAAAATTAGGAGGATCTATGGCCGCCTGATGCTGCCCTCCCAACATGAGGTATGAGGGTGTTTCAGCCTTTACTTCATGATGTACAAAAAATAGAGATACGACACATCTTGTCTCATGTATGAAGAGACATGTGCGACCTTTCCTATGAGCTATGTCGCATGGATGAATACTAATCTAAAACATGTGCTAAATTTTCACAAAGTCATGCCGCATGGATGAAGGATCATCTAGAATTATGCGCGGGCTACTGACATTATTCTATCGCATGACAAGTCATCTAGACCAGGAGCAACCTTTTTGTATGCTGATAATGTGCGTTCTTTTTATGCAGGTTTTGTCCTCACCCGTGCTGCCTATGATGGAGCATGGAAGGATATTATAATGTCCGTTGTTCGTAAAGAAGACCAACTTTATGCGACGGTTTGCCGAGAATTGACCCAGGAGACGAGGGTGAATACATGTCGTTGAAAGTGGAATTGACCTTGTTTATAAAGCATGCTAGTTGCGTCTCTCTTCTTTATGCGGCCCGTTACCGGTTGAGAGTCTGCGATGCTATTTACTGGATTTGGATTGATTGACTTTCCTTGCCTCCAGTCTTTCCGCATGGCCGATGAGTGCCTGGTCGTTTCCTCTTTTGCTATCTATCAATATGGATTCTTTTCCATATAGTGAGGTTTGTACTATGGAGGGATAATCCATAGTGTATTGAGTTATGCCATCGACTTCACTTGTGTCAGTAGCAGAAACAGTACGAAGGGGCGCCTTTAATGGAAAAGGTTCTTACCAGCGAGACTTCATTAAAATCCTTAAAAAAAAAATAGATTTTTATCATATGTACTCATGACCTTGAATATTAATCAAAACCTTCGAAAATAATTTCCATCCCATGTACTCATGATCTTGAATATCAATAAAAAAAGTCTTTCCTTTTCCAAAATTTCTTTATGTGTTTGTCATATTTTATGTTGTGGGCTCTGGGTGTTCATACTAGAGGTGATATGGACATAGTATGATACCGTAGTTGTCCAGGACATCCCACCGGAGAATCTTTTTTAGACCTATTACTTCTTGCGCACTTGAGTGCAAGTAATAAGTTCAAAATAAAATCCTATCAGAGGTAATATGGATGTGATAGGTTTTGTGGACTTATCATCGCTGGTGTACTTAACCTTAAGTACGGGTGATAAACTTGGATGACAATCGATATCAGAGGCATTATGGACGTGACAGTCTATAGTCAAACAGGAAGGTTTGCGCAGAGGTAATATGAACATGGCAAAACTGGAAAAAGATACTAGGACCTTAGTTCAGAGGTGATATTGTCACACCCCAGTTCCAAAGATAAGGAACTGAGTCATGTGGCAAAGGCCAGCAGCACACTTCGGGGGGCATCCCAATCTAATGGGCCTGTCGGAGTGCACCTAAGCTGTAAAGTACAATAAATAACCCAACACATAACACATAAATAATGAATCTAAATATCATCCACAGGCAATAGATACAAGAACACATAGCGATAATCATAACAACTAATATGCAGGAAGGAATTGTCATAAGATAATGTATCATAGTACAAATACTAGAATAGTCACATGGGAACAAACCCGCTAGTATAAATACTAGAATGAAAGTAAGCAATAAGATAACTAGGAACGGTATCTGAATCTGGATAGTAATACCGTTCCAAAGATAGAGTCACTACCAGTGATCAGGCAAAGTCCTTGGAGATAACCTCGTCCTCGGCAATGGGTCCTGCTGCTGGATACGTACCCGGACTGTACTCCTCTGGGTAATCCTCCTCGCCTAAACCTGGAAGGGAACCAGATTCTCAAAGGGACATAACAAGGTACAAAAATACAGCATGCCAAGTATAACAGAAAGTACAAGTACAATGACATAATAATCTAGCATAACCAACTAAGTGAGACACAGTATAAAGACAATGTTCGACGCGTGGGCTGTCCAAAATAAAACTGTAGCTCCAAACACAGAGACACACGGGGCATACCGTAGCTCCGAGCACAAAGTCACATGGGTGATACTACTACTCTGGATACAGGAATACTACATCAACAAGACATACATATATAAAGCACGTACAGAGGAGCCCAAACGTCCAGTAACTGTCTTCCCCTTCCCAAGTAGTCAACGATTGTGCGCTGAACCTGAACCTCTATCTAGCAGTCTCTTCGCACAGAAGTAACTATCAACAAATGCGACCCTAAGGTCGTCCCAATCTCCAGTCATGATGTCAGTATCAGGATACAGGAAATCTGGCACGATAACAGTGTATGAATGTGTCCTAGGGTGACAATATACTTAGGTACGTACATCGAGGTGTTACGAACATCTAGCATTCGTTATGAGACGTTACGATGAATGTCTGCACCTGGTTGTGATCCGGATGAGAAGTAACGATCTTAATCAAATACGTGCATAATGTATATAATGAAGTAATAAATATCTGGAAACTAAAATACAGGGTGGCAAGGTACACTTGCCTGCATCCGGCTGTTGATGACGGGGATCCGGTACCACGTCCAAGTCAGCAAGTCCTATAGTACCTAGAGTCGAGATACAAGCTCAATAAATAAACTATCATGAAGCTAAAATAAGATGTGACACTCATCTAATCATATGCTTAACTCAGTTACAACTTACATGGTCACGAAGCTAGAGGGTTGACCAAAGTAGACTAAGGGTGTGTTACATCTGATCCAATTAAACATCTATACTATATCATCAAGAAAATCCTCCATTAAATTATTATTAATAAACCCTCGTTCATATAAAATCTTCCTTTAAAATATTTGAACCTCATTTCTACCGATGTACAGCTAGTCCTCAAACAACTTCTTCAATACCTTTTAATATTAACCCAAGGTTTGATATCTCTCTACCATTTTATAGTAATTAACATGTTCCTTGATAATAATCAATGCCTTAATATCATCACTATTTTACAACCATTTAGATGCATACATAACATCAAACCCTAATTATTAAACTTGCATTTTACCTTTAATTTCATAAATTTAAATGTAACCAACCCTAAAACTCATAAGGCATTTAAAACCCAACCATCAAGTGTATATTTTCCATAACCCTCGCATGTATATATTTCATACCCTCTACCCATGAACATCAATGCATATTGTAATATATATTAAACCTAAATCCCACATGCATATATTAAACTACAATAAATTGATTTCATCTACCACCATTCAAGCATATTATATCAAGTATTAAACCTAAGATCTCTTATGCATATTTAACCTAAAATTCTAATACAAATATGTAACCCTAAACAAAAATCTATTTTATTCTCAAACCCTAAACTTATTGTATATCCATTAATTCATAACATTTACAAATAACCAAACCCTAAACTTATTGTATATCCATTCATTCATAACATTTACAAATAACCAAACCCTAAACTCACATCATTAAACCACTACCAGGAGAAGGGAAGAGGTTACCTTGGCATCGTGGTGGTAGCCGCCTCTGGCAGGAGTAGGCTGAGGTGGTGGAGTCAAGGTGGTGAGGGTGGTGTAGTGTCGTGCAGAGGTCAGAAAGGAGCTCGGTCGGAGTTGGTAATGATGAAGATGATGGTGGTGGTGGGACTGTCGGTGGGTTGTCGACGTTGGCACGCCGGAGAAGAGGTGGCCGGTCGAGGCACAGCGGGTGGCGGCGTTGGTGTGTCGAGATGGTGGTAATGGCGGATGTGGTGACTGGAGGTGGTGATGTGCGGTGGTGGCGGAATGGGGATGGCCGAGGGGTGGGTGGCGTTGCTCGTGGCAGCGGTGATGGGGAGGAAGCTGGCCGGAGTAGGGGAGTGGTCAGCAGTCGGTGGCTGGAGGAAGAATCTCGGCCGGGTAGTGGTGGTAGTGGTTCTTCAAGGAAGAAGAAGAAGGAAGGAAGAAGGAGAAAAAGAAAGGAAGAGAAGAAGAGAAGGGATCGACTGTGTATGTAGAAGAGAAATGAGAGAGAGAGAGGGTTGTGTTCTCTAGGTTTAGAGATTAGGGCCGGCATGGGGAAGAGTGTGGTGATGGAGACATTTTATAGGGAGTTGTGTGAGGGTTTTGTGGTGTGGATGAGCCCAATTCAAATGAGTGGCTAGGATTTCATATGGAGGAAAATTGTGTTCACCAAAGGAGAGGGAGTGGGGAGCTTGACCGGTCAAAGAAGGGGGGGCTTGTTTATTTGGTTTTGACCAATGAGGTTATGACACATATTGCAATAATTGCAACTAAGCCCCTTAAATTTGGGTATTTGCACAAACACATGAAATGATGGAAAAATTATAGAAGAAATGGTGTTTGGTGTTTTATAGGGTGAGGGGGTGTTATGTGTTTTGCATGGGCTTAATTCATGGAACTTTGGGTTAAGTTGGGATTAAAAATAGGATTAGTCAAAGTTGGTATCCCCAATTTAATTAAAATAAAATATCATGTGCTCTTAAATTAAATGGGGGCACATGGGATCTCAATTGGGAGTGACACAAAGATCATGAATGGTGTAGGCTTGGCGTCAGTCTTGAACCCTTTAATTGGTCCGGCTCAATGGGTTGAGTTGGTGTCTAAAAATTGATGGTAGCGACACAGGTGCGCGACACATTATTAAATATGGATTTCAGTTACGGAAAGTTGTGCAATTAAATTAGAGCACAAGAAAATATGATTGAGTGACGGGAAAGTCCAGCGCCTAAATTGGCGTGTCAAGTCAAGAGTGCAATAATCTATTGGAATTTATAGGCTGATGTTGGGCTCTGAATATTTTAACAACGGTAGGGCACCCTAAGGGTTTAATTAAAAATCAGACATATGTAACCTTATTCTAAACCTCAATCATCTGCTGCTAAACCAAAATTTTCTAACCCAAAATAAGACCATCTATAGAAAAAAATGAGGGAGTTTACATCCTTCCCAACTTAGAAAAATTTTGTCCCCGAAATTAAAAGTAAAGCACGATAACAGCTATGACAATTTAAAAGCAAACTGGTAATCAAATATGGTACATAAATTCGTACCTTGGTCCTCAAATAATTATGAAAAATGCTGTCGAATGGAATCCTCGCGCTCCCAGGTAGACTCGCCTGGCGAATGATGCTTCCATGCAACTCTGACCAGTCGAATAGTCTGACCTCTCAAAGTCTTCTCACTGTGATCGAGTATCTCCACTGGCTGCTCTACGTAAGATAAATTAGGCCCGACTGTAATCTCTGAATGATCAAGCATGTGGCTAGGGTTTGCCACATATCTCCTCAACTGCGATACATAAAATACGTCATGTACTCCTTCTAGTGATGGAGGCAATGTAAGACGATAAGCCACTTCGCTAACTCGTTCCAAGATATCAAAAGGTCCGATGTACCTCGGACTCAGCTTGCCTCTGTCTCCGAATCTGATGGTACCACGAGGAGGTAATATCTTCAAAAATACATGGTCACCTTCCTTGAACTCCAAAGGTCTGCGGTGCGCATCTGCCCAATGTTTTTGTCTGTCCTGTGCTGCACGCAGGTGGTTATGAATCTGCTTGACTTTCTCCACTATCTGTGTCACCAACTCTGGACCAAGTATCTGACGCTCTCCCACGTCACTCCAACATACCAGTGACCTACACTTTCTGTCGTACAGTGCCTCATAAGGTGCCATCTGTATGCTAGCCTGGTAGCTGTTATTGTAGGAAAATTCTACCAAGTGTAGATGGTCCTCCCAAGATCCTCCAAAGTCAATCATGTATGCTCTCAACATATCCTCTAGTATCTGTATCGTGCGCTCTGACTGGCCATCAGTCTATGGATGATATGCAGTGCTGAACTTGAGACGAGTTCGTAGACTCTCCTGCATACTCTGCCAAAAATGTGACGTAAATCTGGAATCATGATCTGATACAATACTGACAGGCACTCCATGTAATCGTACTATCTGCCTCATATACATGTAAGCTAATATCTCCGTGGACTGCCCAACTCTGAAGGGCAAGAAATGGGTAGACTTGGTGAGTCTGTCTACGACAACCCAAACTGCATCCGTCCCGCTAGGGCTCTGCGGGAATCCTGTGACGAAGTCCATGGTAATGTGTTCCCACTTCCACTCGAGAATGGGAAGCGGCTGCAAAAGTCCTGCAGTCCTCTGATGTTCAGCCTTGACTTGTTGACAAACCAAATATCTCGCCACGAATCTTGCAATCTCTTTTTTCATCCCATGCCACCAGTAATATTGTCTCAAATCTCGGTACATCTTTGTACCCCCGGGATGAATAGAATAAATCGAGCTATGAGCCTCGGTCATCAACTCCTGGCGTAGCTCGCCACTCGGAACGTATAGGCGATCTCCACACCTCAATGTTCCTTCTTCATGAATCCTGAGTCCCGTCTGCATGCCGGCCTCTGTCCTCTCTCGCAGTCGTTGAAATCTTGTATTTGTAGGCAGGGCTACCTTGATCCTCTCAATCAATGTAGACTGAACCTCGAGACTGGCCATCTGTACATCCTTGCCTGGCAATACAATCTCTATCCCAAGCTTCTGGAGATCCTCTAGCAATTGCCGCTGAGTCGTCAAAAAGTATGCCATGGGCTTCCTGCTTAAGGCATCTGCTACTACATTCGCCTTGCCCGGGTAGTACTGCAACTCTATATCATAATATGTCATCAACTCTAGCCAGCACCTTTGTCTAATTTAATACCCTTCTTGACTTTCTACAGTGACTTAGTTTTAATTTCGAGGACAAAATTTTTATAAGTTGGGTAGAATGTAAGATCCCTAATCCTTAAAACCCTATTTTATTTATTTATATCTATTAGTTGTACATCTAGAGGTTTTATAGAGCTATTATAAATTTTTTCTAAATTTATTTTATGTAGGAGACCCTTTGGACAGTTGCCAGTTGAAACCACGTGCACCCTATAAATTTCAAAATTTTCTATGTATATATATATATAGATATTATTAAAAGAAAAGAAATAGAAAATAGAATTCCTATTAGTGCTAACCCAAAACCCGAAACCGCGTAAACTACTTTCCTGCATAAAATCCATAATAGCAGCAACAACAGCGTAAAACTTTGCCTCCCTTCTACGTGCGTAATTATAATAACAGCAGTAGCAAAAACCAACGCGTATAACTCAAACGCGTAAACTTTTCTTTTCTCTACGCGTAAAAGCCATCCCCTACGTAATATTTATCACCCCTTAAAGATTTCGTTCACCACGCGTAAAACCACACCCTTGAGAAAATATAAGCATCAGAAGCAAAACCTAATTTTGCTTTGCTTTGCTTTCCCACACGTGTAAGTCTCTCATTCCACCACTCCTTAAAAATCTCCTCAGCCGCACACCTAAACCAATAAAAGGAAAACAACAGTGGCAACAGTTTCTTAACCAATAAGTAAATCCCACCGCCTCCTTATTCCTATATATAATTACAACTCCCAAACACTAACCCCCTTCTTCTTATCACAACTTAACATTGCTTTGAACGTGCACTATACAGGACTTTACACTCGGCAAGTATACCTTGCCACAGTACTATTAATTATATTCCATATGAAGCATGATTCTGTTTATTTATGTATTTGCATTGGACCTTGTTTATAAGACCACCCAAGTATTATGGAGCATTATTAGGTTCATTGGCCGTGACACAGTGCTACACGAGTTGTGAGTCTCATATAGCTCTCGGACTACGTATTGGGTTGGCCGCCTGTACGTAATAGTCGGGCGTTAGGGATGACTGCTGATAGAAACTTGGTATGCTAGTAGACCTGACAGTTATCTAGAGGTATTATTCATGTTGTGGATACAAATATGATTAAATCATTGGGCGAGGAGGACGACTAGTAGGCATATGGGATACCCACTTCTACTATGCTGATTCTATGATATTACAGTGCGCCCTTGTATTTGGGGGGCATATGTGGCATATACTAGCCAGTTGTCACGATTGGTGAATTACGTCAGCATATGTCTAGCCTACCTTTTCCCATATACTCCATATTGTTCTTAATTTGCATTCATTTAGACGGATAGGTGACCCCGTGGATGTTTATTTTCTGTACTTTATTGGCATGTTATTTTGTATCTTGTTACGTCCCTCTGAGGACCTGGTTCCTTTCCAGATATGAACGAGTAGGAATACCCACAGGAGTACAAACCTGGAACTAACTCTATATACCTGACCGAGGAGATCATACCCTCAGAGTACCTATGATCTACTGTCCCTGTTTAGAGATTTTATGTTACTTTTAGTATAGTCATTTTGTAGTAGATTTGTTTCCACCCACTACAGACCTGATACTCATTTTGATATCCAGTTGTTATTCAGTTCTTGATTCCTGCTGATTATTTGTGCTGTGGATGAGATATAAACTATATGTGACTTGTTGTGACAGTATATTACCACTGATGGATTGCATATTCATATACAGCGTACGTGTGTATATGATATCCACTTATTGGAGTTCATATACATATGGCTGGGCGTGTTACGTATTCCTAGTCCTACCGATTTTGGGACTGGGGCGTGACACCCAACGTATACGATACAATCAACCGTGTAAGAAACCAACTATACTATCCTCGCCAGCAACAAAAACCAACACACTGACTTATATAAAATTGGTCACTGGCGGCACGCATGCCGACCATAACAAATGATACACTGTATCTACTATGCTCTATTTTATCCCATTGGTTGCAAAGCCTCAACTGAAGGTCCCACAATGCCTAATATACCTGGTATATGATGCTCTATCCCTCCGAAGGTTGCAACACCGCAGTAGATGTGTCAATACCCAATGTTTCTTTCCATGTCGAGTGGTCCCGATTTCCCGGTGCCTATTTCGCTCGATGAACCCAAGCCCATCCACAGGCTATCAATATCTATAACCATGCAACGAACCTTCATGTTTTGCATAATACCTTATTCTCAAAATATCTATCTCTTTTCATGTTCTGCTTGGCGATCCGAGGCCCCATCACACAAAGGCACAATGCCACATCATTACGGGTTTTGTGGCACCATGCCCACAGCTAATTTCCAAGCCCCGTCTTCCAATAGCACCATACTCTATCAGTAATTGCCCATTTTTGAACCATATACGCTTCGCTTGATGAAGCGTCACTACTTGATACTGGTGCGCAACACATGCTCCCTGCCTCTGAGACAGTATTTTATGTTCCATCCTATGTGTTCGACACAAACTCCAACTCAGCCAATCTATCCGAACTACGGACACTGATCACGCCTTTATCATTGTGTTTCCATTTTCCAGACTAAGTACTCAATATACAAGATGTTATCCATCTTATTAGGCATGAAGGAGTAGAGGAGAAGGGACAGAGCCCACTCATTAAGTCTGAATCTGCCTAGCACTCTAGCCAATATAACCGATTCCATGAATCTGTGGTCCAATGCGAAGCATAATCTACTAAATTGGTATGATCGTACGAGAAGGTCTGCTTTCTAAATGATCTGACCCGATCGGACTAAGATGACATTATCGCTCAAATTCTATAATTTTTGCACTTCTCTGAACGAACACACTGATTCCATTGTACGACGCCCATGTCTTAATCCGTTGTGAGGTGCTACTCTGATCGCACTGAACTCTGCACTTAACCTACATACAAAAATCAATTTTCTCAGTACTTCTTCCATTCAAAATCTCAACGTAATGCTCCATACGGGCAGGGGGCATTACATGCCGCTCTCTTTAACCATTTTCCATATTTTACTTATTCTGTCACTACTGCACCACCTGATATTTCTCGAGAGTAGTCTTCTGTGATGGGCCAGTAGCTTCAGTTTTGGCTTCCTCCATATCATTGAGGAAGAGTGCATATGAAGATGACAAGTTGGTTTTGGCTAACTATGTCTTGTCTTCTTTTGCTTTGATACTCGAGCTATTGCCAAGCCCGCGCACCCGATACTGGACTATGATTCCTTTCCTTTGGCTCTGAATAAAAAGGACGTGTTAAGGACAAGGGAGGATATACGTCGATTGTTTCATACTTGAGGCGTGTGCACCCTGCAGGATGTTGCAGATATTATCAGTGACTCTGACTGTCCTTCTCCTTAACCGTGTTATGCTTTTCTTCTTTTTTTGTGCCTAGATAGCTAGGCTCTGTAATCTTCTTTTCTGTTGCTAATATGAAGTCTTATTTCTTTTTATTTTCCATTTCTAACTTTATTGTTAAAGCTCAGGATTAGATTCCCTAATTTAGGGATTAATAACCTCCTTAGGGTAGTGATGCAAAATTTGTCTACAAGGATAAGATTGAACCAATATTAGAAGATTTTTGAACTTGACATGATTATAATGGATTTAAAGGTCTAAAGCATTCAATTGTTCAATGGAATCAGGGACACAAATACATTTTAGGTGGTATCTTGAAAAGAAGGATTGGCGTGTTGTGACATACCCTTGGACAAAAGGGACTTTATTGGAAGGATGTATATCAGGGCTGTTAGAGGTACTTTATTATACTTGGAAGCAGTATAATCACCAGGAAGTGTTTTGTCAAAGAGGAGTTTAGACCTCAGAAATGGATCCTAAAAATGGTAAGGCAACAATCATTTGAGGAGAAAAATTCTGGAAATATTATCAAATCATTTGCTAATGGTGGCAGGAACTTCAAAGTGATTTTGAGCACAATTTTTGTTGAGGAAAGCAAACATGAGCGCAATCAACCTAGGAGAGAGAAGCGGAGAGTCAGTGACCAGATAAAAGATCCATTAATTATATATGGGACCCCACAAGCACGTGGAACCTACTGGACACAAGAGAAACATAAACTAGAATATATAAAAGACCTATTAACCCTCTAGGATTAACATAGGACGATAAAGATGTGGCCCGATACGATGGTGGAGATTTTTATTGGAAACCCAATAACTTTATGGGGATTATCGAGGGTGCAAAAAAACATGGACATTGACACACATGAAAATGTTTCTTTCTTTCCTTCCTTTTTTTTCTTTTTGGAAGTCTACCAATCCTCTCAGGGCTAGAATAGATGATGGCAGAGAGGTAAGAAATTTTATAATTGATGGGCATACTGTGACCCTGATAGGAATGCATAGAACCCACTTTTATTAAGGATTTGTTGTTTTAGTACCCGATAAAAAGCTCAGCCATAGCCCAATTGCTCCGAATAAGAGATTCCATACTTCAGCGTGTACGAACCGTTAAGCTTTCACTAGCAAGTTTTAGGATAGGAGCCCATTCACCGGAGTGGAAATATGGTCTTGTACATCATGTGGTGGCACGTCTGCTGTCATGAGCTTTATGAACATTGCTCCAATGCTGATGTCAGAATCCTATGCTGAAAGGTCAGAGAAGGCTGACTCTTTCATAGATGAAGACAATGCGTCGGATGACAAATTGGGACTGAGGTAGCCTAACCCTCCCGTAGTCTTATGATAGAAGTCATCGAGTTTACCCTTAGGGATGGTAGATCATTGTAGGAATTATCGTCCGTTTTTGTAGTTCAAACCATGAACTTTCTGGAGATCATACCCAGTCTTCTTAATCATGTTCTGGGTGTTCTGACTATAGATATGGTAGGGGAAACGTCCTACTTCTTCTTCTTTGAAAATTTTTGGGGGATCTATGGAATGGGATCTCCTTCTGCCAAGGATGATAGTGTGTTGATCTTCTGATAGGGGGCACACCAAAAAGTGGGCGCACTGCTCTGAGTAAGGAGGATCATCCATCTAAAATTTTGAAAATATGAGCATCAACAAGGGGACCTTCGTGTAAAACACTGAACATATCCAATAGGTGGATTTTGTGGTAGTTTATGGAGTAACAGTATGACCAGTGTTATATCCTTCACAGATAAGATTATGTAGTTCCCTCCTAAGAGTAGAGGGGTCAATGACAAATGTGTCATGCTCCAGTCCCAAAATACATAGGACTAGGACACGTAAGCATGCCAGTCGCATGTATATGGCAACTCCAGTATATGGAAACTATAATACATGCGTACGCTGTATCATGAACAATAATTCATAAGTGGTAAAAACTATCACAAGTCACAATGTATAATCTAACATCATCTACAGAAATCAAATGAATAAATAACCAATATCTATGAAACTAGATCTCAATATAAGGTATCTAATGATGGTAGTCGGATGGAAACAAATCTACTACCGAACTAGAATATAGAATAAACAAAATAAATACAGTATAAGAATATCAACTAACAATCACGGCTCAAAGAGAAGACCTCCTCGAAGTATATGTAGTAAGTCCGGATCTGCGCTCCTACGAATACTCATGAACATCTACACCTGGAAAGGGACCAGGTCTTCAGAGGGACATAACAAGATACATAGAAGCATGCCATAAAGTAAATATTGTAAAAACTCATGGGTGACCTAACCAGCTAAGTAAAATGCACTTTGAAGACAACCTTGGTACGTATGGGTAGGTGAAAGCTATCAATCATAGCGTCGAGCCAGAGGCTAAGTACCTGGCATTAGCTGTAAACTGGATGCCAGGAGTATATACTGACTACATCACCGATCATGATAGCGTGCAGCTAGTAACCTCTGTCGGATGTATCGACAAGCATATACGCCCATAACCGGGTAACACTGGCCCATAACCGGATAATACTGGCCCATAACCGGGTAACACTGAGGCTCATGGCCCCGCAGTTTACTCTGAAACAACGGCAACCAAATGTCTATCCCATACGCCTACTAATTATCTTCTCCACCCAATGATCTATGCATGTTGAATCCACAACACGTTGTAGCTACTACACCGAGATGGAGTGCAAGTATCAGTGTCGTAACTCTGGCTCATAGTCTATCGTTAGAATAATAGCCTAACCTCACAACCAAATAAGGACAAGGATTGGACCTTCGTACTACAATAGTCTATGCTCTGACTACTAATAACTGCTAAGTCTCTAACATGTATCACTATTAGCAGTTATACCCTATCCGTCGCATGACCTACACGTATAGGTGGCCAACCGCATACGCAAACCCATGCACTACATGAGACTCATAACACATGTAAGAAATATGTCAAGGCCTGGGGAGTCATACCGATAACTCCACAACTTTAGGTGGGTCTACTAGACACTATGTCAGACACAAATCCTAACGTCAATCCCTTTGTTGACTGCACCCGAGTCTTTTCGGACGCGCACAGTTATATATTATTAAAATAATAAGCATAAAACTAATAATGCAAAATTTAAACAGTACAACAAGGCAAGGTATACTTGCCTGGCAAGAAAGTTGTGTAGTATCAATGACCTGCTCCTGAAGTCGCGTAGAATATTCTAATGTCCTCGGGGTCAGCATGAATAGGCACGGGAATTGGGGGTGACTGCTACGGGTTGTCTGGCATGGGTGACGGGTCCATGATGAATACGAGGACGAGGGTGATTAGGTCAAAGATGATGATTGTAATAGGGTTGATGATGATTACCATGGTGATGATGATAGAAATTATGATAAGGGTGGTAATATGGATGATGATGGGGATGATGGTGATAATAAGGACGATGATATGGACGATGGTGTTAATAGCAATGGTACTGGTAATGATAAGGTATGGTGGTGATGTTGATGATTATGATGATGGGGATGATGGTGTTAATGGCAATGGTGGTGGTGATGATAATGTATGGTGGAGATATTGATGATCATGATGATGGGGATAATGATGTGGGTGATAGTGATGACGAGGACGATGATGTAGATGATGGTGATGACCAGGATAATGACGTGGACGATGGTGATGATGAGGACGATGATGTGGATGATGGTAAAGACGAGGATGATGATGTGGTGATGGTAATGACGAGGACGATGATGTGGGTGATGGTGATGACGAGGACAATGATGTGGATGAGGGTTATGATGTGGATGAGGGTTATGATGTGGATGTAGGTTAAGGTATTAATGGAGATGATAATGGAGATGATGATTGTGATGGAGGGGGTGATGACTGTACTCCGGCCGGGGGGGTCCGGCCAGTGGGGGAGGTCCGGCCAGTGGGGGTGGAGGAGGAGAGGGCAGGGAGGTGGAAGAGGAGGAGGAGCTCAGGGTTCAGGGAATGGTGGTGATGATGTGCGGGTGGTGTGGTCGTGTGCGGTGTTTAGACGAGGGGGAGGCATCGGGCTCTGACGTTGGGGTTGAGGGGTGAACGAAAAGGTGATGAGGAGGAGCAGGGGGGGTGAGGTGATGTCATGGGGAAGACGGTGGTGGCGGCCAGCATTGGTGGTGGCTCTGCGGAGAGATGGCCAGGGGGATGAGTCGAGGGGTGAGTTGATATTGTGGGGAAGACGGTGGTGGCGGCCAGCATTGGTGGTGGCTCTACGGGGAGATGGCCAGGGTGGTTCGGCTCAGGGTCGAGGTTAGCACAGCGGCTCGGGGATGCCGGGGATGAGGCCGGAGAAGAAGAAGTCAACGAGAGAGAGGGGGCTCGGGTGTGGCGAGGTGCAGTATAGCGGGGCACGACAGAGGGAAGGAGACGTCGAAGGAACGGTCCGACGAGGCTCCATCGACGAGTTGGCCTGGGAAGGAGGTGAACAGGGAATAGGGGAGGGGGTGTCGGCTGTGTAGTTTTCTAGGTTTTGGGTTTTGAGATTTTTGGAAAAAAATAAAGGAGAAGGAGGTATTTATACATGTAGGATTTTGGGTTTGGTTTGACCTAAAAGTTTAGGCTTGGTCAACCCTCCTTGAAGTGGGCCTTGGGCTCACAAGAGGTTGTTTGGAGGGCCATAATTGCATTGTTTAAATGCAAGGATTGGTTTAAAATAAAGGGGGCGATGTTGCATTGTACATCCTAAAAATTATGGAAAAATTCCTATGAAGGGGAAAATTGGATTTCTTCATGTATTGTCCAATGGGGTGGATACCTCAATAGAATTTTGCATAAAAGTGCCCAACAATTGAGAAAATTGCACAAAGATGGAAATTGGATTTTAATTAATTAAATTGAATGCGTAAGGTGTTCTTGAATTAATTTGAAGTACGTGGGAATAAAATTAGGTGTGACACTAGTGTCATTAACGTAGAGGATTCAGTGTAGAATATTATCATAATTTTGGGTTGCACAAAACGGTCAAGATTGTGTCTCCAATTTTGATTGGAACGCACAAGGGTACAAAGTCATATTTTATTTAGAATTAAATAATAACATCTGCGACGAATGTTGTACGACTAAAATGTAGCACAAGAGAGAGTGGTCATGAGTTATACAAAGGTCAGAATGGTAGGTTGGCATGTCTAGGAAAAGTGTATGGATTTTGTTTGCAGGTAATAGCTAGTGCAGTGCTCTAAATATCGGAGCAACGGTAAGGTGCGCTAAGTGATTTAATATTGCATAATTAAATAAAATGCCGTGTTCTAATTCTAATTGGGTTCAAACTAGCCCTAATTTTACTATCTAGGCCAAGTAGGCCTAATTTTGGGTGAGGGGGTTTACAAAATGGCTTACCATGACTTAAACCCGAGTAGGGTTTCAAGTCAGGCAAGTTGATGACATGGGGCTCACTCGGGATGGATCCTCTCGTGTCCTCTAAGTTAATGATGAGCGAAGATTATTCTTTGCTCTAGGTACCATAATTGATGATAAAAGGTGGTTCACATGAGACTAGACCTCGGTATGCTTGCAGGGTACTCAAATCAATGAAGAAGGGCTTCGCTTCCTCGTGGGCACTGGTCTTCTCTTTGTAGCCTCTGAAAGAGAGTACCGTAGGTTCTTCGTTTGCTCTACTAACCTCTGTCTCGTCATCGATTTTATTATCGTCACTCTCCATGGATGATGTTTTCTTATAGAGGAGAGGATCTGAGCAGTATGTGTAGCATCCACTACCCGAATTACAATACACAATTAATGATTAGAATACACTTGTAATTTTATAAAAAATTAGTTTGAAACACTAAGTATAGTTTTGTAATTATAATAATATAAAACTAATGTGAATATAGCTTATGGAGACTCATATTAAGGTTTAGAATCATATTTAGGCTATTTTAGAGATTTTGAGATTTTTCTAGAATTTTTGGGTAATTGAAACCTAGAAAACATAATTTTCTCCGATTTTTGATATTTTTACATATTTATCTAGAGTTAATTAGGTAAAAACTGATTAATAAATAATTTCTAGAATTAAAAATTATATTACCCAGTTAATAGCTTAGTCAGCATACAGTCACTGCCTGTGTGCCCCAGCTATCAGCCTCTGCCTATAAATAGAGTATTAAAATCCTAGGTTATTATTCTGCCGAATTCGAAAGAGAGAGAGAGAGAGAGAGAGAGAGAGAGAGAGAGAGAGAGAATTTTAAAGAAGTTCTCATCTAGGGTTTTTCAAACTTCGAGAAGCTATTGCGACAAGATCCAACTCCAAGCGCGTCCCTGTTTCTTGCATTGGAACCATATCGAGGTATAGTTTCGGATTATATAATTTTTTTCATAAATTCTAAATCAAGTTTTCTGAAAAATTCGTGGAGTGCCAATCGTCCAAAATCAAACACGTTTTGGTATTTTCGAGATTCTAGGAGATCCCAAACTCGAAATCAATATCCCTTTGAAGTTTAGGAAATCAGACACAATGAGCCACGACATATATTTTTCTCATAATTAAATATGCTAGTTTGCTATTTTGGAAAATTTGTTCAACCAAGAAATAACCAGGAAACCACAAAAAACTGTCATCTTTGTGCCACATTGGCAATAGTTTCTAACCAATTTGAGATTCAGTAAAACTGTAGATTCCAGCATTCATATATCACTGAAATCTATAAAATTTTAGACACAAATCAAGGATTTGAATCGGTTGACTTTTTTGTCAACAATTTGCCTCGATTTGCATGCAATCGATCCCGAAATTATAGAGTTGATGTTATGTGGCTTAAAATTTAGGGTTAGCCTTAAAATCAGATTATAATATGATTAAGATAGTTTTTTAAGTTATTTTATTCAAAATTAAATATATTAGAATAGAAACTTATCCAACCACTTTGTAGCCTAACTTGTTTAATTTATCTAACGGGTAGATCGAACAATGTCTTGAGTTGCGACTTCATCCTTTTTCGGAGCAGGTAAGTTTTACTATAGCCTATATTACCTTTATTCTATGTTGTATGTGTTATATTCCTTGATATTGTTGACTTTTCCTTTTCTTTTCTAGTGCTCGAGAGTTATACTTAATATGTCCTACATGTTCACTTATTGTTTTATCCATTGTTCATTGTTCAATATTTAATGCTCAAGTTAAAGATAATGTTAAAGTGATCATGTTACTTGTGAGAGAGTCAGACGAAAGGATATAGCTATTAGACACGTGGTACCCCATATAGTTAGCCCAGAATTTATTAGGTCAGGGAACTGTCTGACAGAGTTTATTCAGTCAATGCACCTCACATATTTTACTGACTGATTCTTAGCCGAACAACATGTTGAACAATTGTATCCTAAAACACACAATACACGTGACTTGATTTGTGTTGTCATTTTGTCTAGTGGTTCATCTTATCCAAGTTGTACTCTTATATTCTTTCCATGCCTTTGTCATATTTCCAAACTATTTCCATGTTATAGTAGTACTCTTTTGTATATTATTACAATTTATCTTTCCTTTATTGTTATCCTTCTTGCTTGTATATTATATTATGTATTGTAGTGTTATGATGACTTGCTCCAATCCTGACTGGATAACTATTTTTCAGCTTTAGATGACATGGTTTGTCCCGAGGTTTATGGCAAGTACATTGGTGACACTGACATTACCAATGTGCCGGTTGCTACTACTGACGCGGAGTAGCATATTCCTTCCCATGCTTCTTTATATTATTCTTAAAGCTAGTAGACTTAGTGGACTCTTTTCTAGTTACTTTTATTTTATTCTACCAGATTTGTTTATGAGACTATCTTAAGATGTAGTAGATTATTCTTTTAATTATTTATCAAGACTATTAAGTTTATTTTGGTTATGAATTAGTTATGGATGATATATGTGAATTGTGTGCTTGTTGTAGACCATATTATCATAGACAGTGTACTACCGTTGATGCTGCACCATAGGCTGGGCTTGACTACGTACTCGTATCCGAAAAGCAGGTGCGGGTCATGACAGTATGCCTCTAAACCTTTAAAAGGATTGATGTCCGCGAACTCAGTCCTGATATTTCCTTGCGTATCCATATACTTAAAGCATTAATGAAGGGTTGAGGGTACAATTAGGTTCTCATAAATCTACAGCCGTCCCAATAATACGTTGTAGATACCTCCATATCGATAACATAGCATGCCACTTCCGTTTCAAGTTCCCGATGCGACACTTCAAACAAAATTTTCCAAGATATGTCATGACCCACAACCGGATAATCGGACACGAGTACGTAAAAACATCTAGCCTATGCCTTAACAATGACTATTTAGGTCAATAATACTAACTATCCACAACACACAATAATATATCATAACTTGGCATTGATATCTCAACTCTATAAGATGGACAAGATGGTAATATAATGGTAATATCAATACTCAATCACAGGAGATCTATAAGGAAGATAGATGGCACAAAAATATATAATAAGAAGATCCAAAACATAAGTCTAGAGTAGACATATTAAACCAACAACAAGTCTAGCAACTCCAATATCAATCTTGGAATCCAAATAATATAACTCATACGTATCAAAAGCTGGAAACTAATCTAGTATAATAGAATGCTAAATACTAGCTAAGTAACTACGAGTGGTGTCTCCTCTACGGGGACTGACTCCTTCTTGAAATCCTGAACAAGCTCCCAAACTACCCCCTCCGGAGGTCCATAGTAGAGAGGTCATAAATCCTCTAAGTCCTCTGAAAAATATTATCTAGTCAGGATTGGATCGAAGCACATAAACTAACATCAGCTCCAATTAAATTGATAAAGACTATAAAATAATGAGTAATGATAATACCTGATGTAATAGTAATACTAGAAATATAAGAAGGAAGGTAAAATAGATAATCATATCACAGGAAAATAATGAGTAGTGAATAAGCTGGTGATATCAGTCTCATCAAGTATAAGCAGGAATAGAAGAATAGAATAAACTAGCTAAGTGTTCAAAATATTAGTTTGTTATATGATCGGCTTGGAATCTTGATCAGGCTTACTTTATATGATTGGCTACGATGCATGTAGTAAGGTCAGGCTAACCATATATGAGACATAAGGTTAGCTATGATCTTGTAATGGGATCAGTCTAAATCAAATATAGCAAGCTATAAGGCATGCAATAGGGTCTGGCTAACCATACGTGAGGTGTAAGGTTAGCAATAAAGCATGTACAAGTAATAGTTATGAACACATAACGTACTAATACTTCCTTGGGTCATGTCCCAATCTTCCGCAAGCTCGATCGTCCCTGCTGAACGTGAATCACCATGTTGCAACGCTCCCGCAGGATAATTGTTCTCAACGGGACGTGATGCCGTACGAGCCTGGAGTTTCGCTCGCACAAGGCGATGATGTCAAACATCATAGTTATCATCAAAATGACCAAGTTGCAACGAAAGTCAAGCATTATGTACCAAGCAAACATCAGAGTATATGCAGCGAAGCTCTCGAATGGTCCAAATGAAAATACCACAAAGAAGTATGCCATAAAGGCGATGCAACACTCTTGCTCTTTCTCTTGCCCACAAAAGTATTTACCGTTCCATACATCATGTTTCGTATATTCAAGAAGCGCCACTACACATGCATATCTGAAATAATGTCTATAAACGTGGGTCAGAACACAGCTGTACTGGTGATCGGGGTAACCCACTCGTCTAAACCGACACTAAATAGAATAGTAAATGCAAACAGTTAAATGGTGATCTTTTTACTTAAATCCTCGATTCATTTCATAGCGGAGGTATGACATAATAAGAAAAATTATAATATAGGTTAATCATGCAAGCATTCAACTCAAGCAAATATACAAGAAGATATATCCAACTCAAAGTAAACTAGCATGTAAACTGTTCTACTCAAACCCAAGCAACGCGTAAACCTATCGAATCACAATCCAAGCCTTAATATCCATACTTAAACTATGCCACAATCTAAGCCACAATATCCAATCTCGATATGCACACTCTTGCTCGAGGCAAGGTAGACGCCGCCTACACGAAAAGTACAAACAAAAGCAAAGCAAAGCAAAGCAAAGCAAACCAACTCTTATCTATATAAAGTTACTTGCCAAGCCAGAAAGGACTAATCAACTGCAGTTCTACCAGATCCATCATTGAGTAGCTAGCCCGTCTGGTCGTATCAAACTAATGATACCGTGCCCAAGGCACGTTACCATTTGTTTCCTCCTTGGTCGAACGGTCCCGGTGCCCCGTAGCATATCTAGTTCGAGAAAACCAAACCATGTGCACAACAGGTTGTCCGTGACCTATGCAAACACAAAGTAGGTATGATCAAAGAATCGAGCCTTCTCGCCCCACCAAATGATACTCGCCTCAATCTATCCAATTATCTATAACCATTCTCCAACTTATATCCTAAGGCACTATCTCAAGTTATCCTATGCCACTTCTCGACACAGTATTCCAATTGGTACAATATCCCTTTGTCCAAAAGCTCTGTGGCACAATGCCCCAATAGTGGCACAATGCCCTCTCCGATGCAGTTTCCTAGTTTTGAACCATAATTGCACGCTTTGCTTGACAAAATATCCAATATGATACTCATGTACAGATGCACGCTCGCTCGCACGAATTGCCTCGATGTTTCAACTAAGATAATCCACATATGTTCCAATTGCCCAAATGCAAGATCAACTCAAGCCACAAATCCTATCCAACCAAACGACACACACTCTATGAACGCCACAGTATAGTGATTTTTAAGTTCTACTCCAAGTGTTCAAGCCATTATGTTTGTTCCATGTTATTAGGCATAAAGGAGTAGAGGAGAAGGGACAGAGCCCACTCACCATGTCTGATTCTGCTAGCACTCTGCCATGCTGATATATTTGATTTCTTGAACTCGTGGTCCGATGCAAACTACGATCTACTCAATTGGTATGAACGTGCGAGCATGCCGTGCTCTCCAAATCATCCGACCGATCGGACTAAGAAATAAGATATTATCGCTCCAATCCTGCTATCCCAGTATTTCTCTAAACGAACACCTGATTCTATCGAACCCGTACGCAATTTGGACATAAAACCAACTCAAATCAATAATTGCCCCCAAATCCCATAAATCAAAATATAACCAGCTATTGCCTTATTTAATCTGACTCAGCATAATATATCGTGCGGTTGAAGGGCATTACATAATATACCACTTAGAATTAGGTTCGTCCTCGAACCAAACCAGTATCCATTCTTTACTTATATGCCGCTTGACTATTTTATAACTCTGCTCCAAGCAAATTTTACATTCCCCTGATCTAGACTCAACATCTCGCTTATGTTGAACGCTCGCACACCAAATTCAAATTCCACATAACAATTAGTTTGGATCATATAAATATCTAAGGCATCCCTGAAATATATGCATTTCAGCCAAGCTTAGCGATAACAAATTTGGACAAGTTACAAGGGTATCTTTATGTCCGAGATATTTATCGCTTCACTTTTGATTGAACCGATCCTGATGTTCATCCACCACACATTCGCACAAGCGCTATTCACAAATACGATAATTTTCCACTAACGACCATCCCATCAGACTCAAATCAGTCCATGTTCTAACTCAATCCATCTGACTATTTTTGAATCCTCACTAGCACCGTCCAAACTCAACCAACCAAACTCTAGCATGAATCTAATTGCACAATGTTCCACATGTACTATCTCTAAATATTATCTCATGCTCCGAACGATCATCATAACTGATACTACCCCGGCTAGGCGACTTACCCAAATATTAAACTATGCTCTTAGATCAGTTCAACACAATACCTTTCCCCCAATCTTAATACCTCACTAGATGATCATCTACATTGAAGTTTATGTGATCCATGAAGATTTTGCCGCCACACTTCATAATTCCTAGGTCGCGCATAAAATAGTTCTTTCCGCTGCTTCCACTGCCTCGAAGCATAGGATATCACCTTCCCTTCTGTACGAGCACGCATTCCAAACTAAGTTCTGATGCATCTTGTAGATCTGAGGCACATCTGTCCCATCCGGTATTGCAAGGATCTGATCTGAATGAGCCGCTACTTTAACTTCTCAAAGATAGTTATACATTGTCAATTCATATTAATGCTATTCCCTTCCAGGGCACGACAAGTCAGAGGCAATGCCATCTTCAAAAATCTACGACTCCAAATTTTATCAGTTGACTTAGGCCATTTCCACCATCGGTTCGATCTTCCGGCTGCATCTTCAGCTGAAGGCTATCCTAAGGATCTCTCAAATCCAACACTCAGTCATTTAGACCTATCTTTAATATATATCACACAAATCTACCCTCGACATATTCCCAAATAGCATCCACAAGGGTCGTTCTATGGTTCTACAATAGTCATTTCTGATTTATCGGTCAAGTCTCTAGGGTCAGCTGTCCCGAAGCTACGCTCGATAATTATAAGTTATCATGATGGACAGTTACTTTGAACCATGCAATAACTCCTCTACAAATCCGAACCATAACCCAATAATCTGATCCAAACAAACTTCTAAATTCGAGCACTTCATGCACTACCTCTGACGTATTTGTCAACTAAATATTGTTTAACCACCTAGAGTCTTACTATCTATGCAAGCCCCAAATTGTCAAACTGCACTCGTGGATACCATCTTCCATCAATCTGCCATTCGGCCTTGAATCCATCAAAATTTCTGAGCCACCTTGATTGACTTCTCATATTACCACTTGCAACGATTCCCGAAACCATAAACTTGCTCCATTTCTTATCCGTATGCCAGCTTCATACTGACTCGTCCAACTTGCTCGAGCAATACCATAATTTTCCTTTGTGTTGCCTTCTTGTTACATTATCTTCAAAAGTCCATCTGCCAAAATCTTTTCTCTCGTTCCATTTTCTTAGCCCATCATAATTTCTCTATTGTTCGATTAGTCCACACACTCTCAATGACTCATGCACAAGTTCTAACACAATCTTAAATCTATATTACCTTTACTTGTTGCCTCGATCTGCCTTTGTACTTTAAGTGTTAACTTTCAATCTGACTCAATATCAACTAGACTTGCCTCATGCCCGATCACGTCTTCCGGAGAATCCGTCCACCATCGTAGCACCATTTTGCCAATTTTATTTTTATTAAACTTTGAGTTAAACTTCTCAAGGGCTAATATCAAAATTACTTTCAGTTCGTGCGAATCCATCGCATTGCTCCTCCAAACCAAATTGTGTTCCATCTCTAATTCAATTGCTCTCTTGCATTGCCAAAATCCATAATTGTGTTCGCTACTCTTTAATACACCCATGGCTCACTCAAGCATACCCCAAATATTTATTCCTCATGTGTAAACTCCCTCAACCAAATTTAGGTTTATTTAGTTTAGATAGGGAGACTAGGATTAAATTGGTGACAATTAGAATTGAATACAGTAAATTAGAATTATTATGTAATAATTATATTACTTAATACACCTTACTGTTGCTTCAATATTTGGAGCGCTACACTAGTATTTACCTTCAAACAAATTTTATACACATTTCTTAGACATGCCAGACTACCATTTTGACCCTTGTGTAACTCTTAAATATGCTATATTATGTTTCATTTTAGTCGCACAATAATTGTTACAAACGTATAGTTTTAAATTCTAATAAATCCAACCTTGCATAATTGTCTGTTCCAATCGAGATTGGAGACACTAAACCAACCCATTTTTATACAACCCAAATTAGGATATTATTTTATTCTGACTCTGCCATGTCCATGATGACTGCATCCCACAAAATTTTAATCCCATATAATCCCAATTAATTGAAAAAAATTACTTCCACTAATTCTTATTTAAATTAGTGTGAAGACCAACCTCACCCAAAACTAGACCCAACCTAGCCCATCTATGCCCTTACATTCCTTTATGACAACATGTTCCCACCCCAAGGAGCCCTAGCCGGCCCAATTCCCAAGGACAACCCCTTTTTTCTCTCTCTCCTATATAAATACAACTCATTCCCCCTTCAAACCAACCCTATACAAAACCCTAGTCGAAACCCTAGTTTCACCTTCCCTTCAAAACCCGATCACCCATCTCCGCCTCCCCGATCACACAACACAGCCACCACCTCAACCGCCTTAGCCACCACCTTCTCCGCTTGCCCTTCCCCGTCGACGCCGGACCACCGCCTCCCAACCGCCTGCACCCAACCGCCAGTCCACCTCTATCAACCATCATCACCATCCTCAACACCATCACACACCCGACTCCCTTCTCTGACTTACCTCCACCACCTCCACCGCCTGACTACCAACAAAGGCGCCACCAGCCTCACCGTCTCCACCATCTTAACACAACCAACAACCAACACCTACACCACAGCCAACCACCACTCACACCCCCATCATCAACATCACCATCACCAACCTCTACCTCAACCCGACCTCGATCCCCCAGCCGCCTGACCACCACCTATCAGCACCGCCAACCACCACCACCAGCCTGACCGCCGCCTTCCCCACGACTAGATCCACCGCCAATCACCGCTGCTACCGAGATTGCTGCTGCTGCTGCTGCTTCCCCATGCACCGCCGGAGCTCCTACCCACGCTGGAGAGCAGCTCGTCGACGAGCACATACCCCCCCTCGGCCACGACTAGGTATTGCATGTTATTTCAATTAAAATTTCATGTATCGTGGTTTCAACGTATTGTCAAATGGACACGAGTAACGATGATTTCCAAGGGCAATATATGTGTAGATGTGTTATTGTTAAATTGCTAATTTAGGGTCAAGTAACTACTCAAATGAAATGACTGTTAATATAAATGCCAAGTTGACCTAGAAACCTAGATATTGACCAAGTGTACCCTAACATGATAATTAGATAGGTATTTCTGTACAAAATGTAATTAGTTTCGTAACAGGACTTTGGTAATTTCTTGCCTTGAGGTACCTGGTAATTGAGGATAGGACACGGGTACGTCTTAGCTGCGTACACATGCGGCCCTGTAGTTGACCAGTTGTGACCCCTTGCGTCAGTGCCTAAGAGCAGCGTAGAGTTTCTGTGCATATTACTTTAGTAACTGATGATCGAATTGCTATATTATATTATATGTATAGGGTCGCTGGACCATTCGGGAGAGACTTCAGGAGCAGGTTATTAGCACTCGCCGCTTGAGGACCCAGGCAAGATACCTTGCCATATTTACTGTTTAATTTAAATTATACAAATGTTGTATAATATCTTGTTGCATTATTTTATACAACTGTGCGCGTCCAAGATTAACTTGGGTAAAGTCGACGAATGCGTCAATGTGTAGTGTAATTAACCTAGTCACTAGCAGACTTACCCCCCATTGTGAGGATATTCTGATATCTTCCTAGACCTGACACTCTTACACGTATCACAGTGACAAATTTATATTGGAATACGGGTTCACGTACCCGACTAGCTATCGGTGCGTATGACATGTATCGTGGTTAGTATGTAATTAGGGTTATATAATTAGTAGAGACTTGGCATATAGATACGTGATATGAACTTCGTGTATTCGACTTGTATATCTATATTGGGCGGGGAGGACAACTAGTAGGCGTATGGGATACACATATTGGAATCCGTAGTATCCGGAGGAGCCACGGATCCAATGACTTCCTTTATTCAGATACCGCGTTCTTTGGAGCGATACAGACGTATAGCAAATAAGTCATTCTTAGGAATGATGGACGTTACATGTATAGATACCTCACTCTTCGGAGTATGGACATTATGCCTACACCTACCCATACTTACCAAGGTTGTCCTCATATTGTATTCACTTAGATGGTTAGCACACCCTTTATTTTATTCAGTATTTATATATGGCATGCATTTTTGTATCTTGTTACGTCCCTCTAAGGACCTAGTTCCCTTCCAGATTTGGATGAGGCATATTATCCTACAGTGTACGGACCCGGACAGGAGATAAGGTACGCATCCGAGGAGGAGCTAGCGGTGCTACCGTCAGAGTTCCCATGATCATTTGGTAGGCCTTCCACCTAGGATTGGAGCATCATTATCTAGTCTGCCGATGCCCTAACTATTACTCTTTTATCTGTCTTTCAGTATGTTTGTTTCGTCATAGTAGTGGGTTTGTTTCCACCAGACATTTTGGATTATACTATGATATTTCAGACTGGCGTTTATTATCCAGTGTCTATTTCAGTACTTCTTATTTATATTGTGGATGAGATTAGATTACCTGTTTTGATATAGTATTGGACTTGTTAGTATTTTATTTTAGGACTGGGGCGTGACATCATGCTCAACTCTCTCTTTGCAATGATGAATGCTCCACCGAACTTCCAAATCGTGTACGCAAACTCTGATATTCAGCTTTCCATCTGATTAATCTCAACTTGTTTCCAATACTTGGTTTGCATCTATCCTTCAAATTCCAAATACTCTTTCTATTGCTTGTTCTGTTCTCATCCAACAAAACTCCCATTTACACAAGTTTATTCTTGATCACTCAAGTCCAATGATACTTCTATTTGCACAAGTCTATTCTTGATCGTTCAAGTATAACGTATCGAAGAATACCTGAGTCAAATTCTATTATACTATATACCACTTGGAAATAGATTCGCTCTAGCGCTTACTCTGCTTCAAAGTATATCTATTCCAAGATAAATATTCTTGGGTGATCCTGTTGATCGTAACTCAATATTCGCTTGCTCCATATTTTAATACATAACTCAACCGATGTGCACCAGCCAACTTATATTCCCGTAACCCGTATCCATTGCGGCAATTCTATTGATGTCTATCTAAAATATTTTAATGCCATGTTCAATATATGGTATACCATATACCACTCCGAATTGAGTCACTTCTCACATTATTCATTCTTACACTGATCCAAGATCCATTTATACCACCCATTCATCTTGATCCTGCCATTCACAACTCGAGTTTGATACAAAACTAAGCCAACACATGAACCACCTAACTCTTCTGTCAATCTCACTCGATGCAACTTATGCCATGTTCTATTCTAAATACTTTCAAGTATTTCTCAAACCGTCTGATACTTTTTCTATACGAGCAACCGGTGCAATGATCCCTTCTAAGTAATCCAAGCCAGTATCCTACTGTTCCATACATTCTCTATACGAGAAACTCGTACAATGCTCTCTATGATATGCCCAGCCAAAAATTAAACTTTGTCCAACACATACGCTACGTGAGCAACTCATGCAATATTCTATTCCTTCTACTCATAATATGCCACATAACCAAACTCGTCTGCCAACCAACTGCTCTACTGATGCAACCAAAATTTTCCCGAAAGACAAGCCAAACTGACGCAACAACACCTCTCAACTTGCTGTATAAATACAACAATGCCACATAACTTGCTGCACGAATGTAATAACGCCAAATAATGCTACATGATCTATCGAAAACTAATGAAAGCCAACACCACGAAGAACAACATGCACCCCCAACCAGCAAATATATAGACTTATTGCATGAAACATCCTATGCGACATTGAGTAGAGACAAGATCCAAACGACATACGAAAGCTATTTAGAGTTTGTGATAAACCAAAGGACAAAGTCCGAGAAAATGAACCGGGTGCTCTGATACCAATATGTCATGCCCCAATCTCCCGCAAGCTCGATTGTCCCCGCTGAACATGAATCACCATATTGCAGCGCTCTCGCAGGACAATCGTTCTCTTCAGGACGTGATGCCGTGCGAGCCTGGAGTTGCGCTCGCACAAGGCAATGATGTCAAATATCATAGTTATCATCGAAACGACCAAGTTACAACAAAAGTCAAGTATTGTGTACCAAGCACAAATCAGAGTATATGTAGCGAAGCTCTCGAAGGGTCAAAATAAAAATGCTACATAGGAGAATACCACAAAGACAATGCAACAATCTTTCTCTTTTTCTTGCCCACAAATATATTTACCATTCCATACATCAGGTCCCATATATCCTAGAAGTGCCACTACACCTGTGTACCTGAAATAATGCCTATAAAAGTTGGTCAGTACATAGTTGTACTGGTGAGCGGGGTAACCCACTTGCCTAAACCGATACTAAATAGAATAGTGAATGAAAAGAGTTATATGAGTTCTTTCTAATTGAACCCTAGTTTCATTTTATAGCAGAGGTATAACATGTTAAAAAAAACTGTAAAGTAGGTTAAGCATGCAAGCATTCAACTAAAGCAAGTATACAAGAAGATATATCCAACTCAAAGTAAACTAGCATACAAACCGTTCTACTCAAACCAAAGCAACGAGTAAACCTATCAAATCATAATCCAAGCCTTAATATCCATACTCAAACTATGCCACAATCTAAGACTCAATATCCAATCTCGGTATGCACACTTTTGCACAAGGTAAGGTAGTTCTCGCCAACACAAAAAGTAAAAACCAAACGAAAGCAAATCAAAATAACTCTTATCTATATGAAGTCACTGGCCAAGCCATAAAGGACTAATCAACTATAGTTCTACCCGATCCAGCACTAGGTAGCTTGCCCGCCTGTTATATCAAACTACAGACACCATGCCCAAGGCACGTTACCATTTATCTCCTCTATGGACGAACGGTCCCGGTGCCCCAAAGCATATCCCGTTCGAGGGAACCAAACCCTGTGCCCAACAGGTTTTTCGTGACCAATGCAAACTCCAAATAGGTATGACGAAAGAATCGAGCATTCTCTCTCCACCAAATGAAACTCACCTTAATCCATCTAATTATTCATAACTATTCTCCAACTTATATCCCAAGAAACCATCTCAAGTTATCTCCATAGGTACTATGCCGCTTCTTGACACAGTGTTCCAATTGGTGCAACATCCCTAGCTCTAAAAGCACCGTGGCACAATGCCCCAACAGTGGCACAATGCACTCTCCGATGCAGTTGCCCAATTTTGAACCATAACTGTATGCTTTGCTTGATAAAGCGTCTAATATGATACTCGTGCACGGATCCACGCTCGCTCGTTCGAAGTGCCTCTATGTTCCAACAACGATGATCCACACAAGCTCCAACTACCCAAATGCAAGACCAACTCAAGCCACAAATCCTATCCAACCAAATGACGCACACTCTATGCATGCCACAATATAGTAATTTCTAAGTTCAAGTCCAACTGTTCAAGCCATTATGTGTTTTCTATATTATTAGGCATGAATGAGTAGAGGAGAAGGGATAGAGCCCACTCACCAAGTCTGATTCTGTTAGCACTCTGTCTTGCCGATACAGCCGATCCCTTGAATCCGTGGTCCGATGAAAAGCACGATCTACTCAATTGGTATGACCATGTGAGCAGGCCGTGTTCTCCAAGTCATCCGACAGATTGGACTAAGAAAGACGACATTATTGCTCCAATCCTATTATCCCAGTACTGCTCTGAACGAGCATCTGATTCCATCAAACCCACACACAATCTGTACATGAAACCAACTCAAATCAATACTTGCTCCTAAATCCCAAATTCAAAATTTAATTTGCTATTTTCTCATTTAATCCGATGCAGCATAATATACCATACGGTTGTGGGGCATTACACCTTGTCCCCATTCCGACTAATACAATGGACACGGATCACAATGTCTCATGACCAGAATCTATATATACTAGCTCGTGTATCATCGTGTAAGGAGTCAATTATAACACTACAATGCTAATATCCTAGTAATCATCAAAATAAATAAAACTGTTAGAGAATGTACTCACCTGAGGTCCAGAGCAATGAATATCAACCTGTGCCTGAACAGGAGTCCAAGTGACGTATATATGAAATATCATGTTAAGAGGTATTTTAGAGTAATAAACATGCTTAACAATTGTCATTCTAAGTTTGGAGGTCATTTTTAGGTCAATATGGTCAAACTAGGCCAATACTCTACATTGGGTTCATAACTAGCTCCTATGTTGATTAATAAAGCAAAACTAGTTAATACTAGGTATTACTAGGTCAATACCTTGCTAAACTAGATTTTTAGGCTATACTAGTTAATATTAATATCTAAACTACCATATTGGTACTATATAAAATTATATATAAAATTATCTAACAATATCTTACCTAACCTATTACCTTAACCAACCTATTGTATATGTGTACCACGGTACCATATCAAGTGGGTATGATACCAAGGTAATCACAATACCAACTCATTTCTCATATATATATATATAAGTTATCGACTCATAGTTATCCATAACTTAAAGTATCTTAGCTAATACTACTATTACCTTGCTATAACCTAACCAAAATCTCGATATCTTAACAATACCCTAATACTTACCCATTACTTATACCAATACCTTGATAATTATCAGTATACCTTGCTCATAACACAATTATCTTGCCCCATAACTCAACACATACTCATTTGGTACTACTAACCCCCTCACTATATCACTACACTCACACAAGATGTTAGTTCCCTTGCCTATACACACTTAAATACTAACCAAAATAAAAAATCCTAGGATACTCCTAATTGACACTAAACACTTGAGTCCAACTTATATGTTTGCACTCTAACAGGCACCTATTCTTAGGTCTCCACTGATACCATTTGGGTTCAGTCATCAGTCACATAATACTCACCAACAGTAGTACCTCAAGTCCCCCATCAATTTACTATATATATCACACTACCCCTCCACTCCACACTCATGTGCACATAAACCCCTTACCAGGTCTGTATCCAATATTCTACCTGTAGATCACAGTAATCCTATTCCCTATGCATTGCATATTCCTCTACCCTCATTATATTGTCCATTATAGGGAATGCACCTCACAACAACTACTAGACTAGCTATAACTCCCAAGGCAGCAAGTTGATAATGCAGTTCTAACCAAGACTACTAACATCATTTGGAGTTGCTGCCAGCAGTCTATTGCCAACATCATTCCCCTTCTCCTATCAAATTGTTGCCTTACACTCCAACACACACAAACCTGAGCAACACTCCTACCTAGTTGCACACAGATACTCTAAGACCACCACCGTTGTCCCTGATATCACACCTTAGTGCAATCCCTAATGCACTTGCTCCCTACACAAAACCCCTATAAACCCCCTTGATAAAATTTAGGCATACTTAGCTCAGATAGAGAGACTAGGGTTAAATTGGATACAATTTGAATTAGAACACAGTGCTTTAGAATTATTGTGCGATATTTATATCACTTAGTACACCTTATTGTTGCTTCGATATTTGGAGCGCTATACTATTATTTACCTTCAAACAAGTTTCGTACAATTTTCCTAGATGTACCAATCTTCAATTTTGACCCTTGTGTAACTTTTAAATACTCTATATTGTGCTTCATTTTAGTCGCACAATAATTGTTACAAACGTCTAGTTTTAAATCCCAATAAATCCAACCTTGCATAATTGTCCGTTCCAATCGAGATTGGAGACACTAACCCAACCCATTTTCATACAACCCAAATTAGGACATTATTTTATTCTGAGTCTTCTATGTCCATGATGACTGCATTCCATAAAATTTTAATCCCATATAATCCCAATTAATTAAAAAGTATCACTTACTAATTCTTATTTAAATTAGTGTGTAGACCAACCTTACCCAAAACTAGACCCAACATGTTCCCCGCCCCAAGAAACCCTAGCTGGCCCAAATCCCTAGGAGGACCCCCTTTCTCTCTCTCCTATATATATATATATATATATATATATATATATAACTTCTCTCTCCAAACTCAACCCTACACAAAACCCTAGACGAACCCTATTCTCATCCCCCTTTATCACCAACACCCCTCTATCGTCCCCTCCACTGTAGCCACCTCCACCGCCGACATCATAACCTTCGTCCTCGTCCCCAGCACCACCATCCGCAACCACCATCTCCTCCACTATCTCCGCCTATTGCTAACCTGATAGCATCACCAACACCCACATCTCCATCACCAACACCTCCTCCATCACCCCCTCCATGTCTCGACCACCGCCGCCCTCTTCACTACACCCTGACCACCTTCCCCTACGGCCAGCCCCACCGCCAGCATCCGCCAACTGCCGCTGCTGCAATTGCTGCCGAGGCTACCGTTGCTGCAACTGCTGCCTCTGTTGTTTCCCGTGTAACGCCGGAGAACAGGCCGTCAACGAGAACAGACCCCCCCCGCTTAGCCACAACTAGGTACATGTGTATTTCATCCTTTCCTTCATAAGTCGAGGTATCAACGTGTCGTTGAATGGACACGGGTAACGTGAATCCATAAGCATAATATATATGTGTGTGTGTGTTTATTGTTAATTAGTAATTGATGTTAAGTAATTGCTCAAATAATAAATGATTCATTAATGAGAAAACACCGTGTTAACCTAGAGTTTGGACAACTAGCCTTGTGCACGTAACCCTATAACATGCTAGTTAGGACTTATAATTTAGTATTATACGTCTTTAGTTGGGTAGCGTATTCTGATATTTCATTTTCTCGGTGTACACGATAACTGAGTACATGACACGTGTACGACTTAGTTGCGTGCACACGCGACCCCGTTAGTTGACCAGTTGTGACCCTTGCATCAGTTCCTAAGAGCAGCGTAGTATTCCTGTGCGTATTATTTTAGTCACTGATAATAGTATTACTATATTATATTATATGTATAGGGTCGCTGGACCGTGCATGTGAGACTTCAGGAGCAGGTTATTGGCACTCGCAGCTTGAGGACCCAGGCAAGTATACCTTGACATATTTACTGTTTAATTTAAATTATACAATGTTGTAAGATATTTTGTTGCATTTTTTCATATAACTGTGCGCGTCTGAGATTGACTCGGGTGCAGTCGACGAATGCGTCGATGAGTAGTGCACTTGACCTAGTTACTAGCAAACTCACCCAGCATTGTGAGGATATTTTTATATCTTCCTAGATCCCGACACTTATACACGCATCACGGTGACAAACTTATATTGGGATGCGGGTTTACGTACCTGACTAGCTATCGGTGCGTGTGACATGTATCACAGTTTAATACGTAATCAGTGTTATATAATTAGTTGAGACTTGGCATGTAGTTACGTGGTATGCACATCGTCTATTTGACTTGTATATCTGTATTGGGCGGGGAGGACAACTAGTAGGCTATGGGATACACATATTGGACTCCGTAGTATCCAGATGAACCACGGATCCAATGACTTCCTTTATACAGATATCACATTCTTCGGAGCGATACAGATGTATATATTTGTAGATACCTCATTCTTTGGAATAATGGACGTTACATATACAAATACCATGCTCTTCAGAGTATGGACGTTATGCCTAAACCCACCTATACATACCAAGGTTGTCCTCACATTGCATTCACATAGATGGTTAGCACACCCCTTTATTTTATTCAGTATTTATATATGGCATATATTTATGTATCTTATTACGTCCCTCTGAGGACCTGATTCCCTTCCAGATTTGGACTAGGCATATTATCCAACTGTGTACGGACCTGGGCAGGAGACGAGGTACGCATCCGTGGAGGAGCTAGAGGTGTTTCCATCTGAGTTCCCTTGATCATTGGTAGGCCATCCGCCTAGGACTGGAGCATCCTTATCTAGTTAGCCGATGCTCTAGTCGTATTCTCTTATCTGTCTTTCAGTACTCTTATTTTATCATTTATGGTGGGTTTGTTCCCATCAGATATATCTGGATTGTACTATGACATTTTAGACTCTGCACTTATTTTTCAGTATTTATTTTAATACTTCTTGTTTATGTTGTGGATGAGATTATACATTACCTGTCGTATGTTAGTATTGGACTTGTAGTATTTTAGGACAGCATAGTATGTTTCGTCGGGTCCATTAAATTAGGTAATCCCATGGAGTCGTATTAGCTGGCCATTGCCATATGGCCTGGTCCCGTGTATTTTGGGACTGGGGTATGACATGGTTTTAGTGGTAGCCCACGCAGGTCTTGATTATCGCTTGTGGTATGGTAACATGCCCAGCGAGCCTGCAATAAGAAAGGAATTACTAAGTTTCATCCACTTTGATTACGCCTTTGAACATCCTTCGTATTATTTCTAAATAAACTGCATCCTGTTTGCTTGTTTCGTACTCTTTTAATGAAGTTCTATCCTTTGTAGCAAGATAAACTTGCGCAACGAACGTAGGGCATACGGTGCCATAGTGCCATCCGCTACCGCACCGAGAGAGGAGACATCCCAGGGACCACCCTGGGAGAAGCCATCACCACAGGCCCCGATGATCCCACAGGCCCCGCTAATACTATAGCCCCAGACTTCTCCTGACGACCCAATGCAGCAGCATGAGTGTCAGACTTCACAGAAAATCCCAACACAGTATTTTGAGGGCCAGACTTCGACGGTTATACCGATGCCACAACCCGAGAGGCCGACATCTGAGAAGACACCTACAGCACAGCCGGAGGTCCCATTGCCACCACCTCCACCCTATCCACCTCAGATGCCACATCTGGAGGGACAATTGCAGATGTTTTAGTTCTTCCAGACTATGATACAGGTGCAGTAGCATCAGACCGAGACCTTTAGATATAGCTTGATGGCAGTTCTGGAGAGGATACCTGCCCCAACACTCGTACCAGCACCTACACCAGTTCAGACAGTTGCTACTGTACGAGGGTTCCGCCAGATGGACCCGGATACTTTTTCGTACAAAAAGACTGCAGAGGAGATCTCCGATTGGATCGCTAATACAGAGATGATACTAGAGGCTTCTCAGCTACATCCAGACGTTTGGATGACCGCAGTGAGGGCCCAACTGAAAGGCAACACCCATCACTGGTGGGATTCCATAGAGCTCAGCGTCGGCAAGACCCAAACGTGGGAGCAGTTCTTAGAGTACTTCAATGCGGAGTATTTCCCGACTACAGTCAAAAATGCCCTGTACTCCCAGTTCCTGTATCTAGAATAAGGAAATATGACCGTAGACGCATACGACGTGGAGTTTAGTCGACTTAGCAGATTTGGTATCGCCTTGATACCCAATGACCTGGAGAAGGCCAGAAGATTCCACCATGGCCTGACTTTCGAGCTGTAGAGGTATACTACCACCCAGGCGAGGATCTCTTATGAGGAGGTTCTTTCAGAGGCGAGGATCCAGGAGGCCATTGGTAGAGGAGCGAGGTATTCCAGCATGATTGTACCAACCAGAACCCAGCTCGGAGTAGGAGGACCGATCCGTCATCTGGGAGCGCAGACACAACAAAGGACCATGCCATACCAGTACAAGGAATTTCCAACTTGTCACCATTACGGCAAGAAGGGACACATTATTAGAGATTGTCAAAAGAAGCTTGGATTATGGATGATATATGGAGCAAGTCAGCACCTTGCTAGAGATTGCCCACAGTGCAGAGATGCAGCATCGTAGACAGGACAAAGGCCAACAACACCAGCCCTGAGGATACTACCCCCGCTAGGAGGTCAACGTCCACCAGCACCCGGAGGATTTCAGAGGGGACCACCATTGGCCCCACAGGAGGCACAGTTTGATCGAGCCAGACAGCAGGCCGGAGGGCAGAGGCACGGATAGACCTTTGTACTAGAAGCGACTGGAGAAGAAACAAAAGGAGAGGCTATCACAGGTACCATTTTAGTTGCATCATTACCAGCGACTGTATTATTTGATTCGTGTCCTACACTATCTTTCATATCTAGTAGTTTCGTAGCTTTTCATAGAGTAGCTACTTTCCCCTTACCTAAGAGTTAGAAGATTTTTACTGGAGGAGGCATCGTACTGGTTACCAGCACTATTAGAACATGCTCGGTAGTCGTGTGTGGTCGAGAGATGAGAGCATGATTTTTGGTATTCCCGATGCCAAACTTTGACGTTGTGTTAGACATGGACTGGTTGAGCTAGTACAATGTCGTACTGGATTGCCAGAGGGGTAGCATTATTTTTAGACCGCCAGATCAACCGGAGTTTGAGTACATGCGAGGGACCGTCGAGTGAGGAGTAAGTCAGACAGCTGGAGCTTACATGACTATGGAGACGGCACCCCTACCGATAATTGCAGAGTTCGAGGATATTTTCCCGGAGGAGTTGCCCGGCTTACCGCCAGATAGAGACGTGGAGTTCACTATTGAGTTAGTACCCGGAGCAGTGCCGGTATCTTCAAATGTGTACCGGTTAGCGAAGAAGGAACTGGATGAGCTGAAGCTACAGTTAGAGGATTTACAGATCAAGGGATTTGTCCGTCCAAGTGCATCACCCTGGGGAGCACCAATATTGTTTGTACCAAAGAAGGATAGGATAGTCCGTATGTGCATTGATTACAGAGCCCTTAATGCTTTAACTATCAAGAACAAGTACCTCCTGCCATGTATTGATGATTTGTTCGACCAGCTAACAGGAGCAGTGGTGTTTACGTAGATCGACTTGAGATCGAGATATCATCAGGTAAAGGTGTGGAGAGAAGATATTCCAAAGACGGCATTTAGGACTCGTTATGGTCACTACAAGGTCTTGGTGATGACTTTTGAACTGACGAATGTGCCTGCCGTATTTATGAACCTGATGAACATGGGCTTCTACCAGTATCTGAACCAGTTCGTGGTAGTCTTCATCGACGACGTCTTGATGTATTCAAAGAGCCACGAGGAGCACGGAGAGTACTTGAGGCTAGTGTTAGAGACGCTGAGGCGTGAGAGGCTTTATGCCAAGTTGAGCAAGTCTGAGTTCCTCCTAGATCATGTCACTTTTCTCGGACACATTAGCTCAGGAGATGGTAGTTTGGTAGATCCAGTAAAGATTTTGTCAGTAGAGACGTGGCCGACCCCTACCAACATCTCGGAGGTGAGGAGTTTCCTAGGACTTGTTGGATTTTACCAAAGGTTCGTAGAGAACTTTACAAGGATTGCAGAGCCGATGACCCGCTTGACCCGCTAGGAGCAGGAGTTCACCTAGACAGAGGAGTGTCAGACAACGTTCGATGAGCTGAAGAAGCGTCTGACTACGGCACCTATCTTGACCATACCTTCTAGACCCGGAGGATTCGTGATCTACAGCGATGCATCCGGAAAAGAATTAGGATGCGTCTTGATGCAGCATGGGAAGGTTATGGCCTATGCCTCTATGAAGCTGAGGACCCATGAGAAGAACTATCCCACTCACGACTTGGAGCTTGCCGTAGTGATCTTTGCCTTAAAGATTTGTAGGCATTACCTATACGAAGAATGAGTGGAGATATTCACAGATCACAAAAGCCTGAAATATGTCTATACACAGAAGGTCCTGAACCAGAGACAAACCCGTTGGCTTAAGGTGATGACAGACTTTGAGATTGAGCTATAGTACCATCCAGGAAAGGCTAACGTAGTAGCTGACGCATTGAGCAGAAGACCTATGGTATTTTTTTGACTACCCAACAATACTTGTTGAGAGATCTAGAGCACCTGGGTATAGAGGTCATTATGCCCGGAGTAGACGTCCAGTTATCGAGTTTTCAGTTGCAATCGACATTGGTTGAGAGGATCAAGGCTGCCTTGCCAACAGATGCAAGATTCCAAAGGCTTCGACAGAGGACAGTGGCCGGGATACAGACATGATTGCGCATACACGAGGATGGGACTTTGAGATGTGGAGATCGTCTCTATGTTTTGAATGGAGAATTTCGTCAGGAGTTGATATCGGAGGCGCACAGTTCAATATACTCTATTCATCCAGTAGGCACGAAGATGTACAGAGACTTGAGACAGTACTATTGGTGGCATAGAATGAAGAGAGAGAGAGAGAGAGCCCGCTTTATGGCAAAGTGCCTGGTGTGTCAGCAGGTCAAGGCTGAGCATCAGAGGTCTGCAGGTTTTCTTCAGCCTCTCCCGATACCTGAGTGAAAATAGGAGCACGTCACGATGGACTTTGTTACGGGCTTTCCGAGGAGTCCTAGTGGTCGCAATACAGTATGGGTAGTCATGGATATACTCACCAAGTCTGCTTACTTTTTACCCTTCAGAGTTGGGCAGTCTACAGAGGTCTTAGAAGATATGTATATGAAAAAGATCGTGCGATTGCATAGAATGCCAGTCAGTATAGTGTCTGACAGGGATACGAGGTTCATATCTTACTTTTGGCGGAGTATGCAAGAGATTCTCGGTACCCGCCTAAAATTTAGCACATCGTATCACCCACAGATAGATGGCCAGTCCGAGCGCACCATTCAGACACTGGAAGACATGTTGAGGGCATGCATGCTTGATTTTGGTGGATCATAGGAGGACCATTTATATTTGGTCAAATTTTTCTACAATAATAGCTATCAAGCGAGCATTCAGATAGCTCCTTATGAAGCATTGTATGGTAGAAAGTGTCGTTCCCCAGTATGTTGGAGCGATGTGAACAAGAGGCAGATTCTTGGACCAGAGCTGTTTGTTCGTACAGTAGAGAAGGTGAAGAAGATCCAAGGGCACCTACGAGCAGCACGAGACAGATAGAAGCATTGGGCAAACACGTATCGACTACCCCTAGAGTTCCAGGTTGGAGATCATGTGTTTCTGAAAATCTCGCCTACCCGAGGAAGCATCAGGTTTGGAGGCAGAGGAAAGCTGAGTCCGAGGTACATCGGACCATTCGATGTGTTGGAGCACATTGTAGAGGTTGCTTACCGGTTAGCATTGCCACATACACTAGAAGGAGTTCATGACGTCTTCCATGTATCACAGTTAAGGAGATACATACTAGATCCGAGTCATGTGCTTGACCATTCAGAGATCACAGTCGTGCCGAGTTTATCATATCAAGAGGAGCCTGTAGAGATTCTGGACAGAAGCGAGAAGGTATTGCGAAGATAGACTATTCCTCTAGTTCATGTCGCGTGGAGGCATCATGCATCAGGCGAGTCGACTTGGGAAAGTAAGGATGAGATTCGACAGCGTTATCCCTATCTCTTCGAAAGCCTAGGTATGTAGTAGCATTTAATTCCAGTAAGTAGTTTTTACCATATGTTTGTTTTAATTTCGAGGATAAAATGCTCTAAGGAGGGTAGATTGTAAACCCCCTTGATCAAATTTAGGCCTACTTAGCTCAGATAGAGAGACTAGGGTTAAATTGGATACAATTAGAATTAGAACACAGTGCTTTAGAATTATTGTGCGATATTTATATCACTTAGTACACCTTATCGTTGCTTCGATATTTGGAGCACTACACTAGCATTTACCTTCAAACAAGTTCTATACAAATTTCTTAAACGTGCCAACCTTCCATTCTTACTCTTGTGTAACTCTTAAATACTCTATATTGTGCTTCATTTTAGTCGTACAATAATTATTACAAACGTATAGTTTTAAATTCCAATAAATCCAACCTTGCATAATTGTCCGTTCTAATCGAGATTGGAGACACTAACCCAACCCATATTTATATAACCCTAATTAGGATATTATTTTATTCTGAGTCTGCCATGTCTATGACGACTGCGTTCCACAAAATTTTAATCCCATATAATCCCAATTAATTGAAAAGCATAACTTGTACTAATTATTATTTAAATTACTGTGAAGACCAACCTCACCCAAAACTAGACCCAACCTAGCCCATCTACACCCTACATTCCGTCATGTCAACATGTTCCCCGCCCCAAGAAACCCTAGTCGGCCGAATTCCCTAGGAGGACCCCTTTCTCTCTCTCCTATACATATGTAACTTCTCTCTCCAAACCCAACCCTACACAAAACCATAGCCGAACCCTATTCTCATCCCCCTTTATCACCAACACCCTTCCATCGTCCCCTCTACCGTAGACACCTCCTCCGCCGACATTATCACCTTTGTCCCCGTCCCCAGTACCACCATCTGCAGCTACCATCTCCTCCACCATCTCCGCCTATTGCTAACCCGATACCATCACCAACACCCACATCTCCATCACCAACACCCCCTCCATCACCCCCTCCACGTCCCGACCACCTCCGCCTTCTTCACCACACCCTGACCACCATCCCCCACGGCCAACCCTACCGCCAGCATCCGCCAACTTTTGTTGCTGCAACTACTGCCGAGGTTGTCGTTGATTCAACTGCTGCTGATGTTTCCCCGTGCAACGCCGGAGCTCCGCCCCCTCGCCGGAGAACATGCCGTCGACGAGAACAGACCCCCCCGCTCAGCCACAACTAGGTACATGTGTATTTTATCCTTTCCTTCATAAGTTGAGGTGTCAATGTGTCGTTGAACGGACACGGGTAACATGAATCCATAAGCGTAATATATATGGGTGTGTATTTATTGTTAATTAGTAATTGATGTTAAGTAATTGCTCAAATAATAAATGATTCATTAATGAGAAAACACTCTGTTGACCTAGAGTTTGGACAACTAGCCTTATGCATGTAGCCCTATAATATGCTAGTTAGGACTTATAGTTTAGTATTATACGTCTTTAGTTGGGTAGCGTATTCTGATATTTCGTTGTCTTGGTGTACACGATAACTGAGGATAGGGCACGTGTACGACTTAGTTATGTCCACATGCGACCTTGTTAGTTAACCATTTGTGACCCTTGCAGCAGTCCCTAAAAGCAGCGTAGTGTTCCTGTGCATATTATTTTAGTGACTGATGATAGTATTACTATATTATATTATATGTATAGGGTCGTTGGACCGTGCAAGTGAGACTTCAGGAGCAGGTTATTGGCACTTGCAGCTTGAGGACCCAGACAAGTATACCTTGCCATATTTACTATTTAATTTAAATTATGCAATGTTGTATGATTTCTTGTTGCATTTTTTCATATAATTGTGCGCGTCCGAGATTGACTCGTGTGCAGTCGACGAATGCGTCGATGAGTAGTGTACTTGACCTAGTCACTAGCAGACTCACCCACTATTGTGAGAATATTCTGATATCTTCCTAGACCTCAATACTTGTACACGCATCACGGTGACAAACTCATGTTGGGATGAGGGTTCGCGTACCCGACTAGCTATCGGTGCATATGACATACATCACGGTTTAGTACGTAATCAGTGTTGTATAATTAGTTGAGACTTGGCATATAGTTACGTGGTATGCACGTCATGTTTTTGACTTGTATATCTGCATTGGACGAGAAGGAAAACTAGTAGGCATATGGGATACATACATTGGACTCCAAAGTATCCAGAGGAGCCACGGATCCAATGACTTCCATTATACAGATACCGTGTTCTTCGGAGCGATACAGACGTATTATTTGCAGATACCTCATTCTTCCGAATGATGGACGTTACATGTACAAATACCACGCTTTTTGGAGTATGGACATTATGCCTACACCCACCCATATTTACCAAGGTTGTCCTCACATTGCATTCACATAGATGGTTAGCACACCCCTTTATTTTATTCAGTATTTATATATGGCATATATTTTTGTATCTTGTTACGTCCCTCTGAGGACCTGGTTCCCTTCCAGATTTAGACGAGGCATATTATCCTACTGTGTACGGACCTGGGCAGAAGATGAGGTACGCATCTGAGGAGGATCTAAAGGTGCTTCCATCAGAGTTCCCTTGATCATTGATAGGCCATCCGCCTAGGACTGGAGCATCCTTATCTAGTTAGCCGATGCTCTAGTCGTATTCTCTATTCTCTTATCTGTCTTTCAGTACTCTTATTTCATTATTTGTAGTGGGTTGGTTCCCATTAGACATATCTGGATTATACTATGATATTTCAGACTCTGCACTTATTTTCCAGTATTTATTTCAGTACTTCTTGTTTATGTTGTAGATGAGATTAGACATTTCCTGTTGTATGATAGTGTTGGACTTGTTAGTATTTTAGGACAGCGTAGTATGTTTTGTCGGGTCCATTAAATTGGGTAATCCTATGGAGTCGTATTAGATGGCCATTGCCACGTGGCCCAGTCCCGTGTATTTTGGGACTGGGGCATGACAATCCTACTGCTAACTGCTCAGGCTTGCAGCAAGCCTCCTCCTGAAATCTGAAATATTTGTACATATGGAGCAACTCGAGCTCCCATGCTCCCTAATTGCATATTCTAACTTTTAAGTTTTAGTGCCCCCTTAACACTATATACTCTAATATAAATGACACTTACATGCTAGTCGAACCAATACACCAAAGTGCACTTCACAAGAGCTCAATACTAACACCATACTCTAATACAAAGAAATAAACAAACACTAAGTGTGCACCACATGACTATCACACCAAAGTATGGGATACTCACATGATACACTCTCCACACACCCCAAATCACCACAAAATCGCCATGAAAATAAATAATATATAAAGTATAACTATACTTAAGTACAATAAGGTAATTCTAATGAATCTATAAAATTGACACACAAGAGTATAATTACAAAGGTAATAACAATTCTACACCACCGTATCGTATGATGATACGTAATCTCCGTATCCAATTTTGGACACAAGAACACCTTCACACCATCAAATAAATATCCATGGTCCCCATGAGGATACAAAACACACATTCAATAGACACATTTGGGATTTTTCCTAAATTTAGTCCCAAATTATGACACCAACTTAGGTGTACAAAATTGAGGGCTCTTAATGCCTAGATCTACCACTGGAAAGTCAAATCTAACCATGGAAAGGTTCCTATATGACCAAGGGGTGTTCCTAAACATGAATTTGATAAAATTGAGATAATTACCTAGTATTTTGATAGCCTTTTTGGAGATAAATTTGGACACGAAAGAGATGAGTCGGACACGCTCTCCTAGCAAGCTCATCTACAATGGATCTTCTTGTGCTCTCTAATGATCTAGGCCTTCATGATAATGAGAATGAGTAGAATTGGAAGTGGATTGAGTAAAATTGGTAGAGAATTATGTTTGTTTGGGGAAGAAGAAACTTTGGGGGAAAATGATGCTAAGGAGTAAAATGAAATGAATGGATGAACCCTAATTAGAAATTTTCTCTTATAGTAAGGTTTTGGTCATGCCAAAATATCAAGTTTGTCCCTCTCAATTTGTCATGAATATAATCTAATTAATTAAAGGAATTGGATCTATACAACTAAAAAGAAAATATTATTTCCATAACAACTAAACATAATTAATTCTAATTACTAAAGTCATGACTAACAATAATTAGCACTAACTAACACTTGCAAATTCTAATTGGCTAGCCACTAACTAAACTAATATAATTCTAGGCAACCATTAATATAAAATAATATATAAAAAATTTAACAAGATACATATTTACCAAAATATCCCTATGGTGGAACGTGGTAGTTACAATCCTACTTTAGAAATTTTTTGTCCTTAAAATTTAAGGTAGGTACTAGTACCGGAAGAAGATAGAACATTCAGAAGTTATACGTTACCTCTCAAGGAAACATAATCAGGAAATTCTTCGTAACATGAATATTAGGAATCATGAAGTATTTAGGATGATTAGGAAATACGATTATCTTAAATAGTTTAAAAAGTATTCTCAAACATCTTTCATGATGCAAACAATAAGCTTATAAACAGTCTATATCCTAAATTCTAAAAGAAAGGGATAGGAATTACTATAATAGATTCAATCTATAAGGCTCTAACTCATTTACTAGAAGATGGTAGAAATCACAAGATGGTAGAAATGAACGATTTATGTTTTATTTCAAGAACATTGTTCTTAGCAACCGATACTAATACTAAAGGACATGTTCTAGATCAAGAGAACTTCATCGTTTAAACAATGATGAAGAGGAATACCCTAGAACAACATCTCTCACTAGATATTGGGATACTTATCTATTACATGGCACTCACTTGGTTATCCTTATTTATTCCTATATATCTTGATACATAATTTAATACTAAACCCAATGATCATTACCTAATCGGTACCTACTAATGCAATTGCTTAGGAATAATTATCTTACCTTAACTTGTCTTTTATAAAGTCATATATATACCTCAATCAACAGGTTCCTGTGTATTTTCTTCACTAATACTCTATAACACTAGACTTGGATGCTAGATATAGTACAAACACAAGTCATATACTCATGATACCCAACTATACTGCACTTTTATATCCTTTTGATACACACTCGTCACTCTAGGATACTCACATGTATCTTGGTACCAATATATACTTATAAATACTTTCTACCTTCTATAGCACTAACACACTACTATATCATATTGGTATAATTATATTCATCACACGGTTCACTAATACATAACTACTCCCATACTCCAATACAATAACAATGACCATATCACTGAAACTTACACCTACTTAGGTTACCCTTCTTCTCTTACTGTCTGAAACACATGCACCTTACTATAAAAGTATGAAAAAGGTGCATCAATGCGACCGACGTCTATTTGCCCCAAAATAAAACTCAACAGATGTTGGACCGCATGAACACCATGCGTCCCAGAAAAGGGACACCCATGCGGTCCAAATGAGCGTCCTGACAACTGGCCGGAGGTCGACCTGATACGATGTCCTGATAACAAAGATGGCGCCTGACACAGAATCCTAACAAAAAGATTTTTTCTAATTGCCTCGAAGGATGAGAACATACTAAGAAGCAGAAGTCCCAAGGATAGTGCAGAGCCACATGGACAATACGACAAAAAGATCCTATACGGCTCTGGCCCATGCGTCCCAGACTCCATGCGGTCGATGCGGCTCTGGCCCATGCGTCCTATGCCCCATGTGTCCCATGCGTCTCTATACCCGTACATTCCAAACTCCATCCAGTCCATGCGTCTCTGTCCATACGTTCCAGACTCCATGCGGTCCATGCGTCTCTGGCCCATGTGTTCCAGATTCCTAACCCTCTATTGTCACCCCCAGAAAACAAATTTATAATTAGATTGTCTTCTAGGATTCTTCTTTGTACTTTCTTAGTTTGTTAATCAAATCCAGTTCTCCAAGTTCTTATTTTGATTTAAATGGCAAATACGGTGGCGATTCTGCTCTGGACTTCCTTTTCCACTATTGAAAAGTCGGTGACACAATCCGATGCAGCCAATCTTGGCTCGAAGCAAAAGATGCTGGTGGTCCGCTTCGACTAGCAAGCGTTTGAGGTCATGCTCTCCGAAGAAAGTGCTAATCTTTCGCCAAGGATACCCTAGCCCAAGAAGACCCACAGAATGTTGGTGGCCTAGGCCGATGTTCCCCACCTAGATATGGAGTAGACGCTTCTAGCCTCTCACTTTGTTGCCAATGATGATCTTCGAAAAATACCCAGAACATCTACGTCTATGCGGAAGCCCAAGCTTACGTAGAAACTGTTCAGCATCCAGACTCTGGTAGAGGAAAACACTACGATGCCAAACGTTCTGGTGATGGGGCAGCTTCTATACGGCCAAGGAGGAGGCCGCAAAAACTATCCATACGGCATCAACACACAGCCATAAACAACAGGCGGCATGAGACCCTGATAGCAGCAAAATCTCTGTTTTCAACTGCATCTCATACGGCACAGATCCTATGCTACCCACTGAGAATGGTGAAAACCAAATCTGAACTCTTCATATTACGCGCTTACAGGGTCTAAGCTGAAGAAGTCCAGGGTAGTACGAGCCAGTCAAGCTTAAGCAACTGCTCATACGACCAACCGACAATAGGCATCACTAACTATTATGTGAGCCTCTGACAGAACGTTGTACAAGGCTGACCCATGCATCCAGCCCACAGGGACCAATAGACATAGTCAATCTCAAAAGTCTTCCACCAGTACCTCGGGGCAAGTTCCTGTATGAACCCCAGGCCAGGGAGCAAATACAACACTTGCGCATCAGTATGCCCGGGATACCCGGGCTCATAAAAGGGATGCATAGGTAAAATAACCTTCGCATAATTTGTGTGACATAATTACTCACAAACGCAAAGCAAAGGAAACAACTATGGTGTGCGACATGCCCTCTCCAAGGCACAGTTGCGCCAATATCATTATCAACAGTTGCTGCAATAAAGAGGTAGTACCATAGACAAGCAGTCGGCCTTCCAGCAGTTGTGCCAGAAAGCACATACCCGGCAACAACTTCGAGATCAGGTGCATGTATCATAGGAGGAGGAGTTGCCCTTTACCTCATGCTACTCAACTGGAAAGCTTTCCGCCACCAAGGGAAGAAAGAAATCAAATATCGCCAGTCCGGCGCTCTCTACCATTGCATTATGAAGGCGACTACCCAGAGGGATGACGACAACACCTGCGAAAGGCGTCTTCCAAGGCACCCGCTAAAGGAAGAAATTGTCAGCTCCCCGGGGTAGTTCTTCCTCAGAACCTCTGGGGGTGGCCCAAGCTGGGGGTAGAATCCCCCTGGACATACACGACAACCCGACGTTCCGAGGAGACAACGATTCCCGTGGAAAGAAATCCGAGATCCCAGAGGGTAGCTACTCTCACCAAGATGACACAATCTTCTATACTAGGGATAGTATCCCCTCCAAATTCGAGGAGGACACAACGGCTCCCGCCCTCCTTGAAGACTACTCACTACGAGGGTATGAGATAGGGAGCACGATATCCACTACCCCCTATGTTTTTCCCCGTATAAGGATAATATACATGGCGGATGACGACCATGAAGGCCCCAGTGACCAACAACGCATCAAGATGCTCGAAGCCATGATGCATACAATGAGTGCATCAATGCAAATTTTGACCCAGACAATATTGGAAATCATGTCAAACATGACCTCCCTGCCGGCAAGGGCCCCTGGACATGCAAACCTGGACCCCGTGACCAATAGGTATTCAAATATGACTGCTCCACCCGCGGGTGGTGATCCAATCCTACCTGGCTCGTCGATACCTTCGGTAGAAGATGAAACCAAGGAAGCAAGGAGGAAGGTCCGGGAACTTAAGGCTTGCCCAACTTCCATCGGCATTCGGGACTCACTCCGTGATCTTAGGGTGCGGCAACCATACCCGATAGATTGGAGGGATGTACCATATCCGTCCAAGTACAAACCCTTCAACATAAACACGTTTGACCTGATTTCCTCCCCTCTCCGCATCATGAGCTACTACGAGATTAAAATAGGATACTTACCCCGAAGCGACGCTATCCTTACCAGGCTCTTCTTTGGATCATTGGCTGAGGTAGGTTTCGATTAGTTCTGTATTCTCGAAGATAATTGTATCTCATCATTCAATGACCTGAAGTGTCTATTCCTTAACAGATTCTATGAGGCAGGAAATGATATGACGATGTCTTCTCTGATGGACGTTGCCCAAGGAGAGAAGAAACTGACGCAAAACTATATTGAGCGGTTTCGATAGGCCGCGCTAAGGTTGCCTCCTGGCAATCCCGAGGCCATACTAATGGAGATGTGCCAGAAAATATGCTTTTGGCAGTCATCCTCTGGATGGGTGAGAGCCAGTTTAAAGACTGGACAACGTTCATTGTAAGTGTTGTCAACACTAAGAAGAAGCTCAAGGATGCTTGATATTTGGGGATCCATACCCCTAATATTGAGGAAAAGGGCAAGCATCCTGGCACCACCACCACCACCACCACCACCAACAACAACAACAATAATTACTCTTTCAAAGATGCTGATGTCTGAGCAATGGCGGCAGTAGTAGCCGCAATGGAAAGGAGAAACAGGCTATGGTCACTACCTTGACCAAGAAGCTTGAGTAAAAGCCGGCAGAGCTTCCAAAAGCAAAGGAGACTTACTCTTTCAAAGATGCTGATATCAAACCTATCTTTGACATGATGATGCAGGAAGGCAAAATCTGGTTTCCTGATGTCAGACGTCAGCCTAAGGCGGCAGAGATTGCCAACCCAAAGTATTGTCACTTCTACCGTTTCGTCCATCACCCGACGCATGAGTGCTATACCCTAAAGTGGTACATGCAACGTCAGATAGATACCAAGGCTCTTTCCCTGGATGATGTGATGGTTGCTGCCAACATGGTGTCCCTCCAATTTGGTAACTTCCCACCGATGGAAGCCCAAGATGGAGTAGTCCCTGTACCTAAGGCGACTATGAAAGTTTTTAACCTTCCACTAGCTCAAGACCAAACGGCCGAGCTAATACCTCTTACCACACCACGTGGGGAGGTCATATGGGTCCATCCCGACCTCGTGCCTGGTTTGATGCAGCCAGCGGCATCCTCCACTGCCAAGTCCAAAGACAGGAAATATAAGTCCTGTTATACAGTTTCCTCCTAGGCTGAAGAGCTGGCAGCAGGTGCAACAATATCAGGCACAATATACCAACCGATGTACGACGATACGCCCCCAGTTGTTACGCCTACCACCACTGGTCCTGGGCCATCTCTGCCCCCGCTGGTGGACAAGTCTAAACAGAAGGAGAGGCGCTTCGAAAAATTGTTATGCAATGATGCACCACAAGGGCTGGAAAGGCCCTATAACTTCGATAACTTGGCACAATTAGCCAACAATCAAGCAAAATTGTTGTTATTTGATCTCTTGCGACTATCTAAAGACATTTGGGCTGCCTTGAGCGACGCGCTGCATAATGTCGATATCTATCTAGCACAAGTCAAGCCACCAACCAAAAATCCTGCTTTTTGTCCATATTACAAAAATGCCATGGATGCGATACCCAATATCACCTTCTCGCAATGGGACATATTTTTCAAGAATAATAGGCACGATCGACCTATGTACTATACATGATATATTGGCGATATCAAGGTGGACCGAATGCATATTGACCCAGGATCGTCGATCAGCATTATTCCGAGAAGTTTGGTTCAGACCCTGGGGATCCCGATGCATCATCTTGCGACCACCAATACTGCCACCAGTGCTTCTACAAGGGAAGGAGCTACCCTCTGGGTAAAATCTGCCTAAAATGCCAGATCGACGACTTAAAAACCGATGCCACCTGCTACGTCATAGATGTAGATACGTCCTACAACGTCTTGTTGGGGGCATCCATGGATACATGAACACAAGATCGTGCCATCCACCCTCCACCAGTGCCAAAAATACATAAACGAATACGGTTTTGTCAAAATAAAGTTCGCTAACGTCGATCCGTTTAAGGGTATCAAGATTTACTACTCTGACTCGATCCTCTATAAGAAAGCCTGCCAAGATAAAGGCGACAATGTGGCCAATAATAAAACCGAAGCCATAATAGCGCCCGAGGAGCCTATTAGAATCTGCCTCAAGGTTTGCACTCCCAATGCGATCGTACCCCTCATCGTCAAATTATGCGGGAAGGCACCTAAACCTCCGGTACCTTCAACATCGTCAAAACCAATGGTCATTCGCCTTTGTAGGCTGAATCGACCGTAAAAAGAAGATTTTGCTCAATCTATGCCTCCTGAGCCTATGGTTGTTCGCCTTCACAGTCCAAGTCGACCACCAAAGGAAGATCCGAACGAGGCTGCAACTGCCGGACCTTTGGTGGTAAAATTATACAGGAAACCACAAAAGCCATCGCTTACGCTAGGGGTAGCCGAGGAAAAGGTTAAGCGGGAGGAGTACATATCTGCCAGTGTCAAAATTCCTTCCCCTGACGATGTAATCCCAATATAAAACATACCTAACTTTCCCAATAAAGGGCTATCTTTGAACTACTGGTAGCGTATGCATATAAATACACTCTACTCCCTGGAGCACAGTTTGGGCCTACATCTAAACACACAAGTGACCACTTCCTATACGTATACCTGATTTGCTCTATTCAGATTATAATTTCTTAGTCCCACCCAGGAAAAGGGAGACATACTCATCATCTTCGATAAGGTGGAATACACCCGGGCCTACATCCCAAAAGAACAACTAGAATATGATGTAGGCAGAATGCCACTCTATGGGTATAGTTCACAAGCCCTACATCTTATCCAAAAGATAGAATACAACCTAAAGATCACTAAGGGATTAAACTATGACAAAGGCCAAAGGTCGCCTTTACGACTTTCCTTCCCTGCGGGCAAGTCAGAGGATTACTATCGTAAGAGTAAGCATGGCTTAGGATATGTAACATCTCCTACAACCTCCGAGGGCTCAGACAAAGAAGATGAAGAGCGTTCATACTCTTCCGAATCTTTAGCCTGGGTCTCCTAAGTCAGCATCGGGGACGTGCTCAAACAAATATTGTCCTCCAACATGGTGTCTATCGGCCTAAAGGAAGACAACGAGGATCCACCTGAGCTCTTCGAGATGGAAGCTTGGGCCCAACACCTGGGTTCACAATGGGATATGCAATTTGAGCAGCGAAAACCTCCTACCTAGGATGAAGTTGTACAAGTCGATCTCGGTAATGAAACTTCCCCAAAGCCTATCTTAATTAGCAAAAACCTGTCCAAAGAAGATCGGGAATCCTTATTATAACTCGTCAGGGAATACATCGATGTCTTTGATTGGGGTTACGTAGATATGCCAGGACTGGATCCCTAAATCGTGGTCCACAAACTCAACATTCGACAAGATGCCAAACCAATCAAGCAACAGCAACAACGGTTCCGGCCGGATGTGATAGATTCTATTGAAGCTGAAGTCAACAAGCTGATAGCTATTGTCTTCATCTGTGAGAAAAAATACCCTGACTGGTAGCTAACATCGTACATGTTGTTAAGAAGAATAAGAAGATTTGAGTCTGTATTGACTTCCGTGATCTAAATGCGGTATATCCCAAAGACGAATTCTCTCTTCCAATTACCGACGTAATGATCGACAGTACTTGTGGCTTTGAGCACATGTCCTTCATGGATGGCTTCTCAAGCTATAACCAAATTAAGATGTTTTTCGACGATAAGAAACATACATCATTTTGGACCCCGATAGGCATATACTGCTACACGGTCATGCCTTTCATTCTGAAGAATGCATGTGCTACATATCAGTGAGCTATAATATATATTTTTTGAACATCTGTGCAAGATGGTGTAATGCTACGTCGATGACATCGTCAAGAGTCGCTCCAAATATGATCACCTCCAAAATATAAGGACGGTATTTGACATAATGCGTGCACATCGCCTCAAGATGAACCCTACCAAGTCCTTCTTGGGAGTCTCCAACGATAAATTTCTGGGTTTGTTATCACTTCCTAGAGTATACACATAGACCCTGACAAGACCAAGGCCATCATGGAGATGAATTCGCCAAGGAACCTCCGAAAACTCTGCGGCCTTCATGGGAGGTTGGCGTACATCAGGAGGTTCACATCAAACCTCTATGGACGTTATCGGCCGTTCATATAGCTCATAAAAAATGGTGCCTCCTTTGTTTGGAATGAAGAATGCCAATGAACGTTCGACAACATCAAGAATACCTATCAAACCCTCCTTTACTGGTGGCCCCGGTCATGGAAAAGCTATTCCTTCACTTTGTACATACGATGGATTACTCTCTCGGTACCTTATTAGCCCAGAATAGTGGTTCGAGCCACAAACAGGACAAATACTACCTCAGCCGGATAATGATCGGCCCAGGGCATAGGTATGTCGGCGTCGAGAAGGAGTGCCTTGCGCTGATATTCGCCATCCAGAAAAATTGTTACTACTTAACTGGACAGACCATTCATATAATCTCATGAGTCACCCCTCAGGGTCCTTATAACCAAACCTAGGGCACTCAGTTCCCGCTAGGCTACCTAGATAATACTATTATCTCTATATAATATGGTTCATCCTACAGAAGGCCGTCAAGGGTCAAGCATTGGCCGACTTTCTGGCAGCCCACCCGGGGTCAAAAAAATCAAAGCTCTATGAAGAGATTCCTGACGAAGTGGCATACGCCAAGGTCACCTCACACGAAGTTATTTGGCGAATGTTCTTTAATGGTGCTTCAAGAACAGGGCCAAAGGCTACATCATTGCTGGAGTCGGGATAGTGTTGATCTTCCCACACAGCCTCATCATCAATCGCGTATACTCTCTCACGAGCCATGCTCCAATAATTTGGCAGAGTATAAAGCCCTAATCATCTGACTCCAGCTCGCCAAGCAATCCGGAGTAGAATACTTGGAGGCCTACGACTATTCTCAACTAATCATCAATCAAGTCCGGGGAGTATATAAAGTTCGAAACATAGACTTGATCCCCAACCACCAAGATGAATATAGCATCATCGCAACCTTTGAGATTTTCTTTATTTAGCATGTATCTCAGTTGCACAACATTGAGGTAGATGCTTTAGCCGGCCTTGCTGCTTCCTTGGCAGTCCCAGACAACACCCATCAGCTAATCACGATAATCGGTCAAGAGCTGGTCTGTCCCAAAAGCTACCTATGCTTATGCCTCATCTATGCAGTGGAGGTCGACACCGATACTCAATATTAAAGGCTTTTATTCATCGACTAAGCAGTCTATGGGATTCTTCCTGAAAAACCAAAGGAAGCTACTTCAATCAGAAGATGCTCCTTCCGTTTCTATTATGACATGGAGACCAAAATATTGTACCGTCGATCCTATGACGTCCTTCTGTGTAATACTTGTCAAATGCAGAGGCAAAATAAGGCCTCCATGAAGCTCACGATTGCATCGGTGGGGCACATCAACCCGGTCCAAAGCTGCATGACCATCTTCGTAGAATGGGCTACTATTGGCCAACAATGGTAGCAGATGTTATTGATTACGTGAGAAAGTGCCAAGCATGCCAAATCTACGTAGAGTTCATCCACCGACCATCTAAGTTCCTATACCCAAAGATAGCATCTTGGCTGTTTGAGGCATAAGGGATGGATATCATCGGGCCAATCAGTCTGCCTTCATCAAAAGGACATCGGTTCATGTTGGCGATCATCGACTATATTTCTAAATGGATAAAAACTGTTCCTCTCTTTGAAGTCAAAATATCAAACATGATTAACTTCGTCAAGCATCACGTCATATATCGCTTCGGCTTGTCGCTTGCAATGGTTCACAGTTTGTAGGTTATACCTTTTATCAGTTTTGTGACAAGAACCGAATCCAAATATAGCCTCCATGACATACAACCCCGTAGCAAACGGTCTGGCATAAGTGTTCAATAAAACCAATATCAAGTTTCTTAAAAAAATTGTATCTTCCAACAAATATGACTGGAACGTGAAGCTGGGTGAATGTCTCTGGGCCTACCGAGAAATAATAGTCTGGACAGCTACTGGCAATACGCCATTCTCCTTAGTGTACGAAAGTGAGGCGGTACTCCCGTTGGAGATCCAAATCCCTTCACTACGAGTAGCTCTCTCCAACCAACTAACCAAAGACAATAACTACCATCGACGGTTACAGGAGTTGGAAGCACTCGACGAAAAATGACTCTTAGCCCAACAATGTATAGAGTTGTATCGAGTGCATCTCTCTGGAGCCTTTAACAAATGGGTAAAATAGAGAATGTTTCAACTGGGTGACCTCATCTTAATAGTAAGAAGATCGATGGTTATGACTCACAAGATGGCCAATAAATTTTAACCTTAATGGGAGGGCATGTTTGTTGTGAAAATCGTATTTTCCAACGGCGCATACCGGCTAGCAAATCCCAATGGCGACTTTATCCTAATGCCTATCAACGAAAAGTTCCTCAAAAAGTTCTATGTTTAAATTAGACTGGTATTCCTCTATTACAAAACTACATTGTATCGCCCTGGGTGATGGTTCATGTCCATATTACCTCTGGACTGTTGCTCTAATACACAACTCCGGTGGAGTCTGCCATGTCCATATTACCTCTGAGCAAACTTCCCGGCCTTGACCATCAATATTATCTCTGATTTTGATTGTCTTCCAACTTATCATCCGTACCCAATCCAGAGTAAGCCCACGGTGTTAAGTCCATAAAAACTATCATGTCCATATTACCTCTGTAAGGGCTTGTCTCAAACCTATTACTTGCACTAACGTGCGCAAAAAGTTATGGGTCCACAAAATCTATCACGTACATATTACCTCTGATAGGGTTTTTTTTTAATCTATTACTTGTACCCTAAGTACGCAAATGGGTAATAGGTCCACCAAAAATGCCTTAGCGAGATATCGTTACTATCCACAAAACCTATTACGTCCATATTACTTCTGATAGGATTTGTTTTCGAATCTATTACTTGCACCACAAATACGCAAAAGGGTAATAGTTCCACCAAAAACCCCAAGCGGGATATCCCTAAAAAAACTACGGTATGGTGCTACATTCATATTACTTTTAGCAATAGCACCACAAATTTCACAATAGCAATAAAAGTAATTTCTCCTTTCATTAAAATAAAAAGAATGAAAGAATACAAACATCAAACTGAAGAGGAGTCAGATTCCTCCAAATTATTGATGTACATTAACAAAAAATAAAAGAACAAGCGTCTGAGGACGCAAATAATGGCAGAGAAGTGTCTACAAAAGCCCGTACCTCCGAGTTGGCAGGGGGCTCAAGGAGTTCTGGGAAGATATCCGTCTTCTGCACTCGAGTGACAAACCTTTCTTTGGCAGGTAGCAGCTCGGGCTCACTATAGTAGGAGTTCGAGACCACCAGGGTCGTGGAAAGAGACATATTGGTTTCCTTCGGAGCATTTCCAGAAGTCATCATGCCTAAAAACATGAATTAATGCTAGCAGCCTACAGATCGTTCGCTATGTATAGGCAAAGAATCGACGGCTCATCTGGTGAATCGTAATGATCTCCTCAATAAGATACGACAATTCATCCTTATTCAACCTAAACAACGATTGTCGAGATTTGGCATGATCCTCTCAGTGACCCGGACTGACAGAACAGTGTGAACACATCAGGCATACAACAACACGTGAAGCGCAAGAAGTGGCCATTTCTCTTTCAAGGTACAAATCAAGGCAGCCAGACAATCGCGACAAAAAAAAACTTTTATTTGATAGAAGTAAACTGAACAAGCTGCATGTTGGAGGGAACCATATCCCGGCTGCAAAAATAAACCAACTTCAAAAATAAGAGTAAAAAGCAGTCTTAGAAAAGAAAACACAAACTACTGCTATTCATCGTGGGAGCACAACTCTATTATCCATCTATGGAGATGGGTAATATGGCTACCTAGGCGTGCTGTAACTCGGTGCTCGACCTCTTTCGCTAGGACCTCAGGATCCTTGAAGTAGATGTAGGCCTCATATCGATCATCCAGCTTCTATACCATAACTTCAACGGATGATGTATTCTTCGCAGCCTATCTCGCTTCGGTCCGAATAGCCTCCGCTTCCTGTTGGGTCTCTCAAAGGTGATTCCCCAGCATATCAAGCTTAGCCAAGAGCTGTCTGATCTCCTCGATTAAGTTCCCTTGTCTGGCGAGGCAATCCTCCCTAAGATCACCCAGCCAATCACGCTCCTGTCGTAGCTTTTGGAGGTTATTCCCCAAGCCTTCCCTAAAAGAAGTTTTGAGGTCCTTCTCTGCACCTAGCTCAGCCAAGAATTCCTCGTATTCATGGGATATCAGTACCCTCGTATCATCTTGCTGATGCTGCCGTAGCTCCATCAATCATCGCTCCAACTCCGCAAGCTTTAGGTCCAGAAGGGCCGTCGTCTCTTCCAAACCGGGAATGCCCCTTAAAGAGTTGGACAGGCCTTCGGCAAAGCGTTTCGCCCAGTCGAAGGATCTATTTTGCTCCAATACACCCTGGATGTCTTGCTTCAAAAATATATGCAATTTTTTGAATGGAGATCTGGACATGTTCATTAATCTCCTATGACGTTGCCGGAGTCCAAGGCGGCTGACAGGAGGAAGAAGCCATGGGCGCAATAGGCCACGCAGCGGCTTCAGCCAAAGACCTTAAGGGTTAAGAGGTAGAAGAGGAGCGACCAGTTGTACGACTCATATTTCAGTCCTTCAGAGCCTTCTCAAATGATAGGGCACCTGGCAGCTGAGCAAGCAATGGTGGGTTGAAGGGGCGACCGAGGGCGGGAGTACCAGTGCACCCTACTGTTGTAGCACCTACCTGCATAGAATCCCAGACTCTGATGCACCAGTCCTAGATGATGATCCAGCCACCATTATACTGGGAACGTCGAAAGCGACTTTCCCAGAACTTCTTCTCAACCCGCTAGTCAGAGAGGCCCCAGCTGCAGAATCCCCAACATCAATAATTTGGTGAACGGTTGCCGCATTAGAAAAACCCAAGACAACCGCAACAGAAGGGGGGTCACCCTAGTGAGATCAACAGATGGCTTCACAGATGGGTTATTTCCACCAGATATACTGAGAAAAAGACTAGGCGCCCCCCTACAAGTTTACCGACTTGTTCTTCCACATCCTCCTTAGCCGCCACGTTCACCCTTATCAAGGGAGAGACTGACCGTGTAGACCCAGAACAACCAGTGATCAGCTTTGTCCGAAGAATGTAAAGTTGAAGCTAAAATACTCCTTCATGGGTAAACAGACGAAAGAACATATCAAAAAAAGATAGAAGGGATTGTGGCCCACCCGGTGTGTTCATAGCTCCCCCAACGACCTCTACATAATCCATAGAGACATGGTCAGATGGGATAAAGGGCTCCACTGCAGCTGCACCCATCCCTTGGGCCCCTGACATTTCAAAGGCAGGTTCTAACATGCCTGCTTTCACCTCCTGGAACTCCGAAGTCTCTAATGCAGGCTCCAAGGCATCTGCATCGTACCCAGGGGAAATCTACTCCACCGGCTCCTAGTAAGAGGCTGTGGGGACAGCCGCCGGCTGTAGGCATTCCCATTCCTCCTTTATCTTTAAATTATCAAACAGATCAGTATCGAGATATAAGGGAGCCGGAAGAATTAAGCTAAAATGGTCTATAAATACTGTTCCAGCGTTTAAAGTAGGGACTGCTTTAGACTCCACCGTGGAGGGTATTACCTCTTCTCCTTCATCCTCTCCTTCTTCTTCTTCTCCAGCCTATTTCGAGAACTTCCTAGCAACTTGCTTCCTGTATCCCTGTCGCCTTCTTTTTGGCAGATGGCTCCGTATTGGGGAAGCCCCGTTCTTCGCCGAGTAGTTCGCGGGAGGTGAAGGGTCATCAGAATCATCCTCTTCCCCCGTAACAGAGTCAAAGTCGACCGCAATGGCCTTTCTTTTCTCATTCCCTTGACTTTTCTATGGTTCCATCCTCTGGGTACCTAGTCTAGTACCAACAATGAAGCTGGTATCCCAATTAAAGCCGTGGGGAGGTATATTCACGGCCACATGGAAAATGGCCGCTGTATGGCTGATACGACGCAAAACTTTGCTATCCGACAGAGTGAACTGGACTTGGGTTTTGGTCACAAAGAAATAGTCCCAGGCTCGAGCTTCATCGAGAACGCTACCCTTGAAACCGATATATGAGCTTGGGTTACCTAAAAAGTGTTGGCTGTATCCAAATTGCTGGGAAAACTTACTCGGTAGGTAGGGTTCTAGGAAAACAAGGTTTTAAGTTTGATACACCAAGTGGGAAGACTGGATAGAAAGCAACTAGTAGAAGAGCATAGGGAATAAAACCTGATTATCTACACCACCATCACAATAAACCCGGTTCACCTCATCGTTCGTGAACTTTGGGACCGAGATGAAGAAGGAATAGTCGGCCAAGCGAGCAAGCATTTTTCAACAAGCGGGAACCTCGGTATGAGCCCAGGGCATCCCACCGTATCGGTAAATAAAAGCGTCAGCCTCCGTCGTAGTTCCCTTAGCACCAGGATGCATCAAAGATGGGTAATACATCAATAGCCAACCTATCAGATAGTGATAAGGCATCTCGACCAGGTCTTACGGGCGATCATATTTCTTGTGAAAGCATGAAGCCCCCGATAGATGCTTCAGACCATCGCTTGGAGAAAGGCGATCTTATACCAAAAGACCAACTTTACAGCAGAAAGGATAAGGTTGTGTCTAGCCCTCTCAATCAACCCAGAACCTCCAGAGACTACATAGGTCCATAACCATATCATCAAGAATTCAACCAAGGTGGCTTTGTCTGGGTATCCTGATAAAAATAACTAAAACTGTCACCCAGACTACTAAATCCTTCACCAGTGGCGGTAATCCTCTTGGTAACGCGGACTTGGTCATCAACACCTCTCCGCTCCGAGTATGAGGACTCCGAATGGTGACTTGACCCGAAGCATCAATGGTGAAAAGGTGACTGGTCCAGGCCTTAATGTGGGGCTAATTCCCCTCCGAGCTTCTGTCTTTCTTCTTTAAAACTTGCTGGCAAGTGTTATGGTGACATAACACCACTTGGTACATAGCAAGAAATCTTATATGTTGCTGTTCCAACCCCTAAAATTATTCATTTGTGGGGGTGTACTCCTCATATGGTTTACCACCCCAGGGCAACCATGAGATATCATACATCGCAAGGAGAAAGACCCCATTTCTTCGCCAGGAGCAAAAAAGGCCCCGATACGGGATTATATATTTTATCCAAAGCCACAAAAAATGGCGGGTTCTTATCCAAACTATAACAAGAACCTCGTATGGCATAGTAGAGGTCGGTGGCCTTTAAGGTCTGCTCATACCTCTCTAATACCCACTGCGTCAAGCCAACCCAAGAGGGCCAGTGACACATCGAGTAGAGCAAATACACTTTTTCCTTGGGATAAGTTTCCTTGGTTACAAGCTGGTTCAAAAATGTGTCCGCTTCGTAATATTCGACCCCATCTCGCTAGAGAACATGCCAGGTGCTAGTCCACGAACGGAGTAAGAAAATGATTCCTTGTTCACCGCTGCTCCCTTCAGTTCGGAGTTAAAACAGATAAGACCGACCTGAGTTATGTTATGGTTCGGGGTTAGGTTGCCAGACATCTTCCTTCAAAGGGGTACCATATTGAAAGCTGATAAGGGCCATTGGCACTCCATCGCAGGAATATGCACCTTCATTCCACCACAGGAAAAATCCTAGGTCTCTTTAATCTTCACTACATTAGGATCTGAGATGGTAAGGGCATCCCCAAATAGGAAGATTGGCTTCAAATAAGATTCGTTGATCCTCCCGGAGTTCAGTTGGCTAAGCAAGTAGAACCAAGACTTGCTAGCTATCAACTTCAGCCTCACCTTAGGCTGATCCTTGTTGATCAAAGCCTAAACATTGGCCACTATGTGATCGAGCCTAACACCCAAGGCAGTCGGAGCCCACCCAATCAGCACATCTCCCGATGGAGCAACGGGCAAAGTCACTACAAAATAAAAAGTAAGAATTAAAAACATCAAGATGTCATGCGGCCAAGTCATAAAAATTATATGCAACTAAGACATGACAGGATTTCCATGTGGCCAAGTCACGAAAGGAGACATGCGGCCAACTCCTAGAAAAATCTCCATACGGCCAAGCCATGACATGGCTTTCATGTGGTCAAGTCAAGACTTATGCATGAGGCCACGGGGAGAACTACGCATAAAGCATACGGCGTGGTCATATGCGAGGACATGTATAATGGACCGGGTGCAAAATTCTTGCGTGTCCAGAGTTCTCTTCCTTCGACCCTTACCATGAATGGGCGTCTGCCATGACCTGCACCCGAAATAAGGGCACGAGTAATGATCAACGTCCAACCTATGCCGCAATATCAGCAGTAGAACGCTGGCTGGGTCATCCATACTATGTAAACTTCTCACACAAGATATATAAGATACTTGTCAATATTATCTCAACTCCAAACTGAGGAACAATATGGTATATGATAATATTAAATTATACTCAATTATATAGCAAACTAAGGAAGAATAAGCATGAGATGGAATACAAAAGAAAAGTGTCACAATACATCCACATGTCCAAAATAATATATACACCCCAATAACCTCAGTTTGGAGTCTAATACAAGTCAAAACAAAGAGTCTAAGCCTCATCAGCCTCTCGTACTAGGTCCTCCTGCTCTAAAGGAGTATCCTCTAAAGGTACGCCGTCTTGTGGCCCGTAGTAGGTGGGATACTGGTCCATAAGCCAATCATATAAAAAAATATATCTAGTCAGGATTGGAGTGAAGTACATATCTCTAAAAGCAGTTTCAAATACAAAATTAAGCATATATAACAGATATTAGAAAAGAATACAAGATAACTAACAGTAGAATATAGTAAACTTGAGTGAACGGGTAATGTACTGGAATGAAAAACAGGAAATATGAATAATTGTAATTTAAATGGAAATAGATAACTAACTATTGTGCCATTGAGTACAAGTTTATTACTTGTCACTACCACTTTTCCAGATAAGGGCAATTGTATAATTTCACTATTTTGGATAATTATGTATTGAATTAATTTGCTGAGATTTTAAAACTATTTATTTGATGATTGTTTTAGGTCAAGCCCTAGAACCCATTAGGTCAAACCCTAATGACTAAACCCTAATTGTAAACCCAGTTCTAGTGAAACCCTAGAATTCAATTTTAGGATGAACCCTCAAACCCTAGACTGGCTAAACCTTAGCTAATTAGGTTCTACATGACCTAACCTAGGGGTTAAACCTAGGCTATATACTAGAAACCCTAACTGGGCCTTAATATATAAAAGGAACCCTCTCATTCTTCATGTAGAAGAAGAAACCCTAGCCTCCACCAAGAGAAACCATCTCCCCACCCCAAAAATTTCGAAATCTAGCCCTAGGTTCCATTTTCTCCTCCTCCAAAGCAAGGAAAACAAGGAACGTGGGTCAGGAAGCCTTGGAGAAGCCATCTCCCTAGGTAAAACCCTGTTTTTATTCTTTTTAATTCTGTTTTCAGATGTTAATGGCCATTAGGAACCCACCCTAAGGTTTGGAATTCGAATTTTAGGGATTCTACATGTAAACCTAGGAGAATCTAGGGTTTTTGATGTTCATACGTTGTTTATCCCCAATTTCGTGAACCCTAACCCTAGGGGTTTCCATGTAGTCATGATTTCATCTCCTACGTGTAGGTTAGATGTTGATTTAGGGTTTTGTTTTAGGTTTTCAGGAGTTCTCAGTGTGGTTTTCGTTTTTGCACACCATGTGCTTGATGAAATGTCAAGAAGAATGAACACCTATTTAACCTACTCTATTTTTATCTAATTTGATGTATGATGTTGATGTATATATATATGCATAGGAGTAGATGTGTTATTGTTTTGATTTCCTGTGCAGTCGAGTGTTGTGGGCTGGGTGTGCATCGATGGGGAGGGTACTGTGGTTCTGTGTGTGTTGGGAGAAGTTCACTGTTCAGTCGGGTTTGAGAATTCTGGGTTATGTATTCAGTGTGTATCAATATATATGTGTGTGTGTGTGAGTATCCCGAAAACTGTGTGTTTTCAGCAACTTGCCTGTGTTAGAGTGTCAGAAATATTGGGGGGGGTAGTGATCCAGTGTGTGTTGGGCATATGGGGTATCAGATTTCTGTGCAGATTATGCTGTGTGTATCAGTTGGGTGAGAGGACTGTCAAGTGAGTTCAGTGAGAAATTTTCCTGTGTAGCAGTGTCTACTTGTGTGTGAGTGTAGGATAGTGTTGGTGTAGGGTGTCTCAGTTAATTAGAACTGTGTGTGTTGCCTCAATAAAATCAGTGTGTTAACTGGACAGAAAGTATCAATGTATATGTGTTAGTGTAGTGTGTAATTTATCTCTTAACCTATGCTTACCTGTGTCTATGTATGTCAGTGTTTTTGCTTATGTATATCTGTGTAAAGTTTATATGGGTGTGTAAGCTTTGTTGGTAGAAATGGGGATGGCAGTTCTGATATTGAGTGTAGGTGTGTAGACCAGTATCTGTTTGCAGAACCATGTATCAGTGGTTCAGTGAGGTAGTTCCCAGGTATGCAGTGTGTCAGCTTATATTAGGTGTATGTAAGGTATTACGTTCAGTGTTAGCTATGGTTATGTGTGTAGAAATTATGGGTTTAGAAACTGTGCCAGGATGAGTGTGTGAGCCTAGATAGCTGTGTGTGTTTCTGGGTAGGTTGTGTTTGGTGTGAAGTGCCTGTGTGTATGTGTATCAGGTATGGAGAGGTCAGTGTATGTGTCTCAGAATTTCAGAATACCTATATGCCTGTGTGTCAGATTAGATACCTAGGTGACCTGTGTCAGTATGTGAATTCAGGTAGGTATGTGTGTATTAGAGTGTCTCTAGGATACTGAAATTTGGGTAGCAGTGTGTGTGCACCTGTGTATATGTGGGTGGTAGTGTGGGAAGTATGGTATCTGTGTGTAGGGGATCTGGGCAAATTTCAGAGATGAAGAGGCCTGTGTGTGTGTGTCTAGATGGGGGTGTGTCTGTGGTAAGGTATTCTGGGTGAGGCTATGAAGAACATAGTGTATCAGTTCCTTCATGCAAGTATCAGTAGATAGATACTTAGGAATTGGGGATTTGTGCATAGAGTAGCAGATAACTAGTGGAGATAGCCACTAGAGTATCAACTAAAGTGTAACACTGGAATTCAGTGTGAGGTAAGCACACATAAGGTATGTCTGATGATGGGATATGCTAGTGGGTAAGGTAAGGGTATACTAAGGTAGTTAAAGTAGTAACTAGTATTAACTAGTATATACTAAAATCACTAAAACATTTAGTATAACCAATAAATAGTTAGTATAACTAATAATAACTACTTTAGTTAGATATTGTCTAATGTAGACTATTATGGTATAGATAAGACCTAGTTAACCTAGTTGGACCTAGCTAAGACCTAGTTTAGCTAGTATTGACCTAGAAACCTCGTATTTAAATTGTTAAGCATGTTTATTCTTTTATTTCAATATTTTGACATTAATATTCCATAAATAGGTCATTGTGATCCCACTTTGGACATCGATCCTCACACCTTGCTCAGGACCAGAGGCGAGTACATTCTCTGACAGTTTTCATTGTTGATTACTTCTATAAATTGTAGTGTATTACATACTTGATTCCGACACTGTGGATACACGAGTTAGCACCCTAGATCCCCATCATGAGGAGTCGTGATTGGAATCCACCGTGCTAGCTGGGGATGGGGAGCTATTAGTAGATTATGTGATCATATCCAAATCCTTACCATGCATCATAGCTCACCCCACTTCTCACGTCGGGTGCGGCCTGACCATCATCATGCTTCATAGCTGTTATATATGATTAGCCTGACCATTATCATGCATCATAGCTAACCATGTGGTTAGCCTGACCTTCCAGAATCATAGCTAATCATATATAACCAGCCTGATCTAGTCCCAAGCCGATCACATAATAAACTAATATTTCAAACACTTAGCTAGATGTTATCTTTATTCAGATTTACTTGTTCTAGCATTCACTGTTTATTGTTCATTGCTAGATGCTCTATTGTCTATTTCATTTTCTCCTGTACTTCTCATTTTCAGCATTTATTTCCATCTTGTATCTCTTACACTGTTTATAGATTTTTGTCAATTTAATGAAACTGCTGTTAGTGCTTGTGCTTCGCTCCAATCCTGACTGGATAACATTTTTCAGAGGACCTGGAGGATCTTTGCCCCACTCATTACGGCCCAGGATTAGAGGGTGATTTCACTCCAGAAACCCCAGAGGAGTTGCCTAGCCTAGAGGAGAACGTACCTGGCTGCTCTTAGACTACTTTTTCTGCATTATTGTTTTAGACTGAGACTGAGATGTATTTTTATTTTGTGACTTTGTGAGGTCATTTAGACCCAGGATTTGAGTTGGATTTTGTGGTTGGTTTTTATTAGAACTCTTTTCTTTTCTCATCGTGCTATGATTCTATTAGCTTGTAATTGAGTATATCATAGAACTGTGGATTATTATCATTGTCCTCCGTACGGAGTTGAGATTATTGACAGGATATATTATGTTTAGACCTAGACAGCGTTCTACCGCCGATGCTGCGGCGTAGGCTGGACGTACCCACGACTCATGCCCAAATTCCGGGTGTGGGTCGTGACATTACTTGATCAGTTTGGGTCGAACAAGAATATAATATGGTAACTCGATTACACGTGTGATATGTAATAGACATGTACACGAATACACTTGGGCATGATCACATAACCAACTCTTAGTCCACCAACCCCAATCAATACTCATGGATCCAATTATGACATATTACGAACACGAATATGGGCACACTGAATACGAGCAGTATGTGAACATGAAGTACACTAAAATCAATACCCGATATACACGATAAAATACATGTGAATGTGTAACCATTGAACACGGTAAGGGATAACATCTCCTGATAGGATCCATATAGTACCAGCCCATGAAGCCACTATGTCAGCATCATGTATACTATTCTAGAATATGTGATATATACACTATCATGAAATAAAAACTAACAGAGAAATATACTCACCTCTGGTCCTTAGCAAGGTGTGTCTCTCGATGCCCAAGCTGGTACACACAATCCTATTTAGGAAATATTAAGTTAATTTGTGTATAAATAGAAAAATGGTTAAAATATACTAATGCACACTTCTAGGTTAATTTTTAAGTCATATCAACTATACTAGGCCAAACTAAGTCCATACTACGTTAATTGGTCTATATGGGTCACTAACTAATTAGTACTAGCTAAAACATAATATATATATATATATATATATATATATATATATATATATATATATATATATATTAAGATACTCTATGTATCCATATATGCTAACAAGTATATAATTAATTAACTAACTAACTAACTGATACACTAACTACTATATTAACTTAAAAGTGATACTAAAATATCACAAATATCTTAACAAACTAACTGATCTAGTTATATACTAACTTACTTGCATGAACTTACCTACTCTAGTATAACTAACTCATAATTACTAATTAGCACTCACTAACTAAACTAACTGACACTAATTGCTAACCACTTAACTAACCAATTAAACACCAAGCAATAGTTTACTACCACTAACTAACCTTCACTAACTAATGCATCTAACAATCAATACCAAAATATATACTAACTGACACCTACCTTGGCAATTAACACAGTTGCTACACCTATGAAGTTGGTTGCTAAAAACCTCACCTCTACTGTAATTCAGTTACCTTAACCCGAGCCCCATCTCAATCTCACAATCATAAATATAACACAAACTCCTAACTATCTAACACAGTTTACTGATACCTTTGGTATCAATTAACTAAATGTCTGATATACTACCTAACTGACTGCTCAACCCGATCCCTGTTACCATTAGATCCTGACCCGACACCTTAATACAGCAGATAACATGTGAAGTACTAACATCTTGTCATTGCTCCACTCTTCACTAGCTATTATTGCTGTTCTATTATTCTAAACCATGCCTCATTGCTCTGATACCCTCGGATATCAGTGATACCTGAGAACACATAATCCCTTCTGTAAACCCCCTCACCCAAAATTAGGTCTACTTGGCTTAGATAGAGAAATTAGGGCTAATTAGAACCCAATTGGAAATAGAACACGACATTTGATTTAACTATACAATATTTATATCGCTTAGCGCACCTTACCATTGGTTCTATAATTGGAGCACTACACTAGCCATTGCCTATCTACAAATTTCATAACCTTGTCCTAGACATGCCCGCCTACTATTCTGACCTTTATGTAACTTATAATTATGCTTTCTTGTGCTACATTTTAGTCGCACAACATTTATCGCAGAAGTTATTATTTAATTCTAAATAATTCCAACTTTGTACCCCTGTGCGTTCCAATCAAAATTGGAGAAACAATCTTGACCCATTTTATGTAACCCAAATTTTGTTAATATTCTACTCTGAGCTCTCTACGTCCATGACACTTGCGTCCTACCTAATTTTATCCCCATATACTCCTAATTAAATCCAGAACACCTTGCGCATTAATTTTAATTAATTTAATCCAATTTCTATCTTTGTGCAATTTTCTAATTCTTGAGCACTTTTATGCAAAAGTGCATTGAGGTGTTTACACCATTGGACAATACATGAAGAAATCCAACTTTTCCCTTTATAGGAATTTTCTCATAATTTTTGGAATATGCAACGCGGAAATATCGCCCCCTTATTTTAAACCTATCCTTGCATTTAAATAATGTAAATTACAGCCCTCCAAAATATTCTAATGTGAGCCCAAGGACCAACCTAAGAGGATGTTGACCAAAGTCAAATTTTCCTAGGTCAAACCAACCCCCTTACATGTATAAATATCTCCTTTTCCTTATTTTTCCCAAAACCTAAACCAAACTAACATAGTCGAATTCACCTTCTCCCCATCTCCTGTGCACGACCCCCCCCCCCGCTGCCAACCGTCGGCTGGAGCTGGCCCAGTTGCCGGACCCGACCTGAACCACCTCCTCCCTACTCTCTCCTCCTTCCTCCTCTCCCAATGCCCCTCACCGGATTCGCCATCACCATCACCATCACCATCACCATCACTATGGCCATCCTCCCATTCATCTTCTTCTTCCTCCTCTTCCCTGTCCTCCTGCCGGCCGGAGTCGACATGTTTTTAGTGGTGGCCCATGCAGGTCAGAGCATATTGTCTCGGTTACGTTACTGTACCAAGCAAGCCTGCACCTAGGATTCGAGTATAGGATCTCATCAACAATTGACTATGACTTATCTTCCTTCCAGTCTGTTCTATTTGAATAATTACATCCTGCTTCATTCATGTGCTTCCCTATTAGTTCCTTGAGTATAGCCCCTGCTAGAATATAGGAATCCCTATTGATAAGATGAGATTTAGGGTAACATTCCTATTAAGAATACAACTAGGGCTTTGACACATCATTAAGTTTAGGCTACCTAATGAACTCTAGCAACCCTTTCCTATAGAATAATTTACCATTACCCCTTGATATGTTTATGAATGACTTAAGAGTAGTATAGGCAATACTAGGGTTAGCTATAAACTTGACCATATTGTTTGACCCTAGTATCGAGGAACTAATAGAAATCTAAGGTGGAATAATAATTCCAAACTTAACTTTTAGAGTGAGATAGTACTATAGAACAATAAATTTAGATTCTTGTCTTGATATTAGCAGACAGTGTCTTAGGAAGCCAAAAGGTATGACTAAAATATTTCTCTTGATCATACCTCAAACACAGATATTGGCAACCACCTTCCCTCAAGAAACCATGATATTATCTAGAGTCCCTCTATTCTAATTTCATATCTTGTTTCTCTACGTTCGCTAATTGTACGGTGACTAAACTATGTTGTTCTTTTCTTCATCTTTCAACTCGTGCCACCTGACACTTCTGATTGTAGACCGAATGATTTTATCTTATGTTAAGGATATATAGTTTGCTAGGATTATAATTATAATCTTGAACTTGAAATTATGTGCTTGGTAGTTAGAACTTGATAGTTTTGAGTTATTCTTGTAGATAGTGACTTGATAATTATTCTTAGTTTTAAACCATGTACCATGTACCATGTACCCCACCTCAATACGAGTTATATCCCCTTGAAGGCAAGTAACTTTGACACAGGTTCTATGAGCACTATGATTAAGACTTAAGATGACCATTACCTATATAGTGCAATAGGATACCCTAATCAGTACCAAGACCTTTCCCTCGTATACCCTAACAATAGTTTCTACTTTATTTACATGGACCAAGTTATGTCGTAGAATCTCCTTTAAGGCAGTTGCAATATTAGTTCATTATTTTAAGTTGGATAGTATGCCTCACAACCTAGTATCCCATAGTCCCTTGACCTTTTATTGAAGTTTAACTGAATGACATTAACTATAGACTTGCATAAGAAGATAGTGATTATTAAGACTGTAGAACTTAGAGGCCTATACTCCTATTTGGTCGACTAGCGACTTAGACAAGGAGTTTTTACGACAACTGTAGAGATTGTAGAGTCTTATCTTTTTGTGAACTTGAATTATTTTTTATTTTCTCTCATTATAATCTAGCGTACTTATATTTGCTGTACTACCTTGACTTATACTGCTATTATAGCCTAGTTTTGCAAGCTTATTCTTTATCGATCTTGTTCATGACATATGTATTATTGGAGCACTACACTAATACATTTCAGAATCAGTGTATTACGGTCTGATCAACCAAAGTGTGCTTGGTTTGTCCTTCGCATAACTACTTTACGTGGATTGAGATATATAGTGATTAGTAGACGAATGTACTTGCCCTTTAGATATGTATGAGCATATCGTATCCGTTATATAATTGTACTGATACGAACATGTGAATAGGAATACCCAAAATAGGATTTCAATCCACAACTGCCTTGATAATTCATATTTGAATTCCTTAAATGCCTTGATCCCCATACTTCTATTCTATTACCTTCACCTTTAACTCTTTATTATTGTCTTCCGTCCTTCCTTATTTCGGAAAGACGAAACCTCGTGCTTAGTATAAGTATGATATACAGAGAGTACTAGATATACCCTATAGGCCAATCACATTACTAGATGACTGCCTTTTAAAACTAATTAAGGGTATATCATATATGATAGATTCTAATTTTTGAGGATTGAGTAACATGATTAAGTAAATTTGAGGAATAAGTTTTCTTAAATGTAAGAGCCTTATGTGATAGATGGGTAAATTTTAAGTTGGGTAGAAGTGCATTGTCAACTTGAGAGAAATTTTTTTTAGATTGTGATCGAGTAAAATTAGATTGAGAGGTTCAAGTTATTTTAATTTTTGAGAATTTTAGAAGAAGGAGTTAGATGGTGAGTACTTAATGAATTTTTGAAATCGTGATATTTCAGACCAAATAATTATAATTGGAGCAGGATTTAAATTTTGAGTATTGAAGGTTGAATCATCGATTTAAATATTAAAAAAAAATAGAACACTAAACATGAACATCGACAGATTGAATTCCAAATTTGAGGATTTGAATTAAAAAAATTAAATTTTGATTGTTGGATCACCTGTTTGAAATATTGAGGATGTAAAGCAAATTTAAAATTTCAAGAGTATGAAACTCACAATTAAAAATAGATATAGTAATTGATTATAATTGTTTTCTAGAGAAGATTATGATATCTGGAGATTGCGATATAAAATTTTGAGGTGGGATGTCATATAGATTTGAGATTTGGATGTGACTATTTAATTTAAAAATTTAGAAGATAGTGCAATGTGTTGAAGTTCGATTTAAACAATGGTTAATCTAAATTAAAAATGATTGCGATAGATTTAAATAAGTTTTAGATATTTGGTAGAGATTGTGATTGACTTGCCTTATGTACGAATGTGAAGAAATTATCCAATTATATCCTAGTTTAATTTTGAGGACAAAATTATTTTAAGTTGAGTAGATTATAAATCCTCTCACCCAAAATTAGGTCTACTTGGCTTAGATAGAGAAATTAGGGCTAATTAGAACCCAATTGGAAATAGAACACGAAATTTGATTTAACTATACAATATTTATATCGCTTAGCGCACCTTACCGTTGCTTCGATAATTGGAGCACTACACTAGCCATTGCCTATCTACAAATTTCACAACCTTGTTCTAGACATGCCCGCCTACTATTCTGACCTTTGTGTAACTTATAATTATGCTTTCTTGTGCTACATTTTAGTCGTACAACATTTATCGTAGACGTTATTATTTAATTCTAAATAATTCTAACTTTGTACCCCTGTGCGTTCCAATCGAAATTGGAGACACAATCTTGACCCATTTTGTGCAACCCAAATTTTGTTAATATTCTACTCGGAGCCCTCTACGTCCATGATACTTTTGTCCCACCTAATTTTATCCCCATGTACTCCTAATTAAATCCAGAACACCTTGCGCATTAATTTTAATTAATTTAATCTAATTTCCGTCTTTGTGCAATTTTTTAATTGTTGGGCATTTTTATGTAAAAGTGTAGTGAGTTGTCTACACCATTGGACAATACATGAAGAAATCCAACTTTCTCCTCCATAGAAAATTTCCCATAATTTTTGGAATGTGCAACGCGCAAACACCGACCCCTTATTTTAAACTTATCCTTGTATTTAAACAATATAAATTACAGCCCTCCCAAACATTCCCATATTAGCCCAAGGCCCAACCCAAGAGGATGTTGACCAAAGTCAAATTTTCCTAGGTCAAACCAACCCCCTTACATGGATAAATATCTCTATTTCCTTATTTTCCCCAAAATGTAAACCAAACTAACATAGCCGAATTCACCTTCTCCCCATCTTCTGTGCACGACCCCCCTGCCAACTGCCGTCCGGAGCTGCTCCAGCCACCAGACCCGACCTGAACCACCTCCTCCCTACTCTCTCCTTTTTCCTCCTCTCCCACTTTCCCTCACCGGACTCGCCATCACCATCACCATCACCATGGCCATCCTCCCATTCATCTTTTTCTTCCTCCTCTTCCCTGTCCTCCAGCCGACCGAAGTCGACCCCGACCTCACCGGAGCACACCACCATTACCACTCTCAACACCTCTACGTTCCTCTCCTCTCCATCTTGCCATCCCCCTCTCCCCCGTCGACTTCTTCTTCCTCCTACACCTGAGCCGCCGGAGCTCGAACCCACTTTCGTAGATCCCGACCTCCCTCTGCAACCCGCCGGACCACCCGAGCCGTCTGCACCTCTCCTTTCTTCCCCGGCCTCCTCCGTCGACTGAACCATATCCTCCCCGACCTCTCCGCCTGATCGACCTCCTCCTCGCAGCATCTCCAGTTGTCCCCACCATCACCATTTATGCCACCACACCACCAGCCAGCCACCACCTGCACTCCACCCTGGCCTCCTTCCTCCTCCCTGTCACCCTCCTCGACGTCTCCTCCGAGCTGTACCTCGGCCACCTCTCCTGAACCCGAGCCTCCCCTCACCTGGCCGAGCCTCCCCTCACCTGGCCGGACCTTCCCTCCCCTTGGCAGGAGCACCTACATTACCATCACCATTATTTTCATCATCACCGTCACCATCATTTTCACCTTGATCATCACCACCACCATCATCGTCATCATCACCTACATTACCATCATCATCAACTCCATCGTCATTGTCGTCATCATCATCATCACCAATGCCATCGTCATCGTCATCATCAACATCATACTCATTATCATCTTCACAATGAACATCATGATCATTATACTCATCATCATCTTCACCACAATCTTCATTAACATCACCCCATCATCATCATCTCATAATCGACATCATCATCATCTCCTCATCGTCATCATCATCATCTTATTATCGTTATCATCATCCCCATCATCACCATCGTCCACATCACCATCCTCGTCATCACTATCACCCACATCATCATCCTCGTCATCACCATCATGATCATCACCATCATCTTTACCATGAGCATCACCATCATCATCATCATCGCCGCAGTCGTAATCATCGCCATTATTATAGTTAACACCTTATCATAACCCCGCATCATCGTCATCGTCGTCAACCTCATCGTCGTCACCGTTATTCCCGTACGCGTACCCCGAGGACATATCGGATTGTTCTGTGCAACTTCAGGAGCAGGTTATTGGTACTTCGCAGCTTTCTCGCCAGGCAAGTATACCTTGTCTTATTGTACTATTTAAATTCAGTTACATTGTTAGTTGTATATTTATTGTTTTAGATTATATAACTGTGCGCGTCCGAGAGAGACTCGGGTGCAGTTAACGAAGGCGTTGACATTAGGACTTATGTCTGACCTAGGGTCGAGTAGACCCACCTAAAGTTGTGGAGTTATCGGTATGACTCCCCAGGCCTTGACACATTTCTTACACGTGTTGTGAGTCTCATATAGGGCACGGACTTGTGTATGCGGTTGGCTACCTATACGTATAGGTCGTGCGACAGATAGGGAATAACTACTATTAGCAATGCATGTTAAATGACTTAGCAGTTATTAGTAGTTGGAGCACAGACTATTGTAGTACGAAGGTCCAATCCTTGTCCTTGTTGGTTGTAAGGTTGGACTATTGTTCTAACGATAGACTATGAGCCAGAGTTACGATGCCTCAGCGTAGTAGCTAAGGCGTGTTGTGGATACAACATGCATAGATCATTGGGCGGGGAGGACAACTAGTAGGCGTATAGGACACCCATGTCCTTTATACAGATACCGCGTTCTTCGGAGCGATACAGACGTATATATTTTACAGATACCACGTTCCCTCAAGTGTTGGACGTTACTTGGTGATGTTACAGATACCTCATTCTTCGGAATAATGGACGTTACAGATACCATACTCTAGAGAATATTGGACGTTATTATGTTACCGCGCCCGTGTTATAGGGGGCATATGTGGCATATACTAGTTAGTTGTCATGATTGGTGAATTACGTCAGCATATGTTTAGCCTATACTTTCCCATACACTCAAAGTTGTCTTCAAAATGTATTTCACTTAGATGGTTAGCACACCCTTTTATTTATTCAGTATTTACTTTATGGCAAGCTTCTATGTATCTTGTTATGTCCCTCTGAGGACCTGGTCCCTTTCTAAGTGTAGATGTTCATGAGTATTCATAGGAGCGCAGATCCGGACTGGTTACTTATATTCCGAGAAGGTCTTCTCTTCGAGTCTCAGTGGTTGATAGTTGTGGTACTTATATTGTATTTATTTATTTATTCTTTATTTTAGTTCGGTAGTGGATTTGTTTCCATCCGACTATCATTTCTAGATACTTTATATTGAGATTTAGTTTCATAGATATTGGTTATTTAATTATATTTGATTTTTTTGGATAAGATTTAGTTATGCCCTGTGACATACATATATACCACTTATGAATTGTTATTCATATTACAGCGTACGCATGTGTTATAGGTTCCATATATTGGAGTTGCCATATACATGCGGCTGGCATATTTACGTGTCCTAGTCCTACATATTTTGGGACTGGGGCACGACACCTTCTCACTAAATACCAAACCCTTCAACTGCTCTAACCCGATCATACCTCCCCATGGTCAAAACTATAATACAGCTTCCCCCTTACTGGTCTGACATTTCAATACCACACAGCAGCTGATCCCTCAACTACCAATCTCATCTCTACTAGCAGTTACTATTGAATATAGTGAGCCTCCCCCACAACAAAATATGTTAAGTGACTTCCCAATGCTTGATGTACAAGTGTGCATTAGTGCACACGGTGCACTGATGTACTTCTGCTAGGTTCGACTACCTATAGGTAACTCCCCCCTTTCTTCCATCCTTTTACACCAAACAAATCCCACTACTCACTACCTGTTGATCCTATCCCCCTTTGCTACACCTACATGTTGATGTACATTCTTTGATACACAACTCATCAACTGCTGATACATAATCCTCCTTTCCTCTCCTATTATACTTTGCTCGAGTCACCCCCAACTGTCCTTAATCCTTAACCATACAGGTACTCTAATATCTATGTATAGATATTCATATGTACACTAGTGCCAGGAACAAGTATACCCATATTTACACTATGCCACATATTGGCATCCCACATCCTACACATATTAAAATTAATAACATACACCAATATATACACACATGCACAGTCATTATGAATTCCCTCATCACGGATCACATTACCATCACCTCCATGCTATCAAGATACACACACACACACACACACACACACACACACACACACACACACACACACACACACATATATATATATATTTACATTCATACCATAAATTATTAGATCAAGCACTTGGTGTATATAATTGTGATACTCAATGATACATACTCCACTAAAGTGTCAAATCTTTCAATTCCCTACAATTATTAATCATACACATATATAACATCTATATATAACCAATGTAACTTGCTATAATAGAAATTGAAGAGAATTGTACAAAACACCCAAAATTGGCCACGTATCGCTCCGTATCATAAAATACCATGATACGACCTGCACGTATCTATTTGTGGACACGTACCTAGTCCCATAACACCAGTTTAAGTCTGATTATATCTAATTGGTCTCATGACACAATATTTGTATGTCAAATTCGTAATTCCCCCAATATCAAAACAAAAACTTATGTAGAGACCACAATACTCAACCAAATTGCTTAAAAATTTTTCCTATAGGTAGTCCTATGCCATGGGGTGATTCCTAGGGTCAAGAGCATGATTAAGAAGCTACAATTAAGGAGAAATTAAAAAATTACCAATTAGGAGATGGATTCCCAATGAAAATATTGTTAGACACGTTTCGGTCATAATCTCTAGCTCCAAAGCTCCTCCTCCTTGTGCTCCTTGCTTCTCCAAGCTCTAAAGCTCCAAGAGTGATGAATTTATGAAGGAAATAGAGGTGAATTGAGTAGGAATTCAATGGAGGAAATGATGGAAAATTGGGGATCTAATTTTAAATCTAAAAATGAATGGAAATGAGATGAGAGAGAGAAGATGAGGGCTTTTATGTGGTCGGCCCCTATTCTTCTCCTCCAAGTCATTGCAAAAGTCCAATATGCCCTCTAATGGTTCATTAGAATAGTAATTAAGGAGGGTATACTCGGAAGGGTTCTAATTAATCTAAATTAGCTCTAATACACCAAATTAATTAATTAATAGGAATGTGTATATTTTTCTTGGTCTATATTGGGCTCAATCGTTGTCATGACAATTCTAGTTGGGCCTATAAGTGTCAAGTCTAATTATTGGGCTAGTCTCTCTAACTAAAATAAATGACACAAGTCCCTATTTAAAATGGCACTCTACTAAATAAATAAATAGTATAAGCATTCAAATAATTATTTTAGGCACATAATTATTAATATAATGGTCCCCAAAAATTAAATTTCCAGGCAAAATTACCCATGTATGAAAAGTGAGGGTGACAATCCTACCCACCTCATAATTTTTTTCCAGTTTTATTAAGGAAGAAACTAACTACCAATAGCAATCAATACAAGCAAGAAAGAATTATACCTCATGGCTAAAACATATACGGATATCGCTCGCGCATCTCGTCCTCTCACTCCCAGGTATGCTCTATTGGCGAGTGAAGTCTCCACGCGACACGCACCAAACAAATCATCGGTTTTTGTAGCACCCTCTCCCTACGATCCAGAACTTTACTGGCTGCTCTGGGTAGCTGAGAGTCGGACCAACCTCGATCTCTGAGTGATCTAGTACATGGATAAGATCTGCCATGTACTGTCTAAGCTGCAATACGTAAAACACGTTGTGCACTCCCTCTAATGTGGGCGGTAAGTCTAGTCTGTAGGCCACTTCACCAACCCTCTCAAGAACATCGAAGGGTCCGATGTACCGTGGACTAAGCTTTTTGCCTCCACCAAAGCGAATCGTGCCCCATGTTAGAAAAATTATCAAGAATACCAGATCGCCAACCTAGCTTGAAATATAGCCTTAGCACTATAACTAAAACAAACAATCACAAGCAATGCAAAACAAAATCTATACCTCAAACTCTAATAGTCTCCGGTGGCTATCTACCCAATGCCACTATCTGTCCTGCACCACCCGAAGCCTATCCCTGATGAGCTTTACCTTCTCCGCTGTAACCATATCTGGTCCCAATAAGTCTCTCTCACCAACATCATCCCATGATAACAGAGTGCGGCATCTTCGACCATACAATGCCTCAAATGGTGACATCTTGATACTGGCCTATTAGCTGTTATTATAAGCAAACTCTACCAGGTGAAGGTGATCCTCCCAAGAGCCTCCAAAATGTAAAACACAAGTGTGTAGCACATCCTCGAGAGTCTGGATAGTTTTTTCTGACTGCCCGTCTATCTGAGGGTGATATGCATATTTGAATTTGAGCTGAGTGCCCAAGCTAGCCTGCAAACTCCTCTTAAAATAGGACATGAAGCGACTATCCTTATTCGAGACTATGCTAACAGAAACTCTATGCAATCTAACTATCTGACACACATACATCTCTGCGAGCTTCTCCATATACGTACCCACTTTGAATGGCAGAAAGTGGTCCGATTTGTTCAACCTATCCACGATGACCCAAATTGTGTCTTTTCCTCCTGAAGAACGCAAAAGCCCTAAAACAAAGTCCATCGTCACGTGCTCCAATTTCCACTCTGGAATGGATAAAGGATGAAGCAATCCACTTAGCCCCTGTCTCTTTATCTTTACCTGCTGGCATACCAAGCATCTAGATACGAAGTTAGCCAACTCCCGCTTTATACCATACCACCAAATACGCTCTCTCATGTATCTATATATCTTGTTGGCACCTGGATGCATAGAGTACTGAGATTGATGTGCCTCGAGAAGAAACTCCTCGCAAAATGATCCATCATCTACAATACTGAAGTCCTCTACCAATCCCATCCGGAACTGTACAGTTTTGATCCGGTCCATCAACTCTGACTGTACCTGGAGTCCCCATATCTGTGCTATAACTCCAGGTACTAATACCTCAATACTCAGACTATCAAGATCGGCCAACAAGTACCTGTCCCTTGTCAAGTACATAGCCACTAGATACCTGCTCAAGGCATCATCGACTATGTTGGCCTTCCCTGGATGGTACTGCAAGGATATGTCAAAGTCCTTCGTCAACTCCAACCATCGTCGCTGCATCATGTTGAGCTCTTTTTATGTGAACACATATTTTTAAGCTCTTGTGATTAGTAAAGATCTCTACTCCCTCTCCTTATAAGTAGTATTTCCACAGTTTAAGAGCAAAAATAACTGCTGCCAACTCCAGATCATGGGTCAGATAATTCTTCTCATATGGGCATAATTGTCTAGAAGAATAGGCAATCACCTTCCTGTTCTGCTTCAACACACATCCCAAGCCTTTACCCGATGCATCACTATATATACAAAATCCTCCTGTCCCTGTTGGCAATATCAATACTGGAGCTGTAGTTAACCTCTTTTTTAGCTCCTTAAAAGTAGCCTGACAATTCTCAGTCCTGATGAACTCCATGTCCTTCATGGTTAGTCTAGTCATTGGCTCCACAATCCTGAAAAAATCCATAACAAATCTTCGATAATAGCCGGCCAATCCAAGAAAACTTTTGATCTCTGCTACTAAACTCGGGGTAGACCATGACTCAATAGCTGAAATCCGTTTTGGGTCTACTGAGATTCCGTCTTCTATAATCACATGCCCCAAAAATTCAACCGTATCAAGGAAGAACTCACACTTTGAAAGCTTGCCACAAAGCTTCTCCTTCCTGAGGGTCTCCAGAACTATCCTCAAGTATTTCTCATGCTCTACCGGGGTCTTCGAATAAATCAGTATATCATCAATGAATAATACCACAAACTGATCAAAGTACTGATGAAACACTTTATTCATCAGCCTCATGAATACTGTCGGGGCGTTGGTCAACCCAAATGGCATTACGAAGAAGTCAAACTGTCCATATGGAGTCCTGAAAGTTGTCTTCGGAATATCCTCCTTCTTCACTTTCACCTGGTGGTACCCCAAACTCAAGTCTATCTTTAAGAATACCTTCACTCCGCTCAACTGATCAAACAAATTATCAAACCGCAGTAACGGGTATTTATTCTTGATATTAAGGTTGTTGAGTGCCCTGTAGTCGATACACATGCATACCGACCCATCCTTCTTTAGTACAAATAATACCGGAGCACCCTACGGTGATGAACTTGAGCGGATGAAGCCCTTGTCCTGTAACTCATTCACCTGCTTCTTTAACTCTAACAGTTCGTTGTTGTTCACCCTATAAATGTGCTGTGATATTGGCTCTGAGCCTGGCACTAAGTCTATAGAGAACTCCATATCTTTGTCTGGTGGCAACCCTAGCAACTCATCCAAAAAGATGTCCATATACTCTACAATCAATAGATGTGATGGCTCCTGCTCTTCCACCAAAGCTCCACAAAAATCTTCCTCGCTCTGCTCTGCTGCTCCTTTGACGTACTCAAACTCTGGCTCTCCTGGTGTCTGAAATAAAACTCTGCCTCTACGACAAATAATACTAGCATGGTGTATACTCAACCAATCCATCCCTAGTACTATATCATAGATCAGAAGTGTCATTACGAGTAAAAACACGCTCAACGCACAACCATCCAAAGAAACTCTTCGATCTTTACAAATATCATTAACCAGGATAATGCCACCCCCGGTCATGATCTTATAAGTCCTTGCTAACCGTTCAGTCTCAAGGTAATATTTCAGAGCAAATGATACAGATATGAAACTATATGAAGCATCATAATCAAATAAAGCATAAGCTGAAAAAGAATCAAGATAGATTGAACCTGAAATAACATCACCGACTGGATTCTCCTCCTCGACGGTCAAGGCAAAACGCCCCTGTGTCACTAGGTACCTTTCTGCTGTTGTTGGTGCTGAGAGAACTACTATTGTTGTGGGGGCAGATGGGGTCCTCTCTTCTGTCCCGTTGGTGGTCTCGCGGGTGCTCTCTATGCCTGAGCTCCGCCCTGAGCTGGACCAACTTGAGCTCTATCATAATCCCTCAACTAATTATCTCCTGATCTGCAGAATAAATGCTGGCCCAACCTCATCTTCCACGCATCCCATCCGTGTCCCTGCTTCTTGCAGAATAGGCAAGGAATAACTGGCCTTTGGATCTGGTGTGTTTGTTGTACTGGCTCTCTAGCTGGTCCTGAGTACTGCTGCCTCAGCTGCTGGAGGTGTCTCTGATGCTGCTGATGAAAGTGAGGCCGCTTCGTTGGACCCATGTTAGTACTGGATCCTCCTATATCCCTCGGCCTCTTGGAGCCAAGCTTTAGATCACCCTCTACCCATTGTGCCTGCCGCAGGATCTCCTCAAAAGTAGCGGTGGGGTCTTCATTCGTTTGTGATTTGATCTTCTTGTTCAGGCCCTTCCTAAACTTCTTGGCCCTTCCTCTGGGGTTCTGTCCCTCTAGAAAGTGTCCTAATCTATAATACTCAGCTGCATACTCATCCACCATTATACCTAAACGAGGTACGAAAACTGCCTATCTAGAGATATCAGAGCCATATCTGGAAAGAACTTTTCCTTGAAGAGCTCCTTAAAAGTTTCCCAAGTATGTCCCGGTGCTGTTTTCTAGGGTTCGTCCTGAACCAAGTCAATGAGATATCAAACATCATGGTTCCTGTGGCCTCTACCTATAACCTCTCTTGAATCTGCACCAGCCCCACCCTTTCTGTCAAGTAGGCTACTTTTTTCGGAACGCAGGTTCCTCTTATTATCTTCTATCCAATCATCAGCATAAATAATTCCCTCAGTGCCTTTAGAGTCTTTCGGCCCCATCCTCTTGAAATCTATGATAGCCCCCAGCCTCGGCCGCTGTAGGATAAACTGAGGTTGTACCATCTGTGGCTGGACTAAGACGACTCTCTCGACTGCTGTGAGCATAATCTGATGGACATTTTTAATACCCTGGCTCATAAATTATGACTGGCATTGCTGCACCTCCATCATCTGATAAAAGAGAACAAATATTTGTGTCTGCTCGACTTCGGGTGGTCGGAATAGAAGATCCCCTAAAATTGTCGGTGTTGTCCTCTGTACCGGAGGTGGAGCACCTCCGAAAGCTGCTGCAGAAATGCCCACCAGGATCGATGAAGTGGACCTCTGGAATATAGCTGCTGGAACAACGTCTACTGGTATTGCCCTCATAGGTGACGAAGTGACCGATCATGCAGACATTGCGCCTGAGCGCTGGAAACACGTCTTCGGCGGCATCCTATAGATAGATTTGAACAAAGAATCAATTTTGAGTATGGTACGATATCATCAAAGAAGGACAAAATTATTCAAAAATAAAGCAGCATTTAATAGGTAAGGATAGCAAACAGATATTTGAAATTATTTCCTAGTTGTGATTGAGTATACTCTCAGCCATATCCTAATCCTAAAACAAGCTTGTAGCAGTACTCTAGGTGAGCACTACTACGATATCGCTCTAAATATGACTCTAACTTGCACGGGCCACCACTAAAAATGTGTCACGACTCGCACCCATAATAAGCGCACAAGTAGTGACCGACGTCCAGCCTACGCCGTAGCATCGGTGGTAGAACGCTGTCCGGGTCATCCATACTATCTAAACTTCTCACACAAGATATATAAGGTACTTGTTAATGTCATCTCAACTCCAAACGGAGGAATACTATGGTATATGATAATGGTAAACTATACTCAATCTTATAGCAAACTAAAAAAGAATAAGCACGAGATCGAATACAAAGGAAAAGAGTCACAAAACATCCACAAGTTCAAAATAATATATACATGCCAATAACCATAATAGAGTCTAATACAAGTCTAAACAAAGAGTCTAAGCCTCATCAACCTCTAGTATTAGGTCCTCCTGCTCTAAAGGAGTATACTCTAAAGGTACGCCGTCCTGTGGCCTATAGTTGGTGGGACACTAGTCCATAAACCAATCATCTAAAAAATATATCAAGTCAGGATTGGAGCAAAGTACATACCTCTGAAAGTAGTTTCAAATACATAATTGAGAAAATATAACATATAATAGAAAAGAATACAAGATAACTAACATCAGAATGTAGTGAACTAGAGTGAACGAATAATGTATTGGAATGAAGAACAGGCAATAAGAATAACTGTAATTTAAATGGAAATAGATAACTAACTACTGTGCCATAGAGTACAAGTTTATTATGTGATCGGTTTGGGTTGAACACAAATACAATATGGTAACTCGATTATACGTGTGATATGTAATCGACATGTACACGAATATACTTGGGCTTGATCACATAACCAACTGTTAGTCTCCCAACCCCAACCAATACTCATATATCCAATCACAACAAGTTACGAACACGAATGTGGGCACACTGAACACGAGCAGTGTGTGAATATGAAGTTAACTAAAATTAATACACGATACACACGATAAAATACATGTGAAGGAGTACCCGCTTAATACGGTAAGGGATAACATCTCCTGACAGGATCCATATAGTACCAATCCATGAAGCCAATGTGTCAGAATCAAGTATACAGTTCTAAAACATGTAAATATATACTATCATGAAATAAAAACTAACAAAGAAATGTACTCGCCTCTAGTCCTGAGCAAGGTGTGTCTCTCGATGCTCAAGCTGGTGTCACACAATCTTATTTTGGGAATATTAAGTTAAATTGTGTATAAATGGGAAAATAGTAAAAATATACTAATGCATGCTTCTAGGTTAATTTCTAAGTCACATCAACTATATTAGGCCAAACTAGGTCCATACTATATATATATATATATATATATATATATATATATATATATATATATATTATGATACTCTATGTATCCATATATGCTAACTAGGCTATAATTAATTAACTAACTAACATATACACTAACTAACTACCATATTAACTTAAAACTGATGCTAACATATCACTAATATCTTAATACACTAACTGGTCTAGTTACATACTAACTTACTTACACTAACTTACCTACTCTAGTATAACCAACTCATAATTACTAATTAGCACTCATTAAATAAACTAACTGACACTAATTTCTAACCACTTAACAAACCAATTAAACACCAAGCAATAGTTTACTGCCACTAACTATCCTTCACTAACTAATGCATCTAACAACCAATACCAAAATAATAATAACTGACACCTACCCTAGCAATTAACACAGTTGCTACACCTATGAAATTGGCTGCTAAAAACTTACCTCTACTGCATTTCAGATACCTTAACCCGAGCCCCATCTCAACCTCACAATCATAAATATAACACAAACTCCTAACTATCTAACACAGTTTACTGATACCTTTGGTATCAGTCACATCAACTATATTAGGCCAAACTAGGTCCATACTACGTTAATTGGTCTATACTAACTAACTAGTACTAGTTAAACCATATATATATATATATATATTATGATACTCTATGTATCAATATATGCTAACTAGGTTATAATTAATTAACTAACTAACTGATACACTAACTACCATATTAACTTAAAACTGATACTAACATATCACTAATATCGTAATACACTAACTGGTCTAGTTATATACTAACTTACTTACACTAACTTACCTACTCTAGTATAACCAACTCATAATTACTAATTAGCACTCACTAACTAAACTAACTAACACTAATTTCTAACCACTTAACAAACCAATTAAACACCAAGCAATAGTTTACTGCCACTAACTATCCTTCACTAACTAATGCATCTAATGTCACTACCACATTTCCAAATAAGGACATTTGTGTAATTTCACCATTTTAAATAATTATGTATTAAATTAAATTGCTGAGTTTTGTAACTAATTATATTATTATTAGTAATGTTTAGTTTTAGGTCAAACCCTAGAACTTATTAGGACAGACCCTAGTGAGTCAACCCTAATTGTAAACCAGTTCTAGTGAAACCCTAGAATTCTAATTTTAGGTTTGGACCTCAAACCCTAGAAGGCCTAAACCTGAGTTAATTAGGTTCTACATGAGAGGACCAGGGGGTTTAACCTAAAAAGACTAGGCATGGAAACCCTAAAACTAGGTTTAATATATAAAGGAAGCTTCTCACAAAGCCATCCTTCATGTAGAAAAGAGAAACCCTAGCCTCCATCAAGAGAAACCATCTCCCCACCCAAATTTTGAAATCTAGCCCTAGGTTCCATTTCCTCCTCCTCCAAAGCAAGGAAAGCAAGGAACGTGGGTCAGGAAGCCTTGAAGAAGAAGAACCTCAGTGAAGAAACCATCCCTGCAGGTAAAAACCCTATTTCTATTCCTTTAATTCTGTTTTCTGTTATTCATGGCCATTAGGAACCCACCCTTGCTGTGTAGTTTGATTTTTAGGGTTTTGTTTTGGGTTTTGGTGACCAACATGGGGTTTTTCCCAATTTTCGTGAACCCTAACCTTAGGTATTGGTTTGTAGATTGATTTCATCACACATGTGTAGGTTGAACTCGATTCTTAGGGTTTTGATCGGGAACTTAGGGGTTGTATGTGATTTCGTTTATGCCCTACATATGTATGATGAAATGTTATTAGGAACTTACCTATCTAACTTATTTAATTTCTGCATAGTTGATATATGAATCTATATGTATATATATATTGTGTTGTAAATAGGTTACTGCAGTCGGGTAGTTGATCTTTGTGTGTAGGTTGTATTGAGAGCAGGTAAGTATCGGGTTGGGGTTTTGAAGGGCTGTTGATGGCTTGGATCATTAGGTGTAGATGATGCATTTGGTTGGGTTCCTGTGAATGGGTGTAGTTAGTTTAAATCCTGTGTCAGTTAACCTCTTAATTTCTGTAAGTATAGTGAGAAACCTGTGTGAGTACCTATGTGTCTCTGTTTTTCCCCAACTGCATATAAATTAGTGTCTAGTGTGTATACTGTTAGTTGTATGCTGTGTGCACTGTGGAGTAGTGATTTGTGCATCAGGGAGGTAAGAGCCAGGGTTGGTTATGGAGAGGAACTCGGGTGCTAGGGTTCAGTGTACCAGCAGTTTGGGGGAAAGGGTATCCTACTGTACAGTCGGGTCCTTGATTCCTGTGTGTATCAGAAATTGGGGGTTTTAGTTTGACTATAGGATAACTGGGAGTATCAGTGTGGAGTTCTCTAGTATCTTAGTATCATTGAATTCTATGAACTAAGTACTGGAGTTCATGAGTAATAGGTTGTGGCAGGGTATGAATCTCAGAGTGTTACCAATGTTGTGCCTATGTATCAGTTAGGAGAACCATAGCAGTGTGTGTAGCAGTGTCCTAGTGTGGCTGTGTTGGTTCTGTGCAAATCAGCAAAACTGGATGTGTACCAGTTAGCCATTTTAGAGTTGTCCCAGAATCTGTCCATGTGGGTGTGTGTTCAGATAAGTATTGGTTGAGTAGGTGTGGTGAAGTGTTCACTGTGATAGATATTAGAGTGTGAGTGAGAAATAGGTTGTGTGTTAGTTATGAGTTAACTGGGTGCGTTTCAGTGCACTGTGAGTGTATCCCTGTGTGAGAATTAGAACCTATGTATCAGTGTGTCTAGGACTGAGTGAGTGAGTGTAAGAGAATGTAGTGTTATGTGTATCCCTTAGTATCAATTTCAGTAAGTTGACTGTGTGTTTAATCAGTGTAGGTGAGCAGTTAACTGAGCAGTGATAGTTGTGTGTATGTGTATAATAGGACATAAGTGACAGTGTGTGAGTTTCCTTAGGTCAGTATACAATTGCAGTGAGTGTCAGTGTGTCCCTGATTTATTCTCCAGTAGCTGTGTGTTTGCAGTAAGTTACTTGTGTGTGTGGTAGTGTGGGTATTGGGGTATCAGTGACTTGTGCCTCACTGTGTGTGAGTGAAGACCTTATGTATCAGTGAGCCTGAGATGGGAAACCATGTGTATCCAGACTTGTGCAAAACTGTGTCTGTGTGTGTATTAGGGTGCCAGTGAGTGAGTGAGCTTTTGTGGGGTATTAGGGCAGTGAGGAAACTGTGTGTGTGTGTTTCCTGTGTAGAGTATCAGGGTAGGACAGTAGGTGAGAGACTGTGTCAACCTATGTTAGGTACTTATGTGTTGCTGTATAGGAGAGAATGTCAGAATGCAGTGAGGTACTAGATATGGGTAAATACACTAGTACAAGGGTATCAGTTAGCAGTTAGGAAATAATATGGGGTATTGGTGGGGGTTAATATGTGGAGTTGAGTATAGGTATTAGAGTATTAAACTAGATAATATTAAATGATAGATTAACTATTATATATATTGTATCACCTAGCCCTAGCTAAGTTATACTTGTAATCACCGTAGAAACTAGATTTGAACCCAGATTGAGGTGTTATGAGTACACCCTAGTGTTTATAACTAGGGATGACAATTAGCTAGTGTTAGACTTGTATTGACCAGTAGGCTTTAGAATTGACCTAGAGGCCTCGTGTTAAATTAGTTAAACATGTTTATTCTTTTATTTCAATATTTGACATTGAATTTCCATAATTAGGTCATTGTGATCCCACTTTGGACATCGATCCTCACACTTTGCTCAGGACCACAGGCGAGTACATTCTCTGACAGTTTTCATTGTTGATTACTTCTATAAATTGTAGTGTATTACATACTTGATTCCGACACTGTGGATACACGAGTTAGCACCCTAGATCCCCATCATGAGGAGTCGTGATTGGAATCCACCGTGCTAGCTGGGGATGGGGAACTATTAGTAGATTATGTGATCATATCCAAATCCTTACCATGCATCATAGCTCACCCCACTTCTCACGTCGGGTGCGGCCTGACCATTATCATGCTTCATAGCTATTATATATGATTAGCCTGACCATTATCATGCATCATAGCTAACCATATGGTTAGCCTGACCTCCAAGAATCATAGCTAATCATATATAACCAGCCTGATCTAGTCCCAAGCCGATCACATAATAAACTAATATTTTAAACACTTAGTTAGATGTTTATCCTTATTCAGATTCATTGTTCTAGCATTCACTATTTATTATTCATTGCTAGATGCTCTGTTGCCTATTTTATTTCTCCTGTACTTCTCATTTTCAGCATTTATTTCCATCTTGTATCTCTTACACTGTTTATAGATTTTGTCAATTTAATGAAACTGCTGTTAGTGCTTGTGCTTCGCTCCAATCCTGACTGGATAATATTTTTCAGAGGACTTGGAGGATCTTTGCCCCACTCATTACGGCCCAGGATTAGAGGGTGATTTCACTCCAGGAACCCCAGAGGAGTTGCCTAGCCTAGAGGAGAACGTACCTGGCTGCTCTTAGACTATTTTTTTTCTGCATTATTGTTTTAGACTGAGACTGAGATGTATTTATTATTTCGTGACTTTGTGAGGTCATTTAGACCCAGGATTTGAGTTGGATTATTGTGGTTGGTTTTTATTAGAACTCTTTTCTATTCTCATCGTGCTATGATTTCTATTAGCTTGTGATTGAGTATATCATAGAACTGTGGATTATTATCATTGTCCTCCGTACGGAGTTGAGATTATTGACAGGATATATTATGTTTAGACCTAGACAGCATTCTACCGCCGATGCTGCGGCGTAGGCTGGACATACCCACGACTCATGCCCAAATTTTGGGTGCGGGTCGTGACACGTTTTTAGTGGTGGCCCATGCAGGTCTAGTAGTCGAGTCCTAGAACCGCATTAGAGCGATATCGTAGTGGTGCTCGCTTAGAGTATTACTACGAGCCTGTTTTAGGAAATAGGAATTAGGCCGAGGATATGCTCAATCACAATTAGGAAATTCTGATTCTTATGACATTACTCTTAATAATTTTCCTTTAGAATTTTTCTGTCCTTCCTTGATGATATCGTATCTATTGCCTTAATTAAATCTTTGGATCTGTCTTCAGGATGCCGCCAAGAAGGTCCCAGAGACTCGGAACAGCAGATTCAGAGAGGTCTGCCACCTCTCGCCCTGCTGGACAGACATTCGCAGCACCTCCTACATCTCCAGTACATGTGGGAGTGTCTGCAGCATTCGGGGGTCCACCACCACCAGTTCAGAGGGTCCCCACAGCTACGACGGCACCACCACCACTAGTTCAGCATCCAGGAGGTGTGCCCGTCGATGGGGCACAGATGTTCGCTTTGATTCAGGGCATGGTCGATGCCCAGAGGATGTCGACAGAGGCCCAGAGAGTGCAGGCTGAGACACATCAGGCCCAGACAGAGATGATGAGGGTGAACATGGAGAATGCTCACCAAGTGGCTCTCCAGGCTGTGGAGAGGGTCACTCAGCAACAGCAGCATCCTGGTCAGCAACAACAGAGGCCGGGCACCATTGTGGACTTCAAGAGGATGATGCCTCGGGAGTTCAAGGGGACAGAAGGGATACTCTACGCCGATGATTGGCTAGAGGACATCGAGAGGAACTTGCGCTTGGCACAGCTTCCGGAGGCCCTCCAGATCGAGGCCGCGGGCAGCCAGATGTTCGATATTGCCTTGACGTGGTTTCGCACGGAGCCGAGACTCTTGCGCAGGGGACTCACTTGGAAGGATTTCAAGGAACTCTTCAAAGAAAAGTTCTTTCCTGATGTTGCCCTGGGAGCTTTGGAGAGTCAGTTCCATGACTTAGCCCAGGGGAGCTCGTCCGTCGATGAGTATGCCACAGAGTTTTTCTGCCTGAGCCGCTTCGCGCCATCGATGATTAGAGATCCGGGAGACAGGGCCCGGAAATTCAGAAAGGGGCTGACAAGGGAGATCAAGTCTCGCACGTCGGGACGTCGCACAGCTACCTACGAGGGCATATTGATGGATGCCCAAGTAGCCGAGGACGATTTGGGCCTCAGGCCCAAGAGGGGACGCGATGGTTCCGGAGGAGCAAACAGTAGTACGGGACCAGGCAAGCATCCACACTTTCAGCAGCAGCAGCAGAGACCCTTTCAGCAGCAGCATCAGGCACCTGCCCGAGGGCAGGTCCAGCAGCAGCAACAGAGACAGAACCAGCCCGCTATCCAGTGTGCGTACTGCGGAAAGATGGGACATACTAGAGATATCTGCAGGAAAAGATTGGGCTCATGTCTATCCTGCGGATCGATGATACACCAGCTGAAGGATTGTCCTACCTTTCGTCCAGGTCAGGGTGGAGCAGCCGCCCAGAGAGGATCAGACAGGGTGCCTACCGCACCAGGAGGCCAACAACAGAGGGGACCACTTCCACCGCAACATCAGAAGTTCGCCCAGTATCAGCAGCAGAGAGGTGCACCCCAGGGGCGAGCATACGCCATGGCAGTCGAGGAGATCGAGCCAGCAGGAGACTTGATCACAGGTTCGGTTCTTCTCGATTGTATTCCTGCATTTACCTTATTCGATTCTGGCGCTTCCCATAGTTTTGTGTCTGTATCATATGCACTTCGACATCATTTAGACACAGAACCATTAGCTAGGACTTGCAAGATCATGACTGGTGGAGGTATTATCCTAGTTCGTGATCACTGCAAGGATCGGAGAGTGTCAGTAGGAGGCCGAGACTTGAGCGTGAGTTTACTCGTCATGCCACTTCCGGGGTACGATATTGTGCTCGGAATGGACTGGTTGAGTAGACATCATGCTACTATAGATTGTTATAGAGGCAGAGTATTGTTTAGACCACCAGGAGAGCCGGAGTTTGAGGTTGTCAGGGAAGCAGCGGAACAGAGGAGGAGCACGTTTTATGGAGCCAGGACGAAAGAAGAGGAGTTGCCACATCCTCTAATAGCAGAGTTCCTGGATGTATTTCTAGAGGAGTTGCCAGGCTTGCCGCCAGACAGAGATGTTGAGTTCTCTATAGACTTGGTTCCAGGAGCGGAGCCCATTTCATAACATGTCTATAGAGTCAATAACAACGAGCTGGCAGAACTGAAGAAGCAAGTTGAGGAGTTGCAGGACAAAGGCTTCATCAAATCCAGTTCATCACCATGGGAAGCTCCGGTATTGTTCGTACCGAAGAAGGACGGCACGGTGCGCATGTGCATTGATTATAGAGCTTTGAACAATATCACTATCAAGAACAAGTACCCGCTGCTGAGGATAGATGATCTTTTCGACCAGTTGAGCGGGCGAGGGTGTTTTCAAAGATAGATTTGAGGTCAGGCTATCACCAGGTGAAGGTGAAGAAAGAAGACACGCCAAAGATAGCTTTTCGGACCAGATACGGCCAATTTGAGTTCATGGTGATGCCATTTGGTTTAACCAATGCACCGGCATTATTCATGAACCTGATGAACAAGGTGTTCCACCAGTACCTTGATAAGTTTGTGGTGGTGTTCATAGACGATATTCTTGTGTATTCCAAGACCCCGGAGGAGCACGAAGAGCACCTGAGGTTGGTCTTAGAGACTCTCAGGAGGGAGAAGCTGTACGGGAAACTCTCTAAGTGTGAATTCTTCCTTGACAAGGTCGAATTTCTTGGGCATGTGGTATCAGGTGACGGAATCTCGGTAAACCCAAAGAAGATCGAGGCAGTGGAGTCGTGGGCTACCCCCAGTTCGGTAGCTAAGATCAGGAGTTTTCTCGGGCTAGCAGGATACTACAGGAGGTTTGTACAAGACTTCTCCAAGATTGCAGCGCCGATGACCAGGCTGACTAGGAAGGATATGGATTTTGTATGGACGGAGGAGTGCCAGGCCGCATTTGATGAGCTGAAGAAGAGGTTGACAACAGCTCCAGTTTTGACGTTGCCAGCAGGGACAGGTGGGTTCACCATCTACAGTGATGCTTCAGGGAAGGGTCTGGGATGTGTTCTTCAGCAGCACGGGAAGGTAATTGCCTATGCTTCCAGGCAGTTATGCCCTCATAAAAAGAACTACCCCACCCATGATTTGGAGTTAGCAGCAGTTATCTTCGCCCTAAAGCTGTGGAAACATTACTTGTACGGAGAGCGTGTGGAGATCTTCACAGACCACAAGAGCTTGAAGTACGTGTTCACCCAGAAGGAGCTGAACATGAGGCAGAGGAGGTGGTTGGAGTTGATGAAGGACTTCGACATCTCATTGCAGTACCATCCAGGGAAGGCTAACGTAGTCGCCGATGCCTTGAGCAGGTATCCGACGGCTATGTACTTGACGACAGATAGGCATTTGTTGGCTGATTTGGAGAGCTTGGAGATTGAAGTGTTAGTTCCCGGTACTGAGATTCAGATGTGGGGATTGCAGATACAGTCCGAACTGATGGACAGGATCAGAGCTGCGTAGTACGATGACGAGGCTCTGAGGAGTATCAGGGCACAGGTTCGGATGGGATTGTCGGACGACTTTACTATCGCAGATGATGGTTCTTTACGGCACGACACGAGGATGTGTGTGCCGAGCGGGGAGCTGCGCGAGGAGGTTTTGCAGGAGGCACACCGCTCTCAGTACTCGATGCATCCCGGTGCCAACAAGATGTATCGAGACTTGAGGGAGCACGTATGGTGGTATGGAATGAAGCACGAGGTAGCACGCTTCGTATCCCGGTGTCTAGTGTGCCAGCAGGTAAAGGCAGACCGGCAGAGGCCAGGTGGGTTGCTTCAACCTTTACCGATTCTAGAATGGAAATGGGAGCACGTGACCATGGATTTCGTTTCAGGGCTTCCACGTTCTCCAGGAGGAAAGGACGCGATTTGGGTCATCGTGGACAGGTTGACCAAATTAGCCCATTTCTTACCTTTCAAGGTGGGCACGTCGACAGGGAAGCTAGCAGAGATGTACGTGCGGCAGATTGTTAGACTTCATGGAATTCCTGTAAGCATCGTCTCGGATCGGGATAGTCGTTTCACTTTCCACTTCTGGAGGAGTCTGCAGGCTAGTTTGGGCACTCAGCTCAAGTTCAGTTCCGCATATCACCCCCAAACAGACGGGCAGTCTGAACGGACTATTCAGACTCTCGAGGATATGCTACACACTTGCGTTTTAGATCTCGGAGGTTCTTGGGAGAATCATCTGCACCTGGTAGAGTTCGCTTACAACAACAGCTACCAGGCCAGCATCGAGATGTCACCATTTGAGGCTCTTTATGGACGGAGGTGTCGTACACCGTTATCTTGGGACGACGTTGGAGAAAGAGCCTTGCTAGGACCAAAAATGGTCGTGGATGCAGCAGAAAAGGTAAAACTCATCAGAGACAGACTGCGAGTGGCGCAGGACAGACAGCGGCATTGGGCCGACAGCCACCGTAGACCCCTTGAGTTTCAGGTATAGATTGTTATTTTCTGGCTTGTGTTTGTTTGTTTAGACTGCATGTTGAGGCTATTTTGTTTTAGGTTGGCGACCTAGTATTCCTACGGATTTCTCAGACGCATGGCACGATTCGTTTTGGCAGAGGCGGGAAGCTTAGCCCACGCTACATCGGACCCTTCGGTATTCTTGCGAGGGTAGGTGCAGTGGCGTATAGACTGGACTTGCCGCCTGCATTGGAGGGAGTGCATGATGTGTTCCATGTGTCGCAGCTGAGACGGTACGTGGCAGACCCTAGTCACATACTGGATCACTCGGAGATTGAGGTTGGTCCGACGCTCAGCTACCCCGAGCAGCCCGTAGAGATCTTGGACCGCAGAGAGAAGGTGTTGCGGAACCAAACTATTCCTTTGGTTCGTGTTGCATGGAGACATCACTCTCCAGGGGAGTCGACCTGGGAGAGAGAGGATGAAATGCGCGAGCAATACCCGTATCTCTTCTAGACTTGAGGTATTTCCTTTATGATTTCATTCTTGTTCTAGTTCAGTCCAATTTTGAGGACAAAATTTCTTTTAGGAGGGTAGACTTGTCACTACCACATTTCCAAATAAGGACATTTGTATAATTTCACCATTTTAAATAATTATGTATTAAATTAAATTGCTGAGTTTTGTAACTAATTATATTATTATTAGTAATGTTTAGTTTTAGGTCAAACCCTAGAACTCATTAGGACAGACCCTAGTGAGTCAACCCTAATTGTAAACCAGTTCTAGTGAAACCCTAGAATTCTAATTTTAGGTTTGGACCTTAAACCCTAGAAGGCCTAAACCTGAGTTAATTAGGTTCTACATGAGAGGGCCAGGGGGTTTAACCTAAAAAGACTAGGCATGGAAACCCTAAAACTAGGTTTGATATATAAAGGAAGCTTCTCACAAAGCCATCCTTCATGTAGAAAAGAGAAACCCTAGCCTCCATCAAGAGAAACCATCTCCCCACCCAAATTTCGAAATCTAGCCCTAGGTTCCATTTCCTCCTCCTCCAAAGCAAGGAAAGCAAGGAACGTGGGTCAGTAAGCCTTGAAGAAGAAGAACCTCAGTGAAGAAACCATCCCTGCAGGTAAAAACCCTATTTCTATTCCTTTAATTCTGTTTTCTGTTGTTCATGGCCATTAGGAACCCACCCTTGCTGTGTAGTTCGATTTTTAGGGTTTTGTTTTGGGTTTTGGTGACCAACATGGGGTTTTTCCCAATTTTTGTGAACCCTAACCCTAGGTATTGGTTTGTAGATTGATTTCATCACACATGTGTAGCTTGAACTCGATTGTTAGGGTTTTGATCGGGAACTTAGGGGTTGTATGTGATTTCGTTTATGCCCTACATATGTATGATGAAATGTTATTAGGAACTTACCTATTTAACTTATTTAATTTCTGCATAGTTGATATATGAATCTATATGTATATATATATTGTGTTGTAAATAGGTTACTGCAGTTGGGTAGTTGATCTTTGTGTGTAGGTTGTATTGAGAGCAGGTAAGTATCGGGTTGGGGTTTTGAAGGGCTGTTGATGGCTTGGATCATTAGGTGTAGATGATGCATTTGGTTGGGTTCCTGTGAATGGGTGTAGTTAGTTTAAATCCTGTGTCAGTTAACCTCTTAATTTCTGTAAGTATAGTAAGAAACCTGTGTGAGTACCTATGTGTCTCTGTTTTTCCCTAACTGCATATAAATTAGTGTCTAGTGTGTATACTGTTAGTTGTATGCTGTGTGCACTGTGGAGTAGTGATTTGTGCATCAGGGAGGTAAGAGCCAGGGTTGGTTATGGAGAGGAACTCGGGTGCTAGGGTTCAGTGTACCAGCAGTTTGGGGGAAAGGGTATCCTACTGTACAGTCGGGTCCTTGATTCCTGTGTGTATCAGAAATTGGGGGTTTTAGTTTGACTATAGGATAACTGGGAGTATCAGTGTGGAGTTCTCTAGTATCTTAGTATCATTGAATTCTATGAACTAAGTACTGGAGTTCGTGAGTAATAGGTTGTGGCAGGGTATGAATCTCAGAGTGTTACCAATGTTGTGCCTATGTATCAGTTAGGAGAACCATAGCAGTGTGTGTAGCAGTGTCCTAGTGTGGCTGTGTTGGTTCTGTGCAAATCAGCAAAACTGGATGTGTACCAGTTAGCCATTTTAGAGTTGTCCCAGAATCTGTCCATGTGGGTGTGTGTTCAGATAAGTATTGGTTGAGTAGGTGTGGTGAAGTGTTCACTGTGATAGATATTAGAGTGTGAGTAAGCAATAGGTTGTGTGTTAGTTATGAGTTAACTGGGTGCATTTCAGTGCACTGTGAGTGTATCCCTGTGTGAGAATTAGAACCTATGTATCAGTGTGTCTAGGACTGAGTGAGTGAGTGTAAGAGAATGTAGTGTTATGTGTATCCCTTAGTATCAATTTCAGTAAGTTGACTGTGTGTTTAATCAGTGTAGGTGAGCAGTTAACTGAGCAGTGATAGTTGTGTGTATGTGTATAATAGGACATAAGTGACAGTGTGTGAGTTTCCTTAGGTCAGTATACAATTGCAGTGAGTGTCAGTGTGTCCCTGATTTATTCTCCAGTAGCTGTGTGTTTGCAGTAAGTTACTTGTGTGTGTGGTAGTGTGGGTATTGGGGTATCAGTGACTTGTGCCTCACTGTGTGTGAGTGAAGACCTTATGTATCAGTGAGCCTGAGATGGGAAACCATGTGTATCCAGACTTGTGCAAAACTGTGTCTGTGTGTGTATTAGGGTGCCAGTGAGTGAGTGAGCTTTTGTGGGGTATTAGGGCAGTGAGGAAACTGTGTGTGTGTGTTTCCTGTGTAGAGTATCAGGGTAGGACAGTAGGTGAGAGACTGTGTCAACCTATGTTAGGTACTTATGTGTTGCTGTATAGGAGAGAATGTCAGAATGCAGTGAGGTACTAGATGTGGGTAAATACACTAGTACAAGGGTATCAGTTAGCAGTTAGGAAATAATATGGGGTATTGGTTGGGGTTAATATGTGGAGTTGAGTATAGGTATTAGAGTATTAAACTAGATAATATTAAATGATAGATTAACTATTATATATATTGTATCACCTAGCCCTAGCTAAGTTATACTTGTAATCACCCTAGAAACTAGATTTGAACCCAGATTGAGGTGTTATGAGTACACCCTAGTGTTTATAACTAGGGATGACAATTAGCTAGTGTTAGACTAGTATTGACCAGTAGGCTTTAGAATTGACCTAGAGGCCTCGTGTTAAATTAGTTAAACATGTTTATTCTTTTATTTCAATATTTGACATTGAATTTCCATAATTAGGTCATTGTGATCCCACTTTGGACATCGATCCTCACACTTTGCTCAGGACCACAGGCGAGTACATTCTCTGACAGTTTTTATTGTTGATTACTTCTATAAATTGTAGTGTATTACATACTTGATTCCGACACTGTGGATACACGAGTTAGCACCCTAGATCCCCATCATGAGGAGTCATGATTGGAATCCACCGTGCTAGCTGGGAATGGGGAACTATTAGTAGATTATGTGATCATATCTAAATCCTTACCATGCATCATAGCTCACCCCACTTCTCACGTCGGGTGCGGCCTGACCATCATCATGCTTCATAGCTGTTATATATAATTAGCCTGACCATTATCATGCATCATAGCTAACCATATGGTTAGCCTGACCTCCAAGAATCATAGCTAATCATATATAACCAGCCTGATCTAGTCCCAAGCCGATCACATAATAAACTAATATTTCAAACACTTAGTTAGATGTTTATCCTTATTCAGATTCATTGTTCTAGCATTCACTATTTATTGTTCATTGCTAGATGCTCTGTTGCCTATTTTATTTCTCCTGTACTTCTCATTTTCAGCATTTATTTCCATCTTGTATCTCTTACACTGTTTATAGATTTTGTCAATTTAATGAAATTGCTGTTAGTGCTTGTGCTTCGCTCCAATCCTGACTGGATAACATTTTTCAGAGGACTTGGAGGATCTTTGCCCCACTCATTACGACCCAGGATTAGAGGGTGATTTCACTCCAGGAACCCCAGAGGTGTTGCCTAGCCTAGAGGAGAACGTACCTGGCTGCTCTTAGACTATTTTTTTTCTGCATTATTGTTTTAGACTGAGACTGAGATGTATTTATTATTTCGTGACTTTGTGAGGTCATTTAGACCCAGGATTTGAGTTGGATTATTGTGGTTGGTTTTTATTAGAACTCTTTTCTATTCTCATCGTGCTATGATTTCTATTAGCTTGTGATTGAGTATATCATAGAACTGTGGATTATTATCATTGTCCTCCGTACGGAGTTGAGATTATTGACAGAATATATTATGTTTAGACCTAGACAGCGTTCTACCGCCGATGCTGCGGCGTAGGCTGGACGTACCCACGACTCATGCCCAAATTCTGGGTGCGGGTCGTGACATCTAACAACCAATACCAAAATATATACTAACTGACACCTACCTTGGTAATTAACACAGTTGCTACACCTATGAAATTGGTTGCTAAAAATCTCACCTCTACTGCATTTCAGTTACCTTAACCCGAGCCCCATCTCAACCTCACAATCATAAATATAACACAAACTCCTAACTATCTAACACAATTTACTGATACCTTTGGTATCAGTCAACTAAACGTCTGATACACTACCTAACTGACTGCTCAACCCAATCTCGGTTGCTATTAGTTCCTGACCCGACACCTTAAGGCAACATATAACATGTGAAGTGCTAACATCTTGCCATTGCTCCATACTTCACTAGCTGTTATTGTTGATCTGTTCTTCTAAACCATGCGCCATTGCTCTTATACCCTTGGGTAGATACCCGAGAACACATGTTCCCTTCTTATTGAATACCAAACCTTTCAAGTGATCTAACCCGATCACACCTCCCCATGGTCAAAACTGTAATGCAGTTTCCCCTACTGGTCTGACATGTCAATACCATACTGCAGTTGACCCCTCAACTACCAATCTCATCTCCACTAGCAGTTACTGCTGAATGCAGTGAGCCTCCCCCACATGCAAATATGTTAAGTGACTTCCCAATGCTTGTTGTACGAGTGTGCATCAGTGCACATAGTGCACTAATGTACTGTTGCTAGGTTCGACTACCTACAAGTAACTCCCCCCTCTCTTCCATCCTTGTACACCATACCAATCCCACTCCTCACCGCCTGCTGATCATATCCCCCCATCTGCACCTACATATTGATGTACGCTCTCTGATACACAACTCATCAAATGTTGACACATCATACTCCTTCCCTCTCCCATTACACATCAAATGTTGATACATCAAATGTTGATACATCATCAAATCTCACCTCTTGCTTTTTATCCACATTGCAAAAATGCCATGGATGCGATGCCCAATATCACCTTCTCGCAACGGGACATGTTGTTCAAGAATAATAGGTACGATCGACCTATGTACTATACATGATATATTGGCGATATCAAGGAGGGCCGAATGCATATTGACCCAGGATCGTCGATCAGCATCATTCCAAGAAGTTTGGTTCAGACCCTGGGGATCCCGATGCATCATCTTGCGACCACCAATACTGCCACCAGTGCTTCTACAAGGGAAGGAGCTACCCTCTTGGTAAAATTTGCCTAAAATGCCAGGTCGACGACTTAAAAACCGATGCCACCTGCTACGTCATAGACGTAGATACGTCCTACAACATCTTGTTGGGGCATCCATGGATACATGAACACAAGATCGTGCCATCCACCCTCCACCAGTGCCAACAATACGTAAACGAATACGGTTTTGTCAAAATAAAGTTTGCTGACGTCGATCCGTTTAAGGGTATCAAGATTTACTACTCTGACTTGACCCTCCATAAGAAAGCCTGCCAAGATAAAGGCGATAATGAGGCCAATAATGAAACCGAAGCCATAATAGCGCCCGAGGAGCCTATTAGAATCTGCCTCAAGGTTCACACTCCCGATGCGGTCGTACCCCTCATTGTCAAATCATGCGGGAAGGCACCTGAACCTCCGGTACCTTCAACATCATCAAAACCAATGGTCATTCGCCTTCGTAGGCTGAATCGACCGTAAAAAGAAGATTTTGCTCAATCTATGCCTCCTGAGCCTATAGTTGTTCGCCTTCACAGTCTAAGTCGACCACCAAAGGAAGATCCGAACAAGGCTGCAACTGCCGGACCTTTGGTGGTAAAATTATACAGGAAACCACCAAAGCCATCCCTTACGCTAGGGGTAGCCGAGGAGAAGGTTAAGCGGTAGGAGTACATATCCGCCAGTGTCAAAATTCCTTCCCCTGACGATGTAATCCCAACATAAAATATACCTAACTTTCTCAATAAAGGGCTATCTTTGAACTACTCGGAGCGTATGCATATAAATACACTCTACTCCCTGGAGCACGATTTGGGCCTACATTTGAACACACATGTGACCACTTCCTATACGTATAGCGGATTTGCTCTATTCAGATTATAATTTCTTAGTCCTACCCAGGAAAATGGAGACATGCTCATCATCTTCGACAAGGTGGAATACCCCCGGGCCTACATCCAAAAAGAACAACTAGAATCTGATGTAGGCAGAATGCCACTCTATCGGTACAGTTCACAAGCCCTATATCTTATCCAAAAGATAGAATACAACCTAAAGATCACTGAGGGATTAAACTACAACAAAGGCCAAAGGTCGCCTTTACGACTTTTCTTTCCTGCGGGCAAGTCAGAGGATTACTATCGTAAGAGTAAGCATGGCTTAGGATATGTAACACCTCCTACAACCCCCGAGGGCTCAGACAAAGAAGATGAAGAGCATTCATACTCTTCCGAATCTTCAGCCGGGGTCTCCGAAGTCAGCATCGGGGACATGCTTAAATAAATACTGTCCTCCAAAATGGTGTCTGTCGACCTAAAGGAAGACAACGAGGATCCACCTGAGCTCTTCGAGATGGAAGCTTGGGCCCAACACCTGGGTTCACAATGGGATATGCAATTTGAGCAGCGAAAATCTCCTACCGAGGATGAAGTTGTACAAGTCGATCTCGGTAATGAAACCTCCCCAAAGCCTATCATAATTAGCAAAAACCTGTCCAACGAAGATCGAGAATCCTTATTATAACTCGTCAGGGAATACATCGATGTCTTTGATTGGGGTTACGTAGATATGCTAGGACTGGATCCCCAAATCGTGGTCCACAAAATCAACATTCGGCCAAACGCCAAACCAGTCAAGCAACAAAAAAATGGTTCCGGCCGGATGTGTAGATTCTATTGAAGCTGAAGTCAACAAGCTGATAGCTATTGTCTTCATCCGTGAGAAAAAATACCCTGACTGGTAGCTAACATCGTACCTATCGTTAAGAAGAATAAGAAGATTCGAGTCTGTATCGACTTCCGTGATCTAAATGCGACATATCCCAAAGATGAATTCTCTCTTCCAATCACCGACCTAATGATCGACAGTACTTGTGGCTTCGAGCGCATGTCCTTCATGGATGGCTTCTCAGGCTATAACCAAATCAAGATATTTTTTGATGATAAGAAACATACATTATTTCGGACCCCGATTGGCATATACTGCTACACGGTCATGCCTTTCATTCTGAAGAATGCATGTGCTACATATCAGTAGGCTATAATATTTTTTTTGAATATCTGTGCAAGATGGTGAAATGCTACGTCGATGATATCGTCGTCAAGAGTCGCTCCAAATATGATCACCTCCAAAATATAAGGGCGGTATTTGACTTAATGCGCGCACATCGCCTCAAGATGAACCCTACCAAGTCCTTCCTGGGAGTCTCCAGCGGTAAATTTCTGGGTTCGTTATCACTTCCTAGAGTATACACATAGACCCTGAGAAGACCAAGGCCATCCTGGAGATGAATTCGCTAAGAAACCTCCAAAAACTCTACGGCCTTCATGGGAGGTTGGCGTACATCAGGAGGTTCATATCAAACCTCTATGGACGTTATCGGCAGTTCATATTGGTCATAAAAAATGGTGCCTCCTTTGTTTGGAATGAAGAATGCCAATGAACGTTCGACAACATCAAGAATACCTATCAAACCCTCCTTTACTGGTGGCCCCGGTCATGGAAAAGACATTCCTTCTCTATGTACGTACGATGGATTACTCTCTCGGTGCCCTATTAGCCCAGAATAGTGGTTTGGGCTACAAACAGGACAAATACTACCTCAGCCGAATAATGATCGGCCCAGAGCATAGGTATGCCAGCGTCGAGAAGGAGTGCCTTGCACTGATATTCGCCATCCAGAAAAATTGTTACTACTTAACTGGACAAACCATTCATATAATCTCTTAAGTCACCCCCTCAGGGTCCTTATGACCAAACCTAGGGCACTCAGTTCCCGCTAGGCTACCTGGATAATGCTATTATCTCTATATAATATGGTTCATCCTACAGAAGGCCGTCAAGGGTCAAGCATTGGCCGACTTTCTGGCATCCCACCCGGGGTCAGAAAAATTATAGCTCTATGAAGAGATTCCTGACGAAGTAGCATACGCCAAGGTCACCTCACACGAAGTTATTTGCCGAATGTTCTTTAACGGTGCTTCAAGAATGGGGCCAAAGGCTACATCATTATTGGAGTCAGGATAATATTGATCTCCCCACATAGCCTCATCATCAATCGCGTATACTCTCTCACGAGCCATGCTCCAATAATTTGGCAGAGTATAAAGCCCTAATCATCTGACTCCAGCTCGCCAAGCAATCCGGAGTAGAATAGTTGGAGGCCTACGACTATTCTCAACTAATCGTCAATCAAGTCCGGGGAGTATATGAAGTCCGAAACATAGACTTGATCCCCAGCCACCAAGATGAATATAGCATCGTCGCAACCTTTGAGATTTTCTTTATTTAGCATGTCTCTCAGTTTCACAACATTGAGATAGATGCTTTAGCCGGCCTCGCTGCTTCCTTGGCAGTCCCAAACAACATCCATCAGCTAATCACGGTGATCGGTCAAGAGCTGGTCTGTCCCAAAAGCTACCTATGCTTATGCCTCATCTATGCAGTGGAGGTCGACACCGATACTCAAGATTACAGGCTTTTATTCATCGACTAAGCAGTCTATGGGATTCTTCTTGAAAAACCAAAGAAAGCTACTTCAATCAGAAGACGCTCCCTCCATTTCTATTATGATATAGAGACCAAAATATTGTACCGTCGATTCTATGACGTCCTTCTGTCTAATACTTGTCAAACGCAGAGGCAAAATAAGGCCTCCATGAAGCTCACGATTGCATTGGTGGGGCACATCAACCCGGTCAAAAGCTGCATGACCATCTTCGTAGAATGGGCTACTATTGGCCAACTATGGTAGCAGATGTTATTGATTACGTGAGGAAGTTCCAAGCATGCCAAATCCACGTAGAGTTCATCCACCAACCATCTAAGTTCCTATACCCAACGGTAGCATCTTGGTTGTTTGAGGCATAAGGGAAGGATATCATCGGGCCAATCAGTCTGCCTTCATCAAAAGGACATCGGTTCATCTTGGCGATCATCGACTATATTTCTAAATGGATGAAAACTGTTCCGCTTTTTGAAGTCAAAATATCAAACATGATTAACTCCGTCAAGCATTACGTCATATATCGCTTCGGCTTGTCGCTTAGGATCGTCCATGACAATGGTTCATAGTTTGTAGGTCATGCCTTTTATCGGTTTTGTGACAAGAACCGAATCCAAACATAGCCTCCACGACATACAACCCCGCAGCAAATGGTCTGGCATAAGTGTTCAATAAAACCAACATCAAGTTTCTCAAAAAATTATATCTTCCAACAAATATGACTGAAACGTGAAGCTGGGTGAATGTCTCTGGGCCTACCGAGCAACAATAGTCTGGACAACTACTGGTAATACGCCATTCTCCTTAGTGTACGAAAGTGAGGCGGTACTCCCGTTGGAGATCCAAATCCCTTCACTACGAGTAGCTCTTTGCAACCAACTAACCAAAGACAACAACTACCGTCGACTGTTACAGAAGTTGGAAGCACTCGACAAAAAATAACTCTTAGCCCAACAATGTATAGAGTTCTATCGAGTGCATCTCTCTGGAGCCTTTAACAAACAGGTAAAATAGAGAATGTTTCAAGTGGGTGACCTCATCTTAATAGTAAGAAGATCGATTGTTATGACTCACAAGACGGCCAATAAATTTTAACCTTAATGGGAGGGCACGTTTGTTGTGAAAATCGTATTTTCCAACGGCACATACCGGGTAGCAAAACTCAATGGCGACTTGCTCCTAATGCCTATCAATGAAAAGTTCCTCAAAAAGCACTATGTTTAAATTAGATTGGTACTCCTCTATTACAAAACTACATTGTATCGCCCGGGGTGATGGTTCATGTCCACATTACCTCTGAACTGTCGCTCTAATACACAACTCCGGTGGAGTCTGCAATATCCATATTACCTCTGAGCAAACTTTCCGGCCTTGACCATCAATCATCACGTCCATATTATCTCTGATTTTGATTTTCTTCCAACTTATCATCCGTACCCAATCCAGAGTATGTCCGCGGTGTTAAGTCCATAAAAACTGCCATATCCATATTACCTCTGTAAGGGCTTGTCTTAAACCTATTACTTGTACTAACGTACGCAAAAAGTTATGGGTCCATAAATTCTATCACGTACATATTACCTCTGATAGGGTTTGTTTTGAATCTATTACTTGCACCCTAAGTACGCAAATGGGTAATAGGTCCACCAAAAATGCCTTAGCGAGATATCGTTACTATCCACAAAACATATTACGTCCATATTACTTCTGATAGGGTTTGTTTTCGAATCTATTACTTGCACCATAAATACGCAAAAGGGTAATAGTTCCACCAAAAACCCCAAGCGGAATATCCCTAAAAAACTACGGTATGGTGCTACATTCTTATTACTTTTAGCACTAGCACCACAAATTTCACAATAGCAATAAAAGTAATTTCTCCTTTCATTAACACAAAAAGAATGAAAGAATACAAATATCAAACTGAAGAGGAGTCAGATTCCTCCAAATTATTGATGTACATTAACAAAAAATAAAAGAACAAGCGTCTGAGGACTCAAACAATGGACGAAAAGTATCTACAAAAGCTCGCTCCTCCGAGTTGGCAGGGGGCTCAAGGAGTTCTGCGAAGATATCCGTCTTCTGCACTCGAGTGACAAACCTTTCTCTGGCAGGTAGCGGATTGGGCTTACTATAGTAGGAGTCCGAGACCACCAGGGTCTTGGAAAGAGACATATTGGTTTCCTTCGGAGCATTTCCAGAAGGCATCATGCCCAAAAATATGAATTGATGCTTGCAGCCTACAGATCGTTCACTATTTATAGGCAAAGAATCGGCGGCTCATCTGGTGAATCGTAATGATCTCCTCAATAAGATGCGATAATTCATCCTTATTCAACCTAAACAACGATTATCAAGATTTAGCATGATCCTCTCAGTGACCCGGAATGACAGAACAGTGTGAACACATTAGGCATACAACACCACGTGAAGCACAAGAAGTGGCCATTTCTCTTTCAAGGTATAAATCAAGGCAGCCAGACAATCGCGACAGAAAAAAAAACTTTTATTTGATAGAAGTAAACTGAACAAGCTGCATGTACGAGGGAACCACATCCCGACTGCAAAAACAAACTAACTTCAAAAACAAGAGTAAAAAGCAGTCTCAGAAAAGAAAACACAAACTACTGCTATTCATCGTGGGAGCACAACTCTATTATCCATCTATGGAGATGGGCAATATGGCTGCCTAGGCGTGCTGTAACTCGGTGCTCGGCCTCTTTCGCTAGGACCTCAGGATCCTTTAATTGGATGTAGGCCTTATATCGATCATCCAGCTTCTGTACTATAACTTCAACGGCTGATGTATTCTTCACAGCCTATCTCGCTTTGGTCCAAATAGCCTCCGCTTCCTGTTGGGTCTCTCAAAGGTGATTCCCCAATATATCAAGATTAGCCAAGAGCTGTCTGATCTTCTCAATTAAGTTCCCTTGTCTAGCGAGACAATCCTCCCTAAGATAACCCAGCCAATTACGTTTCTGTCGTAGTTTTTGGAGGTTATTCACCAAGCCTTCCCTAGAAGAAGTTTTGAGGTCCTTCTCTGTACCTAGCCCAGCCAAGAATTCCTCGTATTCATGGGATATCAGTACCCCCATATCATCTTACTGATGCTGCCATAGCTCCATCAGTTATCGCTCCAACTCTGCAAGCTTTAGGTCCAGATGGGCCGTCGTCTCTTCCAAACCGGGAATGCCCCTTAAAGAGTTGGACTGGCCTTCGGTAAAGCGTCTTGCCCAGTCGAAGGATCTATTTTGCTCCAATACACCATGGATGCCTTGTTTCAAAAATATGTGCAAACTTCGAATGGAGATCTGGACATGTTCATTAATCTCCTCTGACGTTGCCGGAGTCCAAGGCGGCTGACAAGAGGAAGAAGCCATGGGCGCAATAGGCCGCACAGCGACTTCAGCCAAAGACTTTGAGGGTTAAGCGGTAGAAGAGGAGCGACCAGTTGTATGGCTCATGTTTCAGTCCTTTGTAGCCTTCTCAAATGATAGGGCACCTGGCAGCTGAGCAAGCGATGGTGGGCTGAAGGGGCGACCGAGGGCGGGAGTACCAGTGCACCCTACTGTTGTAGCGCCTACCTGCATAGAATCCCAGACTGTGATGCACTAGTCCTAGATGATGATCCAGCCACCACTATACTGGGAACGTCGAAAGCGGCTTTCTCAGAACTTCTTGTCAACCCGCTAGTCATAGAGGCCCCAGCTGCAGAATCCCCAGCGTCAATAATTTGGTGAACGGTTGCCGCATTGGAAAAACCCAAGACAACCACTGCAGAAGGGGGGTCACCCAAGTGGGATCAACAAATGGCTTCACAGATGGGTCATTTCTACCAGATATACTGAGAAAAAGACTAGGCGCCCCCCTACAAGTTTGTCGACTTGTTCTTCCACATCCTCCTCAGCCGCCACGTTCACCCTTATCAAGGGAGAGGCTGACCCTGTAGACCTAGAATAACCAGTGATCAGCTTTGTCCGAAGAATGTAAAGTTGAAGCCAAAATACTCCTTCATGTGTAAAAAGACGGAAGAATATATCAAAAAAAGATGGGAGGGATTGCGGCCCACCCGGTGTATTCATAGCTCCCCCAACGACCTCAACATAATCCACAGAGACGTGGTCAGATGGCGTAAAGGGCTCTACTGTAGCTGAACCCATCCCTTGGGCCCCTGATATTTCAAATGCAGGTTCTAACACGCCTGCGTTCACCTCTTGGAACTCCGAAGTCTCTAATACAGGCTCTGAGGCATCTGCATCCTACCCAGGGGAAATCTACTCCACCGGCTCCTAGTAAGAGGCTGTGGGGACAGCCGCCGGCTGTAGGCATTCCTATTCCTCCTTTATCTGCAAATTATTAAACAGATCAGTATCGAGATATAAGGGAGCCGGAAGAATTAAGCTGAAATGGTCTATAAATACTGTCCCAGCGTTTAAAGTAGGGACTGTTTTAGACTCCACCGTGGAGGGTCTTACCTCTTCTCCTTCATCCTCTCCTTCTTCTTCTCCAGCCTATTTTGGGAACTTCCTAGCAACTTGCTTCCTGTATCCTGTCGCCTTCTTTTTGGTAGATGGCTCCGTATTAGGGTAGCCCCATTTTTCGCCGAGTAGTTCGCGGGAGGTGAAGGGTCATCAGAATCATCCTCTTCCCCCAAAACAGAGTCAAAGTCGGCCGTAATGGCCTTTTCCTTCTCATTCCCTTGACTTTTCCATTGTTCCATCCTCTGGGTACCTAGCCTAGTACCAACAATGAAGCTGGTACCCAATTAAAGCCGTGGGGAGGTATATTCACGGCCACATGGAAAATGGTCGCTATGTGGCTGATACGACCCAAAACTTTGCTATCCGACAGAGTGAACTGGACTTGGGTTCTGGTCGCAAAGAAATAGTCCCAGGCTCGAGCTCTATCGAGAACGCTACCCTTGAAACCTATATATGAGCTCGGGTTACCTAAAAAGAGTTGGTTGTATCCAAATTGCTGGGAAAACTTACTCGGTAGGTAGGGTTCTAGGAAAATGAGGTTTTAATTTTGATACACTAAGTGGGAAGACTGGATAGAAAGCAACTAGTAGAAGAGCATAGGGAATAAAACCTGATTATCTACACCACCATCACAATAAACCCGGTTCACCTCATCGTCCTTGAACTTTGGGACCGAGATAAAGAAGGAATAGTCGGCCAAGCGAGCAAGCATTTTTTGACAAGCAGGAACCTCGGTATGAGCCCAGGGCATCCTACCATATCGGTAAATAAAAGTGTCAGCCTCCGTCGTAGTCCCCTTAGCACCAGGATGCATCAAAGATGGGTAATACATCAATAGCCAACCTATCAGATATTGATAAGGCATCTCGACCAGGTCTTACGGGCCATCATGTTTCTTGTGAAAGCATGAAGCCCCCGATAGATGCTTCAGACCATCGCTGGGAGCAAGGGATCTTATACCAAAAGAACAGCTTTACAACAGGAAGGATAAGGTTGCGTCTAGCCTTCTCAAATAACCCATAACCTCCAAAGACTACATAGGTCCATAACCATATCATCAAGAATTCAACCAAGGTGGCTTTGTCAGACAATGGTTTGGTATCCTGATAAAAATAACTAAAACTGTCACCCAGACTACTAAATCCTTCACCAGTGGCGGCAGTCCTCTTGGTGACGCAGACTTGGTCATCAACACCTCTTTGAGTATGAGAACACCGAACGATGACTTGACCCGAAGCATCAATGGTGAAAATGTGACTGGTCCAGGCCTTAATGTGCGGCCAATTCCCCTCCGAGCTTCTGTCTTTCTTTTTTAAAACTTGCTGGCAAGTTTTATGGTGACATAACACCACTTGGTACATAGCAAGAAATCTTAGATGTTGCTGTTCCAACCCCTAAAATTATTCATTTGTGGGGGTGTACTCCTCATATGGTTTACCACCCCAGGACAACCACGAGACATCATACATCGCATGGAGAAAGACCCCATTTCTTCGACAGAAGCAAAGAAGGCCCCGATGTGGGATTATATATTTTATCCAAAGCCACAAACAATGGCGGGTTCTTTTCCAAACTATAACAAGAACCTCGTATGGCATTGTAGAGGTCGGTGGCCTTCAAGGTCTGCTCATACCTCTCTAATACTCACTGCGTCCAGCCAACCCAAGAGGGTCAGTGACACATCGAGTAGAGCAAATACACTTTTTCCTTGGGATAAGTTTCCTTGGTTACAAGCTGGTTCAAAAATGTGTCCGCTTCGTAATATCGGACATTCGACCCCATCTCGCAAGAGAAAGTGCCAGGTGCTAGTCCACAAACGGAGTAAGAAAATGATTCCTTATTTACTGCTGCTTCCTTCAGTTCAGAGTTGAAACATATGCGTCCGACCTGAGTTCTGTTCTGGTCCGGGGTTAGGTTGCCAGACATCTTCCTTCGAAGGGGTACCATATTGAAAGCTGATAAGGGCCATTGGCACTCCATCGCAGGAATATGCACCTTCATCCCAATACAGAAAAAATCTTAGGTCTCTTTAATCTTCACTACATTGGGATCTGAGATGGTAAGGGCATCCCCAAATAGGAAGATTGACTTCAAATGAGATTCGTCGATCCTCCCGAAGTTCAGTTGGCTAAGCAAGTAGAACCAAGACTTGCTAGCTATCAACTTCAGCCTTACCTCAGGCTGATCCTTGTTGATCTAAGCCTAAACATTGGCCACTATGTGATCGAGCCTAACACCCAAGGTAGTCAGAGCCCGCCCAATCAGCACATCTCCCGATGGAGCAAAGGGCAAAGTCACTAGAAAATAAAAAGTAAGAATTAAAGACATCAAGATGTCATGCGGTCAAGTAATAAAAATTATATGCAACTAAGACATGACAGGATTTCCATGTGGCCAAGTCACGAAAGGAGACATGCAACCAACTCCTGGAATAATCTCCATACGACCAAGCCATGACATGGCTTTCATGTGGTCGAGTCAAGACTTGTGCATGAGGCCACGGGGAGAACTGTGCATAAAGCATACATCGTGGTCATATACGAGGACATGTATAATGGACCGGGTGCGAAATGCTTGCGTGTCCAGAGTTCTCCTCCTCCGACCCTTACCATGAATGGGCGTCTGCCATGACCTGCACCCGGAATAATGGCACGAGTAATGATCAACGTCCAACCTATGCCGTAACATCGGTAGTAGAACACTGTCTGGGTCATCCATACTATGTAAACTTTTTACACAAGATATATAAGATAATTTTCAATATTATCTCAACTCCAAACGGAGGAACAATATGGTATATGATAATGGTAAATTATACTCAATCATATAGCAAACTAAGGAAGAATAAGCACGAGATAGAATACAAAAGAAAAGTGTCACAATACATCCACATGTCCAAAATAATATATACACCCCCATAACCTCAATTTGGAGTCTAATACAAGTCAAAACAAAGAGTCTAAGCCTCATCAGCCTCTCGTACTAGGTCCTCCTGCTCTAAAGGAGTATCCTCTAAAGGTACGCCGTCTTGTGGCCCGTAGTAGGTGGGATACTGGTCCATAAGCCAATCATATAAAAAAAATATCTAGTCAGGATTAGAGTGAAGTACATACCTCTAAAACTAGTTTTAAATACAAAATTGAGCATATATAACAGATAATAGAAAAGAATACAAGATAACTAACAGTAGAATGTAGTGAACTAGAGTGAACGGGTAATGTACTGGAATGAAGAACAGAAAATATGAATAACTATAATTTAAATGGAAATAGATAACTAACTACTGTGCCATTGAGTACAAGTTTATTATGTGATCAGTTTGGGTCGAACAAGAATATAATATGGAAACTCGATTACACGTGTGATATATAATCGACATGTACACGAATACACTTTGGCATGATCATATAGCCAACTCTTAGTCCACTAACCCCAATCAATAGTCATGGATCCAATTATGACACATTAGGAACACGAATATGGGCACACTGAACACGAGCAGTATGTGAACATGAAGTACACTAAAATCAATACCCGATATACACGATAATATATATGTGAATGTGTACCCACTAAACACGGTAAGGGATAACATCTCCTGATAGGATTCATATAGTACCAGTCCATGAAGCCACTATGTCGGAATCATGTATACTATTCTAGAATATGTGATATATATACTATCATAAAATAAAAACTAACAGAGAAATGTACTCACCTTTGGTCCTTAGCAAGGTGTGTCTCTCGATGCCCAAGCTGGTATCACACAATCCTATTTAGAAAATATTAAGTTAAATTATTTATAAATAAAAAAATGGTTAAAATATACTAATGCACACTTCTAGGTTAATTTTTAAGTCACATCAACTATACTAGGCCAAACTAAGTCCATACTACGTTAATTGGTCTACATGGGTCACTAACTAATTAGTACTAGCTAAACCATAATATATATATATATATCTATATCTATATATCAATATATATATATATATATATATATATATATATATATATATATATATATTAAGATACTCTATGTATCCATATATGCTAACAAGTATATAATTAATTAACTAACTAACTGATACACTAACTACTATATTAACTTAAAAGTGATACTAACATATCACAAATATCTTAACACACTAACTGATCTAGTTATATACTAACTTACTTGCACGAATTTACCTACTCTAGTATAACTAACTCATAATTACTAATTAGCACTCACTAACTAAACTAACTGACACTAATTTTTAACCACTTAACTAACCAATTAAATACCAAGCAATAGTTTACTACCACTAACTAACCTTCACTAACTAATGCATCTAACAATCAATACCAAAATATATACTAACTGACACCTACCCTGGTAATTAACACAGTTGCTACACCTATGAAGTTGGTTGCTAAAAACCTCACCTCTATTGCAATTCAGTTACCTTAACCCGAGCCCCATCTCAATCTCACAATCATAAATATAACACAAACTCGTAACTATCTAACACAGTTTACTGATACCTTTGGTATCAATTAACTAAATGTCTGATATACTACCTAACTGACTACTCAACCCGATCCCTGTTACCATTAGATCCTGACCCGACACCTTAATACAACAGATAACATGTGAAGTACTAACATCTTGCCATTGCTCCATTCCTCACTAGCTATTGTTGCTGTTCTATTATTCTAAACCATGCCTCATTGCTCTGCTACCCTCAGATATCAGTGATACCCGAGAATACATATTCCCTTCTGTAAACTCCCACACCCAAAATTAGGTCTATTTGGCTTTGATAGAGAAATTAGGGCTAATTAGAACCCAATTGGAAATAGAACACGGCATTTGATTTAACTATACAATATTTATATCGCTTAGCGCACCTTACCATTGCTTCTATAATTGGAGCACTACACTAGCCATTTCCTATCTACAAATTTTATAACCTTGTCCTAGACATGCCTACCTACTATTCTGACCTTTGTGTAACTTATAATTATGCTTTCTTGTGCTATATTTTAGTCGTACAATATTCATCGCAGACGTTATTATTTAATTCTAAATAATTCCAACTTTGTACCCCTGTGCGTTCCAATCAAAATTAGGGACACAATCTTGACCTATTTTGTGCAACCCAAATTTTGTTAATATTCTACTCCGAGCCCTCTACGTCCATGATACTTGCGTCCTTCCTAATTTTATCCCCATGTACTCCTAATTAAATCCAGAACACCCCGCGCATTAATTTTAATTAATTTAATCCAATTTCTATCTTTGTGCAATTTTCCAATTGTTGAGCACTTTTATGCAAAAGTGTATTGAGGTGTCTACACCATTGGACAATACATGAAGAAATCCAACTTTCCCCTTTATAGGAATTTTCTCATAATTTTTGAAATATGCAACGCAGAAACATTGCCCCCTTATTTTAAACATATCCTTGCATTTAAACAATGTAAATTACAACCTTCCGAAACATTCCCATGTGAGCCCAAGGACCAACCCTAGAGGATGTTGAGCAAAGTCAAAATTTCCTAGGTCAAACCAACCCCCTTACATGTATAAATATCTCATTTTCCTTATTTTCCCCAAAACCTAAACCAATCAAATATAGTCGAATTCACCTTCTCCCCATCTCCTGTGCACGACCCCCTCCCCCCCCCCCCCCCCCCGCTGCCAACCGCCGGTCTGAGCTACCCCAGCCGCCGGACCCGACCTGAACCACCTCCTCCCTACTCTCTCCTCCTTCCTCCTCTCCCAATGCCCCACCCCGGATTTTCCATCACCATCACCATGGCCATCCTTCCATTCATCTTCTTCTTCCTCCTCTTCCCTGTCCTCCTGCCGGCCGGAGTTGACATGTTTTTAGTGGTGGCCCATGCAGGTCAGAGCATATTGTCTCGGTTACGTTACTGTACCGAGCAAGCCTGCACCTAGGATTAGAGTATAGTATCTCATCAACAATTGACTATGACTTATCTTTCTTCCAGTCTGTTCTATTTGAATAATTACATCCTGCTTGATTCATGTGCTTCCCTATTAGTTCCTTGAGTATAGCCCCTGCTAGAATATAGGAATCCCTATTGATAAGATGAGATTTAGGGTAACATTCCTATTAAGAATATAACTAGGGCTTTGACACATCATTAAGTTTAGGCTACCTAATGAACCCTAGTAACCCTTACCTATAGAATAATTTTACCATTACCCCTGATATGTTTATGAATGACTTAAGAGTAGTATAGGCAATACTAGGGTTAGCTATAAACTTGACCATATTGTTTGAACCTAGTATCGAGGAACCAATAGAAATCCAAGGTAGAATAATAAGTCCAAACTTAACTTTTAGAGTGAGATAGTACTATAGAACAATAAATTTAGATTCTTGTCTTGATATTAGCAGACAGTGTCTTAGGAAACCAAAAGGAATGACTAGAACATTTCTCTTGATCATACCTCAAACACAGATATTAGCAACCACCTTCCCTCAAGAAACTATGACATTATCTAGAGTCCCACTATTCTAATTTCATATCTTGTTCCTCTATGTTCGCTAATTGTACGGCGACTAAACTATGTTCTTCTTTTCTTCATCTTTCAACTCGTGCCACCTGACACTTCTGATTATAGACCGAGTGATTTTATCCTATGTTAAAGATATATAGTTTGCTAGGATTATAATTATAATTTTGAACTTGAAATTATGTGCTTGGTAGTTAGAACTTGATAGTTTCGAGTTATTCTTATAGATAGTGACTTGATGATTATTCTTAGTTTTAAACCATGTACCATGTGCCCCACCTCAATACGAGTTATATCCCCTTGAAGGCCAGTAACTTTTTTATCCTTACTATTGACACAGGTTCTATGAGCACTATGATTAAGACTTAAGATGACCATTACCTATATAGTACAATTGGATACCCTAATCAGTACCAAGACCTTTCCCTCGTATACCCTAACAATAGTTTCTACTTCATTTACAAGGACCAAGTTATTTCGTAGAATCTCCTTTAAGGCAGTTGCAATATTAGTTTATTATTTTAAGTTGGGTAGTATGCCTCACAACCTAGTATCCCATAGTCCCTTGACCTTTTATTAAAGTGTAACTGAATGACATTAACTATAGACTTGTATAAGAAGATAGTAATTATTAAGACTGTACAACTTAGAGGCCCATACTCCTATTTTGTCGATTAGCGACTTAGACAAGGAGTTTTTACGACAACTGTAGAGATTGTAGAGTCTTATCTTTTGTGAACTTGAATTATTTTATATTTTCTCTCATCATAATCTAGCGTACTTATATTTGTTGTACTACCTTAAATTATGCTGCTATTATAGCCTAGTTTTGCAAGCTTATTCTTTATCGATCTTGTTCATGACATATGTATTATTGGAGTGCTACACTAATACATTTCAGAATCAGTGTATTATGGTCTGATCAACCATAGTGCGCTTGGTTCGCCCTTCGTATAACTACTTTACGTGGATTGAGATATATAGTGATTAGTAGACAAATGTACTTGCCTTTTAGATATGTATGAGCATATCGTATCCGTTACATAACTGTATTGATACGAATATGTGAATAGGAATACCCAAAATAGGATTTTAATCCACAACTGCCTTGATAATTACAATTTGAATTTCTTAAACGCCTTGATCCCCATACTTCTATTCTATTACCTCCCCCTTGAACTCTTTATTATTGTCTTCCGTCCTTCCTTATTTCGGAAAGACGAAACCTCGTGCTTAGTATAAGTATGATATACAGAGAGTACTAGATATACCCCATAGGCCAATCATATTACTAGATGACTGCCATTTATAACTAATTAAGGGTATATCACATATGATAGATTCTGATTTTTGAGGATTAAGTAACCTGATTAAGTAAATTTGAGGAATAAGTTTTCTTAAATATAAGAGCCTTATGTGATAGATGGGTAAATTTTAAGTTGGGTAGAAGTGCATTGTCAACTTGAGAGAAATTTCTTTTAGATTGTAATCGAGTAAAATTACCGAAAAAGGATGGATCGGTGTGTATGTGCATTGATTACAGGGCATTAAATAATCTTACTATCAATAATAAATACCAGTTGCCATAGATTGATGACCTGTTCGATCAGAGTGGCACCAAGGTATTTTCTAAGATAAATTTGAGATCAGGCTATCACCAGGTAAAAGTGAAGCCAGAGGACATTCCAAAGACTACTTTTCGGACTTGGTATGGCCAGTATGAGTTTATGGTGATGCCGTTTGGGTTGACTAATGCCTTGGCAGTATTTATAAATTTGATGAACAAGGTATTCCACCAGTACCTTGACAAGTTCGTGGTGGTGTTCATTGATGACATACTCATATACTCGAAGATGCTGAAGGAGCACGAGGAGCATTTACGAATTTTGTTGGATGTGCTGAGGAAGGAAAAGTTGTATGGAAAGCTGTCCAAATATGAGTTCTTCCTGGATAAGGTAGAGTTCTTAGGACATGTTATGACTGGTGATTGAATTTCAGTGGATCCGAAGAAGATCGTAACAGTGGAGTCTTGGAAGAACCCGAGTTCAGTAGATGAGATCAGAAGTTTTTTCGGTTTGGTAGGCTACTACAGGAAGTTTGTGTAAGATTTTTTGAGGATTACCGAGACGATGACCAGACTCACCAGAAAGAATGTAGAGATTGTTTGGACAAAGGAGTGCCAAGATGCATTTGAGGAATTGAAGAAAATGTTGACGTTTGCTCCTATTTTGACGTTGCCATCAGGGTTTGGAGGTTTCACTATTTATAGTAAATTATCGGGGAAATGTTTGGGTTGTGTTCTTTAGCAGAATAGGAAAGTAATTACCTATACATCCAGGCAATTACGTTCTCATGAGAAGAACTATCCTATCCATGATTTGGAGTTGGCAGCAGTCATCTTTGCCCTGAAGTTGTAGAAACACTATTTGTGCGGAGAGCGTATAGAGATCTTCACAGACGATAAGATCTTGAAGTACGTTTTTACTCAGAAGGAGTTGAACATGAGGCAGCATCGGTGGATGGAACTGATGAAAGATTTTGACATATCTTTGCAGTATTATCCTAGGAAAGCCAATGTAGTTACCGATGCCTTGAGAAGGTATCCGGTAGCTATATTGTTGACGCAGGATCGATATTTGTTAGAGGACTTCGAGAGCTTGGACATTAAGGTGATAGTTCCTGGTTTTGCTATGCATATGTGGGGATTGTAGATACATTCAGAGTTGATGGATAGGATTATGGCATCCCAGTATGAGGATTGGAGGATGATTCACCATTGCTGAGGATGGTTCTTTGCGGCATGTTGTTAGATTGTGTGTACCTAGGGGGGAACTGCATGAGGAGGTATTACAGAAAGCGCATCGCTCTAAGTATTCCATACATCCATGTGCCAACAAGATGTATCGGGATATGCGAGAGAGTGTGTGGTGGTATGGCATGAAGAGGAAAGTGGCACAGTTTATATCCAGATGCTTAGTGTGCCAACAGGTGAAAGCCGAGAGGCAGAGGCCAGGTGGTTTACTTCAGCCATTATCCATTCCAAAGTAGAAGTGGGAGCACATTACTATAGATTTTGTGTCTGGACTTCCACGATCTCCAAGGGAGAAAAACACGATTTGGGTCATCGTTGACAAGTTGACCAAGTCCTCCCACTTTTTGCCTTTCAAGGTGGGTTTGTCTAAGGAGAAGCTAGCAGAGAAGTATATGAGACAGATCGTCAGGATACATGGGGTTCCCATCAGCATAGTCTCATATTGGGATAGTCATTTCAATTCTTATTTCTGGAGGAGTTTACAGGCGAGTTTGGGCACCTAGCTCAAGTTCAGTACTGCATATTATCCCCAGACAGATGGGCAGTCAAAGAGGACTATTCAGAATTGCGAGAATATGCTGCACAATTGTGTACTAGATTTTGGGGGATCTTGGGAGGACCATCCCCATTTAGTAGAGTTTGCTTACAACAACAACTACCAGGCTAGTATAGAGATGTCACCATTTGAGGCTCTATACGGTCAGAGATATCTTACTCCCTTGTCATGGAACGATGTTGGAGAGAGAGCTTTTCTAGGGCGAGATATGGTTGTGGATGCAGCGGAGAAGGTTAAGCTGATCAGAGACAGACGTAGAGTGGCGCTGGACAGACAGCGGCATTAGGCCGATAGCCACCGGAGATCTTTGGAGTTTGAGGTATAGTTTTAGATTTTTATTTTTTGCTTGATATTGGTTGTTTGTTATAAACTAAGTTTTTAAGATTGTGTTTTGTTCTAGGTTGGTGGTTTGGTGTTTCGAAGGATTTTTCTGATACGAGGTACGATTCATTTCGGTGGAGGCGAACAACTTAGTTCGCGATTCGTCGAACTTTTTACTATTCTAGAGAGGGTCGATGTAGTTTCTTACAAACTAGACTTGCCACTTGTATTGGAGGGAGTGCAAAATGTGTTTCATGTGTCACAGTTATGACGGTACATGGCAGATCCTAGTCACGTATTGGATTACTCAAAGATAGAGGTGGGCCCTACTCTTAGCTATCCAGAGCAGCCAGTTGAGATTCTGGATCAGAGAGAAGGTACTGAGGAACCAGACTATTCCCTTGGTACGGGTAGCATTATCACCCCCACATTCCAGATTAGGGGTATTTTTGTCTTTTCATAATTAATGTGTAAATGTTTGCATAATATTTAATTAAATTTAATAATAGTGATTTTTAATTAATTGTTGCGCTTTACCATTGCTTTAATATTTGGAGCACTACCCTAATAATTCGTGTATCTTCGTTGGTTGAACGACTGCTTTTGCCTTCCAACAAATTTTATAACCTTGTCCTAGTCGTGTCCGCCTTTCATTCTGGCCTTTGTATAACTCATAATTATGCTCTATTGTGCTTAATTTTAGTTGCACAATATTCATCACAGACGTTATTATTTAATTCTAATAAATTTGACTTTTGCATCGTTGTGCGTTCCAATCAAAATTGAAGACACAATCTTGACCCATTTCGTATAACCCAAATTAGGTTAATATTCTATTCTGAGTCTTCTTCATTCATGACACTTGTGTCCCACTTAATTTTGACCCCATGTACTTCTTATTTATTTTAGAACACCAATTGCATTTATTTTTTAATTAATTAAACCATAAACCCAACTTTGTGCAATTTTCTAATTGTTGGGCACTTTTATGCAAAAGTGCATTAAGGTGTCCATTCCGTTGGACACGATACGTAAATAAACCCATTTCTCCTTTATGTGTATTTTATTATTATTTTTGGGAGTGTATAATTCAACACCAACCTCCTTGAACCATGACCCTTCAAACCTTGAACCAATATAATCCTAGCAATTTGTTTTGAACCTATTTTGAATCATGGCCCTTGAAATCCTACATGAGAAGGCCCAATCCCAAGAGGGGTTGACCAAGCCCTAATTCTAGGTTAACCCAATGCATTACATATATATAAATATTCATGTTTCCCTCTCTCTTTTTCCCTTCAACCAAACCAAAGAGCCAGCCGACCCTATTTTTCCCTATTCATCATCTTCCTCCTTCCCACAGCCTGAGCCCCGCCGGACCGAACCCCTCCACCGTGCCCTCGTCTTCTCCTCCGTCCACGAGCAGTCCCCACCGCCTGAGCTCTTCCCCGCCGACCAACCGAGCAGATCACCCACAACGCTGACCAATACCACCCCGTCTACCTGTGCCATCCCCTCTCGACCACAGCAGCCCGTCGGAGATGACCCACTCGATCGAAACTGACCCCGAGCACCTGCACTCGCCATCCCCGACCACTGAACATGTCACGACCCGTACCAGATGTAAGGATACTAGTCGGAAACAACGCCCAGCCTACGCCGCAGAATCGGCGGTAGAACGCTGTCTAGAAAGTCTATCTAAAGTAATGAACCACCAATCATGATAGAATACTCAATCACAGAACTAAGATAGAATGAGCACGAATCAGATAAAGAATAGAATAGTCATCATACAACTCATGAGTTTAAAATAATACACCAATGAGTCTGAAGAGTAACAAAAATAAGCTGGAGATAAATCCAGTACAAAAGAATACTATCAGACAACAAAGCTACATTCCAGGGTCAACTGTCTCAGTTGGGATAAGTCCCTCTTGAGCCAGGGTCTCAGAATCTAAACCCACAACATCCTGGGGTCCATAATAGGTAGGGTACTCCTCAGTGTCATCTGGAAAAATATATTCAGTCAGGAAAGGAGCAGAGTACATCTCTAACAGCAGTTCTAATCCATGATAAAAACTATGTAACAGTAAATAGCTGTGGATAAATAAGATACACAATAGATACAAGAGATATATAGACAATAAGGAAATACTGGAAAAAAATACAATAATGAACAATATGCCAATGAAACAATAATACTAATGACTAAGTGTGTGAGTACTAGCTTAACATGTGATCGGCTTGGGCAAGATACAATGCGGCCTGGCTAATCATACGTGCGGTGCATGATCAACACTATTCGCTTACCAATACTTTTTTTAATAGGGATTTGATCACATATCTATACTAATACTCCCCACCCCCAACTGGTATAATAGATCCAACCACGGTATGCTATGGCACTAGATTCCCCAAGAAGAGAGCGACTCCTCCCGAAAATTGGTGTCTGTACATGTACAAGATAACCAATGAAACAATACTTGCACCATATACACCATATACCAAGGAATAATATCTCATGACGAGATCCGGATATACCAATCCGTGTAACCATAGTGCCAAGAAAAACATGTATATCTACACTAGATACAACGAACATAGAGGATATCATAAATGAGAAACTATCAGAGAATGTACTCGCCTGAAGTCCAATAAAAAGTCTCACAGATGTCTGACTCGGTGCCTCAAAGACCTAGATTTAGAATACCACATTAATACAAGGTCCCGGAAAGAGAACAAGTCAAACTAGTCAACTTCTAGGTCAATAAATAAATTCTAAGTCAAAAGTCAACTATGGTCAACTCTAAAGTCAACTAAAGTCAAACATGGTCAAACCAAGGTCAACCTCACAAGAAATCTATATAAATAATATAGAAAATAAAATACAATAATTTAGGAATCAAAATTAGATCCCAAAAGATACCCACACAAGAATACTAATAATACAAATAATGCACACTCTAAATAATATATATACAAACCAATATTTATACAAATAAAATAATATATTATTATTAGTATTATACCTCACAAAAACACCTATATATATACATATATAAATCAAAATACATATATATATATATATATATATATAAACAATTTAATAACTATATACTTATATATACATACATATAAACTTACAAAATTAAAATACCAAACACATGCACATATGTACGTATTTTACATGGCTAGAAGCACACATAAAAATACATTCATTAAATTAACAATTAAATATATAATAATTATAAATAATATAATTACATATTTAAACCCATAAATATATTTTATAAAACATTTATGTATAAATTATTTTATTAACATAAGTACATATATAATTGCATGAAAGAAGCTACATATATATATATATTTATACATCACATTAGAACACATAGAAATATCTATAGATCTATGCTACAATAAATACCATAATAAATACACTAAAATAAATATATAATATCTATATATATATACTAATTATAAATGAAGAATTTAAAGCATAATTAATTAGATCTACACATAAACACACCAAATTGGAGAGTATCACACCGTATCCCACTAGATCTAGGATACGCATGTGACACGAGTCCAACACACAACCAATTGTACCCCGAAGGACACAAACATGTCACAAATAATATTTATGAATAAATTAAAGTGTCAAAAGTAGATCTATGTGTCCGTGTCAAAATACGACATGTACAAAGCCCCGTGTCGGAGAAAAACTCCTAAAATGACACGTATCACCAAATAGTTGGGATACGAACCACATGTACCCAAATATGGACATGACACAAGCCCCAAACACATAATCACATGCCCAATTGATCTATAGGATCAATTGACACACACAACAAAATGTAAATTCGGAATTCCAACAAAATTGACACAAAAAGCACCATAACTTTCTCCATGGGTCTCCTATGAACATAAAACAAAGTCCTATGGGTAGTACATACATATGGGTTAATTTTACATGATTAAATCTCAGATTTAGAAGCTATTTTAATGGGAAAAACTGAATTATACCTATTGGGAGATGGATTTCCAATAAAACCTCCAATTGAGATGAACTTGCTTCCAAATTATAGATCCTTGCCCCTCTTTGTAGATCCTTGCTTCCTCCTTCTAGATCCTTGCTTCTCAACTTTCTAATGGTGAATTGGGAAGAATTTGGGATTAATTTGGTAGAGAATTGGAATGGGAATGAAAGAAATTTGGGAGTGGAAAATTCTAGATCTAGATTGGAAATGAGAATAAGAGGAGAGAGAAATTTCCTTCCTCTTTTAATAGGCCGGCCTTGCCCCTCTCCCAAGCAATTGTAAAATGTCTAATGTACCCCTTGGGGCCTCTCATGAAGAAATAATTAAGGAAGGAAGCTTCTAGTCTAATCACTTAATTAATTTAATCCATCTCCTTAACTATGGGCTTTCTAAATAGGCCAAGTCTAACTATTTAATTCATGTTGGTCCATGGGTCCAAACTAAACTAGTTGGGTCCACTAAAATAAGTCCAAAATAATTAAATAATATCCAACAACAATTAAATAATACAACAGAAATTATCTACCATGCACAATATTTATTTAAATAGAAAATTACTAAAATACCCTTTTTTCTAAAATGTGGTAGTGACAGAACGCCTGCACGACGCCGGAGAACTCGCCATCTTCGCCTGAACCACTGCTCACCATCTTCCCCACGATACCACGACGGGAACCCGCTGCCTGAAGTCGACGACGGCCACAACCCTCGCCTGAACGGATCCCCGATTCTCCTTCCACCTCCTCGACACTACGAAGAAGCCGCTGCACCCCGAGCACCGCTGAACGATGCCATCCCGACCTCGATAAGCCTCCGGTGATCTCCTCCTCCCTGCTTCCCTTCACCTGAATGCTGTGCACCACCACCCTCGTCCATCCCCGTCTCCTCTCATTATCATCATCTTTTCTGCACCATTAACACCACCACCATTAACACCACCACTGCTGTAACCTCCGATTTCCAATTTCCAAAATAATTAGATTTTAATTTATTTTAAAATTATCAAGTTTTATAAAATATTTCTCCTTGAAAATTTTTAATTGATTTTGAGCGATGCTTGATTTTAGAAGGTAAATTAAAAATCTTTATAAAAATCATTTTTCCTAAATGACGATGTATTACAAAAAATAAATAAATAATAATATATATTTCTAGTTTCAAATATTCATTGGCTTGAATCATAAAATTATTGTTTTGACTAAATAGTTATTTAAAAGACTAGTTGATAAAATAAAATAGATTTTTATTGGGATAGTAAATAAATGAATTACATACTTCTTAATATTTTGAAAAATGAGTTTAATTAGTAGCTAATCAAAAGCTTCTTAAAAACATTTTTCTTAAATTTCTTTTCTATTTAATTTATCGTTTTCCGTCTCCCATTCACGCCCCATTCTTCCCACATGAAAAGCCCCTTTATATTTAATTCTGGGCCATTCATCATTGGGCCAACCCGCAACCCTTTATCCCACACCCTTCTCCCTATTTAAGTTCTCATTTTCACATCTCCCTAGAAACCCTAATTTTCATTTATTAGCTAGCCCCCACATTTTTTCCACCAGCCAACAGCCACCACCATTTTGTGTGCTCGTGTCCGTGTGTCCAGCATCCGTGTCAGCCGTGATGGCCTCGGGTCCGACCCCGGGTGTCCCACCATATCCATTTCTTTTCCTGTGTCCAGATTTACAGTTTACAACCAGTTTTTCCGTGTCCGACACACCGGGCACATCCACATCCACCATTGTACACAGCACCCATCGTGTCCTGCCCCGGACACGATCCACAGACACCAGACCGCCGTGTCCAGCCCGGACACGACCCCGACACCCAGACCCTAAGCCCTAACCCTAGATCGAGCGCCGCCCGGAGCCGTCGTCGCCTCCGCAGAAGATCCACGCCGCCACCTCGAGCTCCCCGTCGTCGAGCCGCCGCTGGAATGAAGCCGCCGTCTCGATCCAGGCGCTGCCCCTCGAAGCCGCCGTCTCGATCCAGGCGCTGCCCCCTCGAAGCCGCCGCCTGGAACCGAGGAGATCCGCCGCCGCCGGTGAACGCCAGATCCGTCGAGCGCCGCTGGAATCGAACGCCGCCGCCGCCGCTGGAACGGAGTCGCCGTCGCCGCCCTGCCCTCGAAGCCGCCACCGCCGAGTCGAACGCCGCCGTCGCCTCGAGCATCACGCCGCCGCCGCCCTGCCCGGCGAGACCCCGAGCCGCCGCCGCCGGAGGAAACCCAGTGAGCCTCTTCCCTTCCCCTTTTCGATTCAGAAGTCATTTGGGATTAATTAGTTAGTAAGGTATTTAAATCAATTAGTTATAATTAATATTTAATTAGTTTAGTGTATTAGTTAATTAAATGAGATTAGTTAATTAATTAATTAATATGATTAGTTAGTTAATTAATTAATTAAATTATTTTAGTTGATTATTAATCAGTAGTTAATCAGTAATTAGATATTTAATCAGTTATATAATTAATTAGTTTATTTTGTATAATTAGTTTATTTTATATTAATTAGTTATTTTATATGAATTAGTTTATTTCATATAATTAGTTTATTTTATTAATTAGTTAGTTATAATTAGTTTAATTAATGTGTTAGTCTAGTAAATTCATGTATTAGTTTAGTTTAGTATAATCAGTAGTAATTTGTGTTAGTTCTTAATTGGTAATTAATTCCTTATCAGTTAATTAAATTATAATTAGGTTAATTAGTTAATAAATGTGTAATCAGTTAATTAATTCATAATCAATTAGTTAGTAATTTATGTAATTAGTTTACTAACATTTAATTGTTTAGTTTAAATTTAGTTATGTAATATTTAAAAGGGTTTTAAATTATGTAAATAAAGTAATTTTGGGGTTTCTATAATTAATTAAAAATTATAGTTTCAATAATAAAAAAATAAGATCTACTCGTTTAACTGGGCTGGTGACCAATTTTTCCATGGATATAAAAATATATGATGGCTTTTACATAAATTCTAGTTTTTTATAAATAAACTTTTATTTGAAGTTATTGTTCAAAATAAGTTCGAAATGATTTATATACGTAAATACGTATTTCTAGTAGATATAATCAATTTAGTGTTTATATATATATATTTTAAAAAGGTATTTTAGCATATGTATGAGTATACATATATAATGTTCAACTAGTATAAATCAAATATGTATTTAAAAGATATATATATATATATAGTAAATACATTTAAATTGGTGCATGTATAAATATAGTAAGTATTAATAAGAGTAATGTATATTATATACGTGTCCCTACTAGATGACCCTAGTTGACTAGTGCCCTACCTGACATGGCCCTGAGACCAGTACTTTTGACTGTGTTAGTGTAGCATCTGATGCGAATGTGGTTTGCTTGTGTTATGTTTATAGGACTGTTGGGTTACCCAGGGGATACTCTGGAACAGGACATTGGTTTTACCAGCTAAGGACCCAAGGCAAGTACATTCTCTGATTAGTTTCTAATTTATGATATCTCCTATGTTCACTGTATCTAGTGTAAATATACATGTTCTTGACACGTTGGTTACACGGATTGGTATACACGGATCTCGTCATGAGATGTTATTCCTTATTCATGGTGTAGCTTGTACAAGACTTGTTTTCCTTGTTATCTTGTGCATGTACAGACACTGATTCCCGGGGAGATTTGCTACCTTCCTAGGGAATCCCGTGCCATAGCGTACCATGATTGGATCTACTATACCAGTCGGGGGTTGGGGAGTATTTTAGTGTAGATATGTGATCATACCCAACTATCCATGCATCATAGCTCACCCCACATCTCACGTCGGGTGCGGCCTGACCATCTCCATGCCTCATAGCTGTTACGTGTGATTAGCCTGACCTCTCCCTGCATCATAGCTAACCAACGGTTAGCCTGACCTTCCATGAATCATAGCTAATCACATGTAACCAGCCTGATCAAGATCCCAAGCCGATCACATGTTAAAGCTAGTACTCACACACTTAGTCATAGTATCTCTTGCTCTTTGACATATGTTTCTTTTCCTGCAATTACTTACAGTATTTTCAGTATTTCTCTCATTGTACATTTCTCGTACTTATACATGCATCTGGTATGTTTCCATCTAGAACTGCTACATAGTTTATGTCATTTATATAGAACTGCTATTTAGAGTTGTACTTTGCTCCTTCCTGACTGGAAAAAATATTTTTCCAGACTGTGACATTAGTAGACTGGTTCCTGACACTTGGGGATTTGAAGTTAAAGATTGCAGGTATGTTATGTTATCATTAGACTTGTGCTGTATTCTTTTATTTCTTCATTTCCTATCGTGCTGTAGTTGTGATTGAGTATTTCTAGATTTATTTTAGTGTTATCCGTGTCTCCTTATGGAGTTGGATACTAGTGTGAGATTATCTAGATAGCACTTGACCTAGACAGCGTTCTACCGCCGATGCTGCGGCGTAGGCTGGACGTACCCACGCTCTCGTGCCCTTATACCGGGTGCGGGTCGTGACACGTTTTTAGTGGTAGCCCACGCAGGTCAGACTTCGCTAGTTGTGCGATGTCGTGGTAGTGCGACATCATTGTTGTACTGCTGCGTACCTGCTATAGAATATAGGACATAGGATACTAGGATGAGAGAGGATACTCAATCACAAATTCTTGAAAGATTTCCTGGGATGACCCCATGAGAATCTTATTTTCAATTTAAATCTTTCCTTGTTTCCGTCCGCTCTCGCTTGTTGTTACTGAACTTGATTCTTGTTGAGCAGTTTTAAAATTTAAAATCTCGGTATCATTGTTGAGTTTGATTCTTGTTGACCAGTTGTTAACTTTAATTCCTGGTATCGTTATTGAGTTGATTTTAAATTGAGATGAATTTTTACGGACTAGGATTTATGGTATCATCTGATGACATATATTGATGAGGACAGTGAGGAAGGTAAAACGTCTACTTTGGTTATGGAACCTAGAATTTATCGCAGCCATATTAGCTGTGGTGACGAGAACGTAGGAACCTGACTTGGATGTACATACTATAGTTATGAAGCTTAGAGTCTTTCGCAGCCATACCGGTTGGCGTGGCGAAGATTCTAGACGACATGATTATAGAGTGCATACCTTAGTTACGAAACCTATCGTTTATCGCATCTATGCTTACTGGCGTGGCGAGGATTCTGAGTGTCATGATTTCAGACAGACGTGTATGATTATCAGGTTGTATCCTAAATTGGTTCTTAAAATATCATCTCAAGATTTATCTATTTTCTGTTATTCCCGGACTTTGTTCCACCACTTCTTTCTTTGCTAGCAGTAAAGATACCTTCTGTCCTCAATTCAGTCTTTGAGCTCCTATTCCTTGAGGATTTCTTGTTAAGTATGATAATTAGTGGCTTGTAATTTTGTTTGTGTCTTGTATTAGTATTGACTGTGTTGCTAGTGGGTTGTCAGTGTTTCTTAGTTGGGCATGTGAGCAGTAGGCTTTAATCTAGAGTTAGCCCTTAGTATAGTACCTTGTACAAATGATTCTAGGAGTAGTGTCATTAGAGACTAAGGAGAGTATAGAGTATCAGTGATAGTTCTCAGAGTTAGTATCAGAGCCAATTACCCGTCCTGGATAATCATGATTATATAATTGAGTGATTTATGTAAACGATTAAGTATCCGGGAATTGTGTTAAGGATTTATGGAGAATGATGTCCAATTTGATGATTGATATCGAAAATGTTAAAGGTAAAGAAATGTATATGTATAAAGGGTTTAATGAGATGTCATAAGTAGAGAAATATCAGGATTTGTAATGGAAGTTGTGAAGCGTATCACGGATGAGTTTAATAGGCTTTAAAGGATCGAAGGAAATACATATACAACCATCGAGATGAGGAACCATACACATACCCATGAGAGTAAAGAAACATGAGTGTTATAGAGGATACAGGTAAACAGGAGTCTAATGAGCTTGATGAGATGATTCATTAATGAAGCTTACCAAGAGTGCTAATAGTTCTATATCGAGGATTAGTCGAGAATGACGCTAATAACAGTAAGCACTCTGCGTGATGATAATCGGATGATATACCAGTTAAGATAGATTGAAAATTTTGGAAGAAAACACAGTTGATGATAACTTTGATCATTGGAGGAAATAGTGCAAGTGATTCGGGCAGTACGAATTTAGTACACAGTTCTAGACAACATAGGTATTGAGTGCACCTTGGGTATTAGAGACCGTGAGCACTAATATGTACATTGAGGAGTTATAAAATAAAAGGTGGAAATGAATTTTAAATTTTCAGAATTTTTAAGGAGTTGAGATTTTATGTTGTTAAAATATTGAGGATTTAAATTGATTCACTAAACATAGTTAAGGCTACAAAGATTTTAGAAGTGATTAAATTTTATTTCGATGTGAAGTATCTAATATTGAGGAGGTATATGCATTTTATTTTAAGTTGATCGGGAAGTTAGACCTTGACGATTACTTTGAGGATTAATTTGTGGTAGATGAGAGATATGAATATTAATATATGATTAGTTGATATGGGTACCAGTGTACATGAATAAGAATTTGTTAATGAATGTGCTAGAGTTAAGTGGTTGATAGCAGATACCGCAAGTAATATGTTAACATGATCCTTCTTCCTTCCTAATGTTCCTTTTCTTTCGCTTTTCGATGATTGATTGATTTTCCTAGTACTGTGGTTCACATGCATGATTTCTTGTTAGAATATAATTAGTAGTACCCCCTAGCAGAGACTGAAATACCATGACAGACAGACACATGACCCATATTTTCTTAAATTGCATGGCTGTAGGTAGAGTTTTCTTAAACCATGATCATTTGGGTTTTGACCATAGCAAGGATCTATGACAAGGGTATGACCGACAAAAAGGGACAAGATGATTAAGTTATGGATGAGCATAAATTTTTTAAATAAAGAATTTAGGGGATTGTTATAACAGAGTTGATGGAATCATTGTTTTTGCGAAAATCGAGGTTTGATTGAAATTCGAGGACAAACATTTACTTAAAGGGAGAATTAAGAAATTCACAGAGCCAAAATTTGAGGATTTATTAATTTTAAGGAGGTCTTGATATGATTGAATTGATTATTAAAAATTTGAGAAATTTAAGAGATTATCATTTTATCTAGTTGATTGCAAGATAGAAATTTTATATAGTATGAATGTTGCATTGAAGATACTAGAAGCATCGCATCGTTGAGTATTCGAGGAAAAAGAAAAGCAGGAAATAAAATCGTAAATGGAATAATGTCAAATTAAATTCTTGGGATGAGGAGTTAGATTGGAATAAGCATCAATTGAAATTGAGTTAGAGGAGTAAGGTGATTGATGGATTGTGTTTAAAATTTAAATTTTTGGGATATGATTTTTATAAATATGCATTGATTGGATTTTAATTAAAAGGATCGAATAGTAAATTTTGTATTTAGTTATTTACTCAAAATTTGAGGAGATTATGATACGACTGGAATTCAATTAAAATATTGAGGATTGAGTAGTAAATTTTACGTTGGGATAATAAATTCAGAGGATGAAAATAAAATAAAATATTAGTTCAAAATTCGAAAACATTATACATCCGGATAAAGAAATATGGAATGAAATGAAGCTCATGGTAAAGAAGATTATAATATAATTGATTATGGGATCATATCATTGAAGGTCGTAAGGTAAGATCATGGTATATTGAGGTTGTGATTTAAATTAAAATCTTGACCATGACAGTAACATTTGAAATCGAAGAAAATAATCGAGGTATAGTTGATGTTAAGATAAACAAACTCGAATTTGATGATAAGGATTTTGGGCAGGTAATAAATTTTGATTCGGAAATTCTAAGATCTAATCTAATAAAGTTTGTGGAATTTGGAACTTATATAGATATTAGTTGATGATGAATCACAAGATTGAGAAAAGTAAAATGAACGAGGATAAAAAGGAAGGATTATTTTCAGATGGTAGTGAAGACTATTTTTTCCTAGAAATTAAGAAAGGCGATTAGATGTCTCTTAATTACATCCTGAAAGATGTATTAAGTTTCTTAAATCAAATTGTCGGCCGTAACTTTCGAATTAACTATAACTTTCATGTCTATATCATTCATTATACTGGGTCTTCCTTGGTTTAGTTACTTTGAAAAGGTAACGTGCATTATTCAAATTATCTGTTTTCAGTGATCGTGTCTACTTTCCAACACCTAAACTTTCTAGAGGATTCAAGGCCGAGCCAAGATTCCCTCAAGTTATTCCTGCCTTAAACCATATTTTTCTTTTCTTCATGTTCCCTTCTGTTTGGTAAATATTTTCCTTATAGAAATATTTTCTTCAATGATATATTCATCATTATGAACAACAAAAATTTTCTGTCCTAGTCATCCCTAAAATTTCGAGGACGAAATTTTTCTAAGGTGGATAGACTTGTAACCTCCGATTTCCAATTTCCAAAATAATTAGATTTTAATTTATTTTAAAATTATCAAGTTTTATAAAATATTTCTCCTTGAAAATTTTTAATTGATTTTGAGCGATGCTTGATTTTAGAAGGTAAATTAAAAATCTTTATAAAAATCATTTTTCCTAAATGACGATGTATTACAAAAAATAAATAAATAATAATATATATTTCTAGTTTCAAATATTCATTGGCTTGAATCATAAAATTATTGTTTTGACTAAATAGTTATTTAAAAGACTAGTTGATAAAATAAAATAGATTTTTATTGGGATAGTAAATAAATGAATTACATACTTCTTAATATTTTGAAAAATGAGTTTAATTAGTAGCTAATCAAAAGCTTCTTAAAAACATTTTTCTTAAATTTCTTTTCTATTTAATTTATCGTTTTCCGTCTCCCATTCACGCCCCATTCTTCCCACATGAAAAGCCCCTTTATATTTAATTCTGGGCCATTCATCATTGGGCCAACCCGCAACCCTTTATCCCACACCCTTCTCCCTATTTAAGTTCTCATTTTCACATCTCCCTAGAAACCCTAATTTTCATTTATTAGCTAGCCCCCACATTTTTTCCACCAGCCAACAGCCACCACCATTTTGTGTGCTCGTGTCCGTGTGTCCAGCATCCGTGTCAGCCGTGATGGCCTCGGGTTCGACCCCGGGTGTCCCACCATATCCATTTCTTTTCCTGTGTCCAGATTTACAGTTTACAACCAGTTTTTCCGTGTCCGACACACCGGGCACATCCACATCCACCATTGTACACAGCACCCATCGTGTCCTGCCCCGGACACGATCCACAGACACCAGACCGCCGTGTCCAGCCCGGACACGACCCCGACACCCAGACCCTAAGCCCTAACCCTAGATCGAGCGCCGCCCGGAGCCGTCGTCGCCTCCGCAGAAGATCCACGCCGCCACCTCGAGCTCCCCGTCGTCGAGCCGCCGCTGGAATGAAGCCGCCGTCTCGATCCAGGCGCTGCCCCTCGAAGCCGCCGTCTCGATCCAGGCGCTGCCCCCTCGAAGCCGCCGCCTGGAACCGAGGAGATCCGCCGCCGCCGGTGAACGCCAGATCCGTCGAGCGCCGCTGGAATCGAACGCCGCCGCCGCCGCTGGAACGGAGTCGCCGTCGCCGCCCTGCCCTCGAAGCCGCCACCGCCGAGTCGAACGCCGCCGTCGCCTCGAGCATCACGCCGCCGCCGCCCTGCCCGGCGAGACCCCGAGCCGCCGCCGCCGGAGGAAACCCAGTGAGCCTCTTCCCTTCCCCTTTTCGATTCAGAAGTCATTTGGGATTAATTAGTTAGTAAGGTATTTAAATCAATTAGTTATAATTAATATTTAATTAGTTTAGTGTATTAGTTAATTAAATGAGATTAGTTAATTAATTAATTAATATGATTAGTTAGTTAATTAATTAATTAAATTAGTTTAGTTGATTATTAATCAGTAGTTAATCAGTAATTAGATATTTAATCAGTTATATAATTAATTAGTTTATTTTGTATAATTAGTTTATTTTATATTAATTAGTTATTTTATATGAATTAGTTTATTTCATATAATTAGTTTATTTTATTAATTAGTTAGTTATAATTAGTTTAATTAATGTGTTAGTCTAGTAAATTCATGTATTAGTTTAGTTTAGTATAATCAGTAGTAATTTGTGTTAGTTCTTAATTGGTAATTAATTCCTTATCAGTTAATTAAATTATAATTAGGTTAATTAGTTAATAAATGTGTAATCAGTTAATTAATTCATAATCAATTAGTTAGTAATTTATGTAATTAGTTTACTAACATTTAATTGTTTAGTTTAAATTTAGTTATGTAATATTTAAAAGGGTTTTAAATTATGTAAATAAAGTAATTTTGGGGTTTCTATAATTAATTAAAAATTATAGTTTCAATAATAAAAAAATAAGATCTACTCGTTTAACTGGGCTGGTGACCAATTTTTCCATGGATATAAAAATATATGATGGCTTTTACATAAATTCTAGTTTTTTATAAATAAACTTTTATTTGAAGTTATTGTTCAAAATAAGTTCGAAATGATTTATATACGTAAATACGTATTTCTAGTAGATATAATCAATTTAGTGTTTATATATATATATTTTAAAAAGGTATTTTAGCATATGTATGAGTATACATATATAATGTTCAACTAGTATAAATCAAATATGTATTTAAAAGATATATATATATATATAGTAAATACATTTAAATTGGTGCATGTATAAATATAGTAAGTATTAATAAGAGTAATGTATATTATATACGTGTCCCTACTAGATGACCCTAGTTGACTAGTGCCCTACCTGACATGGCCCTGAGACCAGTACTTTTGACTGTGTTAGTGTAGCATCTGATGCGAATGTGGTTTGCTTGTGTTATGTTTATAGGACTGTTGGGTTACCCAGGGGATACTCTGGAACAGGACATTGGTTTTACCAGCTAAGGACCCAAGGCAAGTACATTCTCTGATTAGTTTCTAATTTATGATATCTCCTATGTTCACTGTATCTAGTGTAAATATACATGTTCTTGACACGTTGGTTACACGGATTGGTATACACGGATCTCGTCATGAGATGTTATTCCTTATTCATGGTGTAGCTTGTACAAGACTTGTTTTCCTTGTTATCTTGTGCATGTACAGACACTGATTCCCGGGGAGATTTGCTACCTTCCTAGGGAATCCCGTGCCATAGCGTACCATGATTGGATCTACTATACCAGTCGGGGGTTGGGGAGTATTTTAGTGTAGATATGTGATCATACCCAACTATCCATGCATCATAGCTCACCCCACATCTCACGTCGGGTGCGGCCTGACCATCTCCATGCCTCATAGCTGTTACGTGTGATTAGCCTGACCTCTCCCTGCATCATAGCTAACCAACGGTTAGCCTGACCTTCCATGAATCATAGCTAATCACATGTAACCAGCCTGATCAAGATCCCAAGCCGATCACATGTTAAAGCTAGTACTCACACACTTAGTCATAGTATCTCTTGCTCTTTGACATATGTTTCTTTTCCTGCAATTACTTACAGTATTTTCAGTATTTCTCTCATTGTACATTTCTCGTACTTATACATGCATCTGGTATGTTTCCATCTAGAACTGCTACATAGTTTATGTCATTTATATAGAACTGCTATTTAGAGTTGTACTTTGCTCCTTCCTGACTGGAAAAAATATTTTTCCAGACTGTGACATTAGTAGACTGGTTCCTGACACTTGGGGATTTGAAGTTAAAGATTGCAGGTATGTTATGTTATCATTAGACTTGTGCTGTATTCTTTTATTTCTTCATTTCCTATCGTGCTGTAGTTGTGATTGAGTATTTCTAGATTTATTTTAGTGTTATCCGTGTCTCCTTATGGAGTTGGATACTAGTGTGAGATTATCTAGATAGCACTTGACCTAGACAGCGTTCTACCGCCGATGCTGCGGCGTAGGCTGGACGTACCCACGCTCTCGTGCCCTTATACCGGGTGCGGGTCGTGACAACTGCTGCCATCTTCTCCTCCTTGACACCTTCCTGTCAACCCCCTCTTCCTATTCGCCTGAGATACTGCACACGCCTGAACGTAGCCGAGCCGCTGCTCCCTCCATTTGTCATCCTCCGCCGTCCCAGCAGCATAACCCGCTGCCATTAAACCGAAGAGCTTGCCTGAATCTTCTCCCCACTCGACCTCTCCTTCTTCAACCTCCCTCGACTGAACCACATCGTCACCATTACCATCACCATCATAATTATCAGCATCATCACCTTCATCATCGTCGTCATCAACATCGTCGTCAACGTCGTCGTCATCAACATCTTTGTCATCGTCATCGCCGCTCTCGTGCACATGCACGCCGAAGCCAAGATGAGGAGCATTTCCCTTGTGATTGTTGTGTATGCATACGTACGTGTATACGTATTTTGATGGGTAGTATGTATGTATTAGTGTTAGTATATGTATTAGTATATGTATAATATATAATTATTATATATTTACATATGCATATGTATAGTATACGTATTCCCTAGTATATGTTTATATATATATATATATATATATATATATATATATATATATATATAGTATAAATTTAATTAGTGTATATACGATATATATATATATTGCATGTGTATTTAATGAGTGTATATACATTTATTATATATGTACTAAATTGGTATACATATATATACTATGAGTATTAATGTTATGTACTAGATAATAATATGTTTAATTATGTATGAGCTAGGTGACCCGAGTATAATCATGGATACCCCGTAGTTACATTGACCTATGACCATGTAACATGTTAGTAGACTGCCATATGTACACTAACGTACTGGCAAGCCCGTATTATTTTGACTGTTTGTTTTGCATAGCAATTACAGACGCGATACCCATGCAATTAGACGCACACTTGACCCTAGTTGACCCGTGTCATACCTAGCGTAGCCCTGAGTTCAATGTATTTATGATTGTGTGTTAGTGTAATGTCTGATACAATATTGTATTATTTAATGATGTCTATAGGACTGTTGGATCTTTCAGACGATACTTTGGAAACATGATATTGGTATTGTCAGCTAAGGACCCCAGGCGAGTACATTCTCTGATAGTTTCTTATTTATGATATCCTCTATGTTCATTGTATCTAGTTTAAATATCCATATTTCTCGATATGATGGTTACATGGATTGGTATATCCGGATCTCGTCATGAAATATTATTCCTTGTATATGGTGTATCTTGTACAAGTTATGTTTTATTGTTTATCTTATGCATGTACAGACACTGATTCTCGGGGAGACTTGCTACCTTCCTAGAGAATCCTGTGCCATAGCGTACCATAGCGTACCATGGTTGGATCTATTATACCAGTCGGGGGTGGAAAGTATTTTAGTGTAGATATATTATCATACCCTTCATGTACAAGTCTCGTTTACATGTTAGTATTGGTCATACACCACATGTATGACTAGCCAGGCCCATACTCGTATACAAGTTCCCAACCCGGTCATATGTTAAAGGTAGTACTCACACACTTAGTCATAGTATTCTTGTTCATTGACATATTGTTCCTTCCCACATTTATTTACAATATTTCCAGTATTTTCTTTATTGTTTATCTCTCGTACATGTATATGCATCTTGTATATTTCCATCTATTTACTGATACATAGTTTATATCATTGATGTAGAACTGCTGTTAGAGATGTACTTTGTTCCATCCTGACTGAAATTTATTTTTCCAGACTGTTACATAGAGGACTAGTGTCCGATACATTATGGACCAAGTATAGATGCAGACTACACACCAGAGATCTAGAGGAGACACTAGCTGCAGCTGTTTAGACAGCATTTTTTTTATGTACTGAGACTTATTTGAGGTTTATTTCAGTTTATGTTTAGACTTATTCTTAGTTATGTAGAGACTTGTGGAGACTTTATGTTGGACAGCTAGATTATGATTTATCCTTATTTTGAGACATTGTATTTGACTGTGTCATTCTTCTTATCTTTTATCGTGCCTTCATACTTTTATAGTTGTTGTGGTTGAGTTTACATTATGAGATATTATGAGATGTATATTGTCCTTCTTATGGAGATTGATATCATTGACAGGTTGTGAGTTATATTAATTTTATTGTGTCCTAGACAGCGTTCTACCGTCGATGCTGCGGCGTAGGTTGGACGTACCCACGCACTTGTGCCCCTACATCGGGTGCGGCTCGTGACACATTTTTAGTGGTGGGCTATGCAGGTCAGACTTCCCGAATTGTACGATATCGTGGTAGTACGAAAACTTAGTTGTACTACTACGTACCTGCGATAGGATCTACTATATAGCATACTTGGATGAGAGCGGATACTCAATCACAACTAGGAATATTTTTAATCTATCTATCTTGTTATCCTTATTTCCTTCTGAATATTGCTTCCTTTAGAACATTGATGTCCTTCCTTGATGATATCGTATCTATTGCATAAATTGATTCTTTCTGGTTTGTCTTCAGGATGCCGTCAAAGACAAGATCTATGAGAGTGAGAGCATCAACTTCAGAGGGGTCTGCCACCTCTCCACCTAACGGACAGACATTTGGAGTTCCTCCTCTTCCACCTGTTCTAAGTGTTGTCCCAGCTATGACAGAGAACCTTCCTGCACCACCGACTCAGTTTCCCGCAGGTATGCCTATTGATGGGGCACAGATGTTTACTTTGATCCAGGGCATGGTAGATGCCCAGAGAATGACAAAAGAAGCTCAACAAGTTTAAGCTGAGGCTCAGAGAGTGCAGGCAGAAGCACATCAAGCACAGACTAAACTAAAGAGAGAGAGCATGGAGAACACACACCAAATGGTACTACAGGCAGTTGAGAGAGTTGTCCAACAGTATCCTGGACAGCAGCAACAGCAGAGACAAGGCACTATGGTTGATTTCAAGAGAATGATGCCTCGAGAGTTCAAATACACCAAGGGGATACTCTACGCAGACGACTAGCTAGAGGATATAGAGAGAAACTTACGTTTGGCACATATTCTGGAGATTCTTCAGATCGAGGCCGCTGGCAGTCTGATGTTTGATATCGCGCTAACGTGGTATCGTACAGAACCAAGACTCACTGACGAAGGACTTACTTGGGAGACCTTCAAGGAGCTTTTTAAGGAGAAGTTCTTACCCGACGTGGCCCTGGGGTCTTTGGAGAGTCAGTTTCATGACTTGGTCCAAGGAACCAAGTCGGTCGACGATTACGCCGTAGAATTCTATCGATTGAGCCACTTTGCATCGTCTATGATTCGAGACCCAGGAGACAGAGCCCGTAAGTTTAGAAAGGGGCTAACAAGAGAGATTAGATCGCGCACTTCTGGACGTCGTACCGCTACCTTTGGGGATATCTTGATGGATGCCCAGATTGTAAAAGATGATCTAGGTCTCAGGCCTAAGAGGATTCACAATATTTCCGAAGATACGAGTGGTAGCACGAGACCGGTCAAGCGTCCACATATCCAGCAGCATCCAAGGATGTTTCAGTATAACCACCAGCAGTACCAGGCACCAGTTCGTGTTCAGCAGGATCAGCAGACTTGTTATTTCTGTAAGAAATCAGGTCACCTTTAGGAGAGCTGTAGATTGAGGTTAGGACTTTGTTTGCGCTGTGGCGATGCAGGACATCGAATGAGGGATTGTCCTCTAGTTTATTATCTTCCCGAATAGCATGCAGCTCCACATTATAGAGATCCAGTTAGGCCACCTGTGGAACCACAAATTGCTCAGCACCTACGAAGGAAGCCACCCCAGTATGGCGGATCATTTGCGATGACAGTCGAGGAGACCGATACTGCAGATGATGTGTTAGCAGGTTCTATTCTTTTCTTTCCTTCTGTTCCATTTTTGTTTGTTTGATTCATTGATTTCTTGGTACCATAGCTTGTATCAGTAATTTTTCCTATAATATAGTTAGTAATACACCCTGGCAGAGACTGCAATACTATGACAAAGCAGACCATAAACCATATATATAATTTTCTAGATTGCATACTGTATGACTGTAGGTAGGATTTTCCTAGACTCTGATTGTTGGGGGTTGACCATAGTGAAGAGTAGTGAAGAGGTTATTACTTGACAAAGAGAGACAAAGTGCCTTAAATTTCAAGGATAAACAATAATTTAAATAAAGAGTTGAGAACTCAATATGGCAGAATAGAGGATTTGTTAAATCATAAGTTTTATGAAGATTATGAAATGATTGAATTTGTCCTTAAATTTTGAGGAATTTAAGAATGATATCATTATATTTATTTGACCGCAAGATATAAAATTAAAAAAATTATATTTTGAAAGTTATATTTGAAGATTTGCAAGTAATATATTATTTGATTATAGTGCGGAAAAATAATAGAAGAGTAAGATGATTAATGGATTAGTGTTGAATTCAATTTTGGAATAAGATTTTTAAATTCTATAAATATGCATTGATTTAATTTCAATTGGAGGACTGGATATTAAAGTTTTTGAGTATTTAGTTATTAACTTAAAATTTTGGAGGAGATTGTGATAAGAATGGAATTTGATTTTATTTCGAGGATTTTTAGGAAAATAATATTTATGATATTTTGAATTTTTGTAAAATAACAATGTGGATTACTTCATAATTATATGGTTAGATGAATTTAAATTTTTATGGAAAATAATATAACGAATAAATACGACTATTGAGGATTTAAATTTCGAGGACGAAATTCTTTTAAGGAGGGTAGACTTGTCACCCCCACATTCCAGATTAGGGGTATTTTTGTCTTTTCATAATTAATGTGTAAATGATTACATAATATTTAATTATATTTAATAATGGTAATTTTTAATTAATTATTGTGCTTTACCGTTGCTTTAATATTTGGAGCACTATCCTAGCTTTTGCCTTCCAACAAATTTTATAACCTTATCCTAGTCGTGTTCGCCTTTCATTCTAGTATTTGTGTAACTCATAATTATGCTCTATTGTGCTTCATTTTAGTCGCACAATATTCGTCACTGACGTTATTATTTAATTCTAATAAATTTGACTTTTGCATTGTTGTGCGTTCCAATCGAAATTGGAGACATAATCTCGACCCATTTCGTGCAACCCAAATTAGAGTAATATTCTATTTGGAGTCTTCTTCGTTCATGACACTTGTGTCCCACTTAATTTTGACCCCATGTACTTCTAATTTATTTTAGAACATCAATTGCATTAATTTTTTAATTAATTAAACCATAAACCCAACTTTGTGCAATTTTCTAATTGTTGGGCACTTTTATATAAAAGTGCATTAAGGTGTCCATCCCGTTGGACACAACACATGAATAAACCTATTTCTCCTTCATGTGTATTTTTCCAAGATTTTTGGGAGTGTGTAATTCAACACCAACCTCCTTGAACCATGACCCTTCCAACCTTGAACCAATACAATCCTAGCAATTTATTTTGAACCCATTTTGAATCACGGCCCTTGAAATCCTACATGAGAAGGCCCAATCCCAAGGGGGGGTGACCAAGCCCTAATTCTAGGTCAACCCAATGCATTACATATATATAAATATTCATGTTTCCCTTTCTTTTTTTCCTTCAACCAAACCCATGAGCCAGCCGACCCTATTTTTCCCTATTCATCATCTTCCTCCTTCCCGCAGCCTGAGCCCTGTCGGACCGAAGCCCTCCACTGTGCCCTCGTCTTACCCTCCTTCAATGAGCAGTCCCCACTGCCTGACCTCTTCCCCGCCGACCAATCAAGCAGATCCCCCACAGCGCCGAGCAACACCACCTTGTCTCCCTGAGCCATCCCCTCTCGACCAAAGCAGCCCGTCGGAGATGACCCACTCAACCAAAACTGACCCCGAGCACCTGCACTCGCCATCCCCGACCACTGAACGCCTACACGATACCGGAGAACTCGACATCTTCGCCTGAACCGTTGCTCACCATCTTCCCCATGACTCCACGACGGGAACCCGCCGCCTGAAGACGACGACGGCCACGACCCTCGCCTAAGCGGATCCCCGACTCTCCTTCCACCTCCTCGACACCACAGAGAAGCTGCTGCACCCCAAGCACTGCTGAACAACACCATCCCGACCTCGACAAGCCTCCGGTGATCTCCTCCTCCCTGCTTTCCTTTACCTGAACGCTATGCATCACCACCCTCGTCCATCCCTGTCTTCTCTCATCATCATCATCTTCCCCGCACCATTAACACCACCACCATTAACACCACCACTACTGCCATCTTCTCCTCCTCGACACCATCCCATCAACCCCTCTTCCCGTTCGCCTGAGATGCTGCACAAGCCTGAACTCCGCCGAGCCGCTGCTCCCTCCATCTGTTAGCCACCGCCATCCCAGCAGTATGACCCGCTGCCATTAAACCGAAGCGCTCGCCTAAATCTTCTCCCCACTCGACCTCTCCTTCTTCAACCTCCCTAGACTGAACCACATTGTCACCATTACCATCACTATCATAATCATTATCGTCATCACCTTCGTCATCGTCGTCATCAACATCGTCGTCAATGTCGTCGTCATCAACATCTTCGTCATCGTCATCGCCGCTCTCGTGCACGTGCACGCCGAAGCCAAGGTGAGGAGCATTTCTCTTATGATTGTTGTGTATGCATACGTACGCGTATACGTATTTTGATGGGTAGTATGTATGTATTAGTGTTAGTATATGTATTAGTATATGTATAATATATAATTAGTATATATATACATATGTATATGTATAGTATACGTATTCCCGAGTATATGTTTATATATATATATATTATAAATTTAATTAGTGTATATACGATATATATATATATATATATATATATATATATATATATTGCATGTGTATTTAATTAGTGTATATATATTTATTATATATGTACTAAATTGGTATACATATATATACTATGAGTATTAATGTTATGTACTAGATAATAATATGTATAATTATATATGAGCTAGGTGACCCGAGTGTAATCACGGATATCCCGTAGTTACATTGACCTGTGACCATGTAATATGTTAGCAGACTGCCATATGTACACTGACGTACTGGCAAGCCCCGTATCATTTTGACTAACTGTTTTGCACATCAATTACAAACGCGAAACCCTTGCAATTAGACGCACACTTGACCCTAGTTGACCAGTGTCATACATAGCGTAGCCCTGAGTTCAATGTATTTATGATTATGTGTTAGTGTAATGTCTGATACAATATTGTATTATTTAATGATGTCTATAGGACTATTGGATCTTTCAGACGATACTTTGGAAATAGGACAGTGGTATTGTCAGCTAAGGACCCCAGGCGAGTACATTCTCTAATAGTTTCTTATTTATGATATCCTCTATGTTCATTATATCTAGTATAAATATCCATATTTCTCGACACGATGGTTACAAGGATTGGTATATCCGGATCTCGTCATGAGATATTATTTCTTGTATATGGTGTATCTTGTACAAGTTATGTTTCATTGTTTATCTTGTGCATGTACAGACACTGATTCTCGGGGAGACTTGCTACCGTCCTAGAAAATCCCGTGCCATAGCGTACCATGGTTGGATCTATTATACCAGTCGGGGGTAGAAAGTATTTTAGTGTAGAAATGTGATCATACCCTTCATGTACAAGTCTCGTTCACATGTTAGTATTGGTCATACACCGCACGTATGACTAGCCAGTCCCGTACTCGTGTACATGTTCCCAAGCCAGTCACATATTAAAGCTAGTACTCACACACTTAGTCATAGTATTCTTGTTCATTGATATATTGTTCCTTCCTGCATTTATTTACAGTATTTCTAGTATTTTCTTTATTGTATATCTCTCGTACATGTATATGCATCTTGTATATTTCTATCTATTTACTGCTACCTAGTGTATATCATTGATGTAGAACTGTTGTTAGAGATGTACTTCGTTCCATCCTGACTGGAAATATTTTTCCAGACTGTTACTTAGAGGACACCATATAGACCAAGTATAGATGTAGACTACACACCAGAGATCTAGAGGAGACACTACCTGCAGCTGTTTAGACAATATTTATTTTATGCACTGAGACTTATTTAAGGTTTATTTCAATTTATGTTTAAACTTATTCTTAGTTATGTTGAGACTTGTGTAGACTTTATGTTGGATAGCTAGATTATGATTTACCCTTATTTTGAGACATTGTGTTTGACTAGGTCATTCTCCTTATCTTTTATCGTGCCTTCATACTTTTATAGTTGTTGTGGTTGAGTTTATATTATGAGATATTGTGAGATGTATATTATCCTCCTTATGGAGATTGATATCATTGACAGGTTGTGAGTTATATTAGTTTTATTGTGACCTAGACAGCGTTCTACCGTCGATGCTGCGGCATAGGTTGGACGTACCCACGTACTCGTGCCCCTATACCGGGTGCGGGTCGTGACAGCATGGAGGCATCACTCTCCGGGAGAGTCTACTTGGGAGAGAGAGAGGATAAAATGCGAGAGCATTACCCATATTTATTTGTGCCTTGAGGTATGTTCTTTCCTGATTCTATTCTGTTCTTTTCTTTCTGTCTTTTTTGTTTTTTTTTGTTTCTAGGGTTAGTTTTATCTTAGAATTTTAAGGACAAAATTATTTTAAGGGGGGTAGACTTGTTACTACTACGTTTTCTTGGAAAGGATATTTTGGTCATTTCATAATTAATTAAATATTATGCATATTTTATAATTATTTATTTTATTATTTAATTATTATAGATGTTAGTATATTATTTTGGACTTGGGTTAGTGGATCTAACTAGTTTAGATTAGATCCATCGACCAACATTTAAATCTAGTTAGAATTGAGCCCAATTAGAAGCTCATTCTTTAGGAGGATGATTAATTAAGTTAAACCCATTAGACTAGAACATTCTCTATTTAATTATTTCTCGAAGAGAGACCCCAAGGGATATTTTAGACTTTTTATAGTAGCTTGAGGAGGGGGCTAAGGGGGTCGGCCATATATAATAGGAGGAAGAAATTTCTCTCTCCTTATTTTTATTTCAAATCTAGATCTAAAATTTTCTCTTCCCAATTTCTTTATTTCCATACCAAATTTCTTCCCAATTCCTTCCAAATCATCATTGGAGGCTATGGAAGCAAGAATCTATAAGAAGGAGCAATAATCTACAAGTTGAAAGCTTATTTCACCAATTTAGAAGTTTTATTAGGAATTCATATCCCAATTGATACAATTTAGTTTTTTCTCTTTAATTAGACTCAAAATATGTGTTTTAATCATTAGGAACCACCCCATATGCTACGGCTACCCATAGGAATTAGAATTAGGTTCATAGGAGGCCTATGAAGAAAGTTATGTGTGATTTTGTGTCAATTTTAGAAAAATTCTGATATTGACACATCTTGTGTTTGTCAATTGGTCAATTAGACCAAATTGACATGTGTTTAATTGTGTGTAGTTAGTGTCGTATCCATAATTGGACGTATTGTAGAAGCATGAAAAATACGCTGGGAAAACTCTACGTAGCATATTGATGCAGAGCAGCATAAACAGAGGCCTTCAGAGCCCTCAAGCGTACAAACAGAGCTTTCTCCGCTAAACACAGCATGAAGTATAAGCTCAAAGGACCATCCGCGGAAGTGCAGTACGTCCAAGCCGCTTCAGCGTAGACAGGGTTATCCATCGCCTCCATGGCGTAAAACTCATCCGCTTTCAAAGCAGCGTTAAAGCATACGAGGAAAGCTTCGTCTTCCCCGAAATAAACCTGTCAAGTCACGCAGTGCACCTGACCTCTGACTCCTGAGAGAAAAGTGCTGCACGGCTACCCAGACGATGGCTGCAAACGATGGCAGACCACTCGGGACGCGCCCCACAGTATGATGGCGGATCTCTGTATTTAATGCAGAGGATTTAGTTAAATATCACCGAACCATCATTTACTGACATCCCTTCAGCATGAACTGCTCTTTCGCGTACAAAGGGGATACGCTGCCTTGTTTTACACAGGCAAACATGAGCTGTTTACGCTCCGCAGTAGACAAACCGCCTGCCACATCAAAAAGTTGTACCTCGTACGGGGCTCGAGGTACGTCTCTACGTCTAAATCGAACAGAGTGGTGACAGTTTCTCTCAAAAGTACGTCTCTGCGACGGATGCACAGAAGGGCTGCAGACCTTCAAAACACGCATCCGCATTTAATGCATAGGATGGTGGCAAATCTTTGCAAGAGTTTTGATTATATCTTCAAAAGCCGTAATTCTGGCTAAAGACGTCCATATCAGCACTCTGGCAAGGTACGCAGCGACTTCTATGCCCATTCAGGATCTGTGCTCACTCGGCTTCTACGCCCTCTCAGCTTCTTTGCTCATTCGGCTTCTACGCCCTCTCAGCTTCTATGCTCATTCGGCTTCTACGCCCACCCGGCCTCTACGACCACTCGGCTTCTATGCCTATTTTCGGGTTCTATGCCGGTTTGATAACTACTTGGCTTCTATGCCATGGTGACAGACATTTGGCTTCTACGCCAACCTCTTCTACACGAGGGATACCTACCTACGTGGCTTCTACGCCGTGATCTTCGCAGCAAATATACGCGTTTTGTCCCCTTAGTTGGACACGCGTCACATGCTCACTCAAAAGGTCATCTATACGCAGGCATTGGTTATTTTAACCGTTGTGTAAAAGGGTACTGTACTTTCCACTCCTCGGTTTCTACACTGACAGAGTGATCACTGTCACCAAAACTCTATAAATAGAGACCCCTATCAATGGGGAACAGAGGTCGAACTTCCAAGAAAGATCAAACCGGAGGTCAAGAGAGAGAGAATGAGAGAGAGAGAGAGAGAGTCCGGAGCTCAGGCAAATAGTAAGGATCGACGACTTTGGCATCGTGCATCCACCCTCTTCTACAACCTTCGAAGCTGCTACCTGTCTTCCACGGCACTTCTTCAACATCGTGTGGTCCAAGGGCTAAAGTGATCGACTGCAGATCAGACACCTATAGCAATATTTACCCAGATTAAATAAATTATACTCCCATATCCTCGTATAGGATCAAATTGTACAAGTTTATTTGTAAACCAAAGAAGGAGGGTTTCGTGTATACCCTATCCTGAATACATTTTCATTCTTTCGTTTAATACCATAAACAAGATGGCGACTCTGCTGGGAACGTCTTTCTCTTCTGATGAGGAAGTAATTGCTCAACACGATGCGGTATCTGTAGGAACCGTGAAGAAGATACTGGTCATCCAATTCGACCAGTCTGCCTACGAAGACATGCTTCAAACCGGGGATAGCTCTCACCCTCTCTCCGTCCAAGACAACTGGAAGCTGCGCAAAGTCTGGATACCCAAGACATCCTCTACCATTCCTGTGGACTCTCTGGACTCTCCGATCTCTCCGATCTCTCCGACCAATGAGGTTGTAGCCTTGCTCCCTCCGTGCCCTGCACGTAAAATTCAGTCTCCCGCTACGCGCGGTACAGACGAAACTTCAGGCAAAGCCTCAGCGCTAACCCAGAAGTATCCACTGTGCTCTACGCGTAGAAACCAGTCTACCGCTACGCGCGGTACAGACAAAACTTCGGGTAAATCCTCAGCGCTAACCCAGGAGTATCTACTGCGCTCTATGCATAGAAACCAGTCTCCCGCTACGCGCGGTACAGACCTAACTTCTGATGATGCCCCAGCGCCAAATCGGAAGTACAAATCACGCTCCACGCGCAAGACAACATCTGACCTCTACGGTGAACCAGATGAGCGCTGTGATCTCTGCAAGGGAAAGCAAGCGGCAGAATACTCGACTTCTCGGCCTTTACGCCAGCAAGGGAACAATCTACCTACCCTCCGGATTATGCGAGAAGCCGATGGCGGACTGAGGACCTCTTCATCTTTATGCCAGTCTGAGCAGATCTCCAAGTTACGTCAGGCAAAGTCCCTCAGCGTAAAACAAGCTTAGGTTGCTGGAAGTCACCCTCCCAGGGGGTTATCCACCACCCGGATGGCCAATCTGTTGTATACGGGCGGCACAAGGAAAACCTTCCACACGCCCGCCAGTGGGAACAGAAGGAACAAGCCATCATCTTTTTCTTCTGCAACTTCTCCTGACCTGCGCAAATACCTAATCCAGAAGCGTAGGGAGAGGGGACCTTCCAACATGTCTATTATGCCTCCTGTCGAGCACTGTTGTAATAGTCATAAGATTGTGATTGACTGCTACTGTCCTAAGGCAAAACGATCGGTTTTCGACTGGTTGAGCTACTCTCTGTCTTTTCAGGAAAAAGAGCCCACGCACGCATCCTTGAACATGGCCTCACACGCGCCTAGAGGAGGGTCGAGCTCAAGACGTCATCCCTCTAGGCCTCCGAGCCAAAGGAGATTCAACGACCTCGTCAGGAACGCTGAAGCTGGGGTATTCCAAAACACCCGTGCGAGGTCACAGCAACCAACGTCGTACTCATCTGATTTAGACGCTCGGGGTCACCAGTCTCCCAGATCAGATGCCGAGAGTATAGAGTCGACTTCTGCAGTGACCTATACTAATCCTTCAATGACGCCCAGGGAAACAGGAGTTTATGCCGTTGAAGATGAACGTGAGGAAGCTTCGCCGTCAGGAAATGCGGAACAACACATCACTACGCTGGAGACATCTCTGAAACAAATACAATCCATAATGGAGAACATGCACCAGATGATGCTAACCCAGCACGCAACTGCCGTGGCTCAAGCATCGATCCCGCCAACTCAGATACGTGTGGGGGTGGACTTACCACCATCCAACCCGAACCAAGAGCCTGCTCTAGATCAAGAGTCAGCAGTTCCTCCGCTTCCTCACTCAGGGAATGCCTTACCTCCCGCTGGAGTTACGATACAACCAACTCCGTACTACACCGTAGTTCCACTTTCGACTAAAAATTCGATATAGGCAGTACGGGAGTCGAAAGCCCAGTTTGACGCCTTGAAGCACAAAGATCAGCTCAAGAAACTGGGAATCAACCAGCCTTACCCAGCTATCTGGGAAGAGGTCCCTTTCCCTCCGAGGTACAAACCTCAGACTATGGCTCTGTTCGAGGGAAAAACATCACCAAGTCAGTACATGAACTATTTCAGTATGATGACGGTGTTGCTACAAGGGAACGACGCTCTCCTCACTCGGGTGTTCAAAGGCTGCCTCTCCGGAGTAGCCTATCAGTGGTACTGTAGATTGGCGGACAACTGCATTACTTCCTTCTAGGACTTCAAAGCTTTATTCTTCACGCGATTCTACGAGGGAGGAATGGACATGTCTATGTCCTCTCTCATCGAAGTCAAGCAGAGAGAGAAAGAGGAAGTTCGTACCTTCATTGAATGTTTCCGTCAGGCCACCTTACAGATGCCTCCAGGAGTTCCAAACTCTGCGTTAGTAGACATTTGCAGAAAGAACCTCATTCCCGTAGTATCGGTGTTTACAGGACCATATCAGTTCCATGATTGGCCCTCGTTCATCATCTCGGCAGTAGCCGCCGAAGACAACAGTCGTAAGGCGTGCGACAATGGCATCATGATCTCTGCCTCCGACAGAGGCAAAAGGTCATCTCCCGGCAGCAACCATCCTAGCAGTTCCAAGGGAAAAGAAGCTCTGGCGATCAATACGGCCAGACAAAAGACCGCGACAACCGCACAAGCGAGACCCGGGACCTTCAGGCCCGTCGAAGTCTACTCTTTCGACGACGACGATATCCCAAGTATATTCGAGTGTCTCGTCAAAAGTGGCAAGATCACCCTTCCGGAGCTAAGACGGCCCCAAGAAGTCGGCAGTACTAACGACCCCAAATACTGCATCTTCCACAGATACGTGCACCACCCGACAAAGGTGTGTTACATACTGAAAAGGAAGATACAGGGGTTAATCGATGCCAAAGCCATCATTCTACACAACACCGAGAAGACGGTCACGGCCAACATGATCTCTCTGCGGTTTGGCAATCTGCCTTCCCACGAAGTCTCGAACGATGCTACCCCCATTTCCCAGACCACGATGAACATCGTCAATCTCCCTCCGGCTAGGGGTCAAAATAATGACCTGGTACCCCTAACCACCCGGCAGGGCGAGATTATGTGGGTGCATTCGGATTTGGTGTCAGAGCTCGGGGAGGAGACTAAAGCTACTAAGGCTACGTCTAGAAAGAGCTCCAAATACAAGCCATGCCATATGGTCGCAACTTCTTAACATATTCCACGAGCATTTACGCAAAACAGTAGAATGTTACGTGGACGACATAGCCGTCAAGAGCCGCCTCAAAGATAATCATATTCAAGACTTGAGAACGGTATTCGAGTTAATGCGCCAACATCAACTCAAGATGAACCCTACGAAGTCCTTTCTGGGTGTATCCAGTGGCAAGTTCCTGGGATTTGTCATCACCGCCAAAGGCATCCAGGTGGACCCCGACAAAGTCCAGGCCATCGTAGAAATGCGACCGCCCCATAATTTGAGGGAACTCGGGGGATTTCAAGGCCGTCTGGCTTATATCAGAAGATTCATATCCAACCTCTTGGGAAGATGTCAGCCCTTTTCGCATCTTATGAAGAAAGGTGTATCCTTCGTATGGGACAAAACCTGTCAGCAAGCGTTCGAAGATATCAAACGCTACCTCACCAGTCCGCCAGTTCTGGTGCCTCCCATCATGGGAAGACCATTCTTGCTGTACGTTCGAGCGATGGATCATTCGCTAGGAGCTCTTATCGCACAGAAGAACGATATGGGTCATGAACAGGCTATCTACTACCTCAGCAGGATGATGGTCGGAGCCAAACACCGGTACAACCCAGTGGAGAAAGAATGCTTGGCTCTGATGTTCGCTATCCAGAAAATGCGGCACTATGTCGCCGGCCAGACTATTCATATCATCTCCAGGATCAACCCTCTTCGAGTACTGATGAGCAAGCCAAGTGCTCTTAATTCCCAACTTGCAACTTGGGCGATGCTGTTAACACCATATGACATGGTATACATCCCGCAGAAGTCCATCAAGGGCCAAGCGCTGGCCGACTTCCTAGCTGCTCATCCGATCCCGGAGGCCTCCAAATTATACGAGGACATTCCCGACGAAGTTGCAGAATATAATTTCGTAATGAAAAGTGATGCATGACAACTGTTCTTTGACGGCGCCTCCAGGACTGGTCCCAAGGAAAACGTAGTTTTAGGGGTAGGAATCGTCCTGGTCACTCCTGATAAACTCGTCATCTACCGAGCATATTCTCTTAGCGAGCCATGCTCCAACAATGTGGCAGAGTACAACGCTCTGCTAATCGGGCTCCAAGTCGCCAAAGAGCTGGGGGTCGTCTCCCTGGAAGCTTTCGGTGATTCTCTGCTTTTCGTCAATCAAGTCAGAGGAATATATGAAGTCCGGAATCCAGACCTTATCCCCTATCACCAAGCAACGGTCGAGATAGCCATGACATTCAAAGGGTTCTTCCTAGAGTATGTACCTCGATCTCAGAATCTGGAAGCTGATGCCCTAGCCAGCCTAGCTGCGGATTTAGCCACTCCTATAAGAAGGCAGGATTCGGTAATCCTTCTTAACAGAGATTTATTCTGTGTGAAGAACAACTTTCACATAGAACACAGCTACGCTGTGAACACAGATCCCCCTAGAAGAGACTGGAGAAGTCCCTTCATAGATTTTGTCGCATACGGAATCTTGCCGGAGGACCCCAAAGAAGCAGTATCCGTCAAAAGACGGTCATTACGCTTCTACTTCGATGCCTATATCGCCAGACCTACGACGGACTGCTATTGAGATATCTATCTGACGACGAAGCACAGCAGATTATCCGGGAAGCTCACGACGGCGTATGCGGAGCGTCCTAAGCTACAGGATCGTATCAGGAGAATGGGCTATTACTGGCCCACTATGATCACAGACGCGATCAATTATGCAAGACAATGCAGAGCCTGTCAGGTTCATGCCGACTTCATACATCAACCGTCTGAATATCTACATCCTACGGTTGCGTCATGGCCTTTCAAAGCATGGGTATGGATATCATTGGTCCTATTCACCCGTCTTCTTCCAGAGGTCACCGGTTCATACTGGCCATCACGGATTACTTCTCCAAATGGACGGAAGTGATCCCTCTTACAGAGGTAAAGGTGTCTAATATGATCAGCTTCTTCAAGCATCACGTTATTTATCGCTTTGGGATTCCCCGAAGGATAATCCATGACAATGGGCCTCAGTTTCATCGATTTTGCTATTAAAATCGGATACACAATATTGCCTCTACGACATATTATCCAGCCGCTAATGGTTTGGCGGAAGCTTTCAACAAAACCATTATCAAACTCTTGAAGAAGTTCGTCTCTTCAAACAAGAGAGATTGGGATGAGAAGCTGGGCGAATATCTCTGGGCATACCGCACAACGGTATGAACACCGACAGGTTGTACCCTATTTTTACTGGTCTACGAGAGCGAAGCAGTTCTCCACATTAAAATCCAGATCCCGTCACTCAGGATAGCCATGACTAATGGGCTGACTCAAGAAAAGAATGACCTGTTAAGGCTTCAAGAGCTAGAAGGATTAGACGAGAAATGCCTCCAAGCTCAACAGTGCATCACGCTCTACCAAGCACACATTTCCAAAGCTTTCAATCATAAAAAAAAGGAAAGAGTGTTCAAAGTCGGCGAGCTAGTTTTAGCCGTTCTTACTCACAGGAGTAAAGGCAAATTTCAGCCCAAGTGGGAAGGTCCTTATGTGATCGAGACAACGTTCTCGAACGGCGCTTATAGGTTAGCTCAGCCTAATGGAGACCTGTTAATTGCTCCTATCAACGGTAAATTCCTGAAAAGGTATTATGCTTAATCTCCTCTGCTCAAGTGGAATATAGCAAGAATCTCAATTCTGACAAAACTACTTCCAAAACGAAACTAGTTAGGTCATATTCTATCATGTCCGTATGGCCTCTGAATAGGTATGTCCTGCTAGAAGTTTATCGAGAGTCTATCAAGTCCATACTACCTCTGATATCACTCTCGCCCAAACCTGTCATTTATATTCCAAAATAGTGGGTCCACAAAGTCAGAAAAGATTCGCTTTATTTATTCCCAAAAAGAGCAGAATTACATCGGGGAAGCAAAAAGAAGAAAGGGTACATCATTGTGGGGGAGCGGTCAGATCGCGAATCAGCCGCGCCAGTGTAGCTATCCTCTCACCCTGAAAACTAAGGCATCAGCGCGGGCCTGCTCCAGCCGTGCCTCGGGATTGTTCGTAAAGGACAGCTAGGCCCTTGCCCGAAGAGAGCCGGCATGGGCAGCTTCTGCGCGCTCCAGATCCCGTCGTGCTGCGCTTAGTCGACCAGTCGCTACATCTAGACCTGCCAACGACTGAGAAGCCCACTCCTCTGCCTGAGCGAGTTTTTCCTTCAACTTGCGGGCCCTCGCTACATTCTCTTCATGCTCGGATTGGCACTTCGTCTGAAGAGCGAGAGCCTCCTCCACGACTGCTTTTCTTTTATCCATCTCCAGCTTATGTGCTTTGATGGAGTCATCTCGGCTTTCCAGCTGTTTAGTAAGCCGAGCAGTCATGAGGTCATATCTGACCTGGATCTCAGCTTCAAGGCTGCCCCGAGTCAGCTGCAAGTATTTATTAATAGGTTGCTCCAAACCATTAACCATCGCCTCCAGGGCGTCAGCTACCCCAGAATCGCCGAACTCCCGGACAGCCCCGATTGAAAACTGAGAAGTCTTCTTCAGACGCTCGAAGTCTAGATTCTTTGCCAACACCATTGATATCATCATTTTCAAACCGGTATAAAAGAGGCTGGTATGTTGCTCGGTCAGCGCAACCAGATCCGATTGAACGCCAGAAGTGGCCGCGATATTGGCAAGTCCCCCGCCAGGAATGACTGCAGACGAGGTAGCCACAGCCGCCGCCTCGACAGGTGGTGCGACCGAAAGAGGTACAACGACGACGATCGAAGTCATCGGCATACTCGCAAGAGGCGAGGTCACGATAACGGGTTCGTCCTCCTCTTGAGGTGACGAAACTACTCCGAGCGAGCTGGCCCCCGATGGTATTTCCTCTTCGAAGTCGAACGCCTCCGTAGCATCACCAGGAGCCGAAGCAGATCCAGAAGGCGCTTCAACACTATGCTCTCCGTGGGCGCCATCCCTTGAAAAGAGGACAAGAAAGTTGATATCAATATGATGGTAATCTTTCTAAAAGAGGAGACATAAAAGATGACATTTACCCGTAACCAAGGGAATATATGTCGTATCTGCAGCCGATGTAGCTATATCATGCCTCAATGACGCGATACGAATTATCATACCTGGAGAAGGAGGTGGGCCAACCGACATCGCCAGAACTCTACCAGGCCTTCACCAAGACGCAGTCGAGGTTCGTCAGCTGGAATCTCGCTAGGCATGCGCACAGGCATGGCAGGAATTTCATCCGTTGTCGGTCTAGGGAAAGATTCCCCCATTTGCCTTGGCCACGCAGGCGACCTCGTTCCACTACCTGGAGCAGTAGCGGCAACAACAGCCTTCAGCGAAGACTCTTCGGCACCACCAGCCGGAACTATAGAAGGTCCCTCTCTAAAAGGTGAGGAACCACCAACCAAAGAATCATCCCTGACAGGGGGGATACAGGCCCACTCCCAGGAGCCTCAACACCAAAAATGCGGAGAGGATGAGCAACCGTCTCCTTCCTCCTCTTGCGAAGAGAAGCCTCCTTGGAAACAGGTGCCCTCCGCTTCCCAGGGACTACGAAAGTCCCCGCAGGCAGAGGCACTTCACACCTCGGCACCGACACCACAGGCTCATCCGGAGTGTCAAACTTCTCACCTTCGTCAGAAAAAACCGAGGGGACTTCGACTCTTCCCCCAGGCTTGGGAGAAGGCACCCTAAAGCTTCCACGTATGTCAAAATCGCGATGGAAGGTGTTGATCGCCATGTAGAACTGGGCATAAGAATGGAGGATACGTAGCTCCGTAGAGGTTGTAACAACCGGCACGATAAAGATGGCTCCCGTACAACCCATGATAAAATACCGCCATCCTCTGGCTCCATCAATGAGTCCGCCCCTGGACCTGAAGCTGGTGACGGCATTGCCTACGTGCAGCTGATCATACCCAAACTGCCTGGCGAACCGACTAGGCAAGTAAGGCTCAAAGAAGCAATGATCTTCGCTTCTGTACAGCAAATGGGAGGGTCTGATACAGACCAACCAATTAAAGGCTTTCAGAGAAAGATTGGTCTTATCTTGACCTAAGTCCTCAAGCCTAATCCCCGACTGGTTGCGATGCACGGAGGGGACGATGCAGAATAACTTCCACCCGTGGCTGAGGTTCAACGCCAGCCGACAGTCTAAAACTGTGTTCACGTTCCAAGGAGAGTCTTTGTAGTTTAGCAAGAAACTACCCACCGAACTACTGCCAGGGCCGGAAGACATCACCCGGGGATTGTGGAGAATTAACCATCCCATCAAGTACAGGTATGATAATTCTACCCGAGGAAAGCTATCACGCCGAACTTCATCGACGAGCATCCCATCAGTCATGGCCCTCAAGCCAGCCTAAATACGGCACACCATGGCAGGGAGCAAGCCCAGTCTTGCCCCAAACACCAGACGAACGGCAGGCCACAGGACGTTCTGGTGGATGCGATCCGCGGGCGCGATGCCAGGCACCATAACTCGGTGCAGCCATATGGAGAGAAAGCCAGCCAGCATGGCTTCCTTAGACAAAGGTCTGCGACAACGCCTCAAGTAACTATAGGCCTTAGTGCCTTCAGGGTAATTTCCTACCCCGTTATTGAGAATTTGATCTGGAGCTTTAGCCTCCTCCATGAGGTCCTCAACGACCTGGGCACTAAGCGCGCCCAAACAATTCACGGGCTCATTCTTGCCCCCCGAAACTTTCCCCGACGTGGCAGCCCTGGCCCGGTGAAAGAAGAGGTAGGACATCCACTTAGTGGTATGAGCCAAGTCAGAAGGCTCATTATAAAAAGCAGTGCACGCGAAGTAGTGGCACATCAGCTCCTGATACACCTCCACAACCCGAGGGTCCGAGTCCTCCAACTCCCGGTTGGTGGGAACATACTCTTCATATGGGGTATCCCCCATCGGCAGTCTCGAGATCACTGCCATCTCATGGAGGGCCAACCCCAACTCCCCCAATGGAGTGGCGAAGGTCCCAGTGAGCGGAATGTATCGCTCCATCAGTGCCAGAAATAGGTTAGGGTTAGGAGGCAACCCAACACTCGTCGCACTCACAGCAGCATACAGCCCGATGACCTCCAGCTCGCTCCAAAAATGCTTCAAGGCCCAGTCAACAAGGCAAGTCCATCGGAGGTTTGTTGGGGTGATCCACCCATTACACCGAGGATTCTTATTGGGGTATACCCCCCTCGCCCCATGAAGTCGTTACAGAAAGTCGACAATTGGACAGGTTGGATCACAGAACTGTCTTCACTCGGGACGTTGCCCGGGCACAGTCCCCTGAATACCGTCACAACGGTTGAAGGGCGGCTGACAAACGACCCCTGGTCAGCTCCTTTCAGATGAAAGATCTTTCCCGGCTTGCCATGAAGATCGGGAGTCAGCGTCCACGACATCCTCCTGGAATGTGTCGCATGGAAGAAAGCCGAGATGGGATAATCTCTCGGCATCATTGGCAGATACAAGACCACACTCTCGGTAGGGAAAACCCAGGGTTCTCTCTTAGGCTTCGTCTGGGACTGTTTATCAATCATGTCACCAAAGAGGAAAGCCGGCTTGATGTATTGGTCCCCGTCTATGTACGTCAGGGGCTCTCCGTTAATCATGTTCAGCTGCGTCCGCTCGCCCTGAGTCGATAACAATATCTCCCTTCCCTCAGGATACTGGGGCCCAGAGATAGAAAATATCACATGGGACAGATCCTCCAGATAGTTCGAGTGCAGCATCCCGGCAGCGGAACCCATCACCTCGGCCAGTGGAGACTTATGCAAATTAACTGCAAAATGCAAAGGAAATACGTCATTTGCAAAATGAAGACCAAGAAACGACAATCTATGCTTTATGCCAAGACTGTACAAAATTTGGTCACTTTACACCGGAAGTCACATCCAGAAGCGTAATAGGCGGTATACGGTCCGTGCTTTACGCCAGACTGCCAAAAATTCTAGTTATTACGCCAGAGGTCCCATCCGCAAACATAAAACTAAAATTTTATAGTATACACCAAGTTTCGGCAGTTAGAGCTTTTACGCTCAAAACCACGAAAACATGGAGTTTTACGCTGACATATTAAAAATGTGGGCGTAAAAGATGAAAACGTCTCCGTGCGTCATCTTCCTCAAAAAGGCTATCAGCACAGAAGATGACCTAGCGCGGTCACGTTCAACGTGTGCGAAAGATTTTTCGTCATCCCAAAGGCTCTACCTCTAAGGTCAGGTGAGATGCTCGTCGGCGGGATGCTTCGCTCAGAAGAAAGTTCGCCTTGCCCGACCGAAGACTCTCGTGCTGGGGCAGAAGAACGAGAAGAATAACCTATACCCTTTCCCTTAGTGGAGGGGATTTGTTTCGGCACCATTTCTGAAAACTCGGAGTGCTCGGAGAAAGAACGAAGGGAGAAACTCGAACAGACAAAGGCTCTCTTTCGCAGAAGACGGATGAAAAGCTTTTCTCTCAAAAGCTTGGGATATATATAGAGTTCGGGTCGACTCCTCGAATCCTCGGACGGACTCCTCGAAACCCAAAATGAATCTCCTAATATTTGGTTATGATTGGGTCCTACGTCAGCCTATTATTCAGAGAAGGCGGACAGTCAGCGAATTCGAAAAGTTTTTTCACGCAAAGCAGTTCAGCGGTTCCTATGCTGAAGGAGCTTTCTACGTTCGACAGCAACAGTTCTACGATTTTACACTCGCAAGCTATAAGTCTATGGTTTTACGCCCGGATGCCTTTGTGCTCGGTAGCTTTTATGCTCGAGAGGCAATAAACCTACGACTTTACGCTCAGCAGATACCAAATCGATGATCTCACGCTCGGTGGCACTCAGTTTACGCTCAGAAGCAACAGATCCGCAAACTTCACGCTCGGAGAAATTTTCTTTTCAGAAGCTACAGATCTACAATTCTATGCTAAAGGAGCTTTCTACGCTCGACAGCTACGAATCTACGGCTTTACGTTCGACAGCTATAAGTCTATGGTTTTACGCCCGGATGCCTTTGTGCTCGGTAGCTTTTATGCTCGAGAGGCAACAAACCTACGACTTCACGCTCAGGAACCACAAGTCTATGATTTTACGCTCGATAGTGTTTAGTATATCTTGTATCAAGTTCCCAAGTCGATCACATGTTAAAGCTGGTACTCACTTACTTAGTCATTAGTATTTCTTTTTCATTTTTATATTGCTCATTCTTATATTTATTTCCAGTATTTCCTTTATTGCATATATCTTGTATCTATATGTTGCATCTTGTATTTTTACATCTATTTACTGTTACATAGTTTATATCATTTATTAGAACTGCTGTTAGGGATGTACTATGCTCCTTTCCTGACTGGATATATTTTTTCTAGATGACATAGATGAGTTGTACCCCACTCACTACGGGTTTCAGGACGTGGTTGTCTTAGAGCCAGAGACCTTGGCTCAGGAGGGTCTCATCCCGACTGAGACAGACGACCTAGGACTCGTAGCTTCTTAGTTAGTTTTCTTTTTGTACTGGATTTGTCTCTAGCATATTATTTTAGTATTTCTCTGAATTATTAGATATTATTTTGTCTTATGATTTGTATTTGTGACTATTCTATTCTTTTATAATATTTGTGCTTATTCCATCTATAGATCTATGATTGAGTATATTCATATTATGTTGGTGGCATTGTTTTGTCCTGATTATTAGATAGATAGTTTACCCAAACAGAGTTCTACAGTCGATGTTGCGGCGTAGGCTGGGCATTGTTCACTACTTCTATCCCTATACCACGTGTGGGTCGTGATAGCCCAGAGACCGTCCATGGAACGCGATATTAAGAATCTCCCTAGTTAGCAAGTTATCCACGATATACAAGTCTTGGGTCTTCCAGATTCACAACATGACATGATAATCCTTGAACGAGCATTGCTCCATGAGCTGTGATTTTTGCTTTACTTTACATTATTCTCGTTTAGTGTTTAACTTAATTTGATATATTCCCCGGGTTCGGGAACTGCCTTGGTGACCTAACTGTCCCGTATATTTGCAGGTTCATATTATACAGAAGGACTATTTAATAGTCTTCTAGCTAACTAGATGCTTGCACGATACAGATAGTGTTACTTGATTTTTGCATAAATTTGTGTAGTAATCATTGAAATGAGACAACGAGTAGAAGCTATAATGTTAGCAGACAAGCATGCATTTATATAAAACATAAGCATAAGGAAACATATTCTATAGACTACCTTAGAACATAAGACTTTACGTTTAGCACGGGTCTAAGCAGTAGCACGAGGAGTGAAGCCGTACAGTGTAAACAAGTGACATAATTCATAAGGCATAAAGTGTAAACAAGTGATGCAGTGCATTACGAAGAGTATATGATGATCTACTAGAGGCATAGCGGGGTATACTTGTGTGAAGCAAATGTAGCATGTGAGGGTCCAATTATAAGCCAATTTTTATTTTCATGTTCTAACGCAAGCGATACAAGATGGGATAATTCCCTTAGCTAGGTGCATTGTATTCTTTATAAGAATGCAAGGGGTGATTCACCTAGCGACTAGAATATATCGTCTATATTTTTAAGTGTGCTGGCAAAGCAAAGACAAGTTTATCATAGCCATCCACCTTAGAGAGAATTTGTCTCGGTCGAGCGATACTCCGAGCGAGCCTTTAAAAGTCTAAGCCTGAACTCCTGAAGGGCCAAGTCTAGAATCCTTTGCCTCAAACGAGTCTTCTTGCTGAGCAAAATTGGTTGGTTCATTGCACTTGAGCCGTTTGAATCGGCTGTCCGCTTGAACGAAATAGGTCATTATATTATATACTACTCAAAAAGTCCCATCCTCGAGACTTCTTGAGTGCAAACTGGTCTATCGCAAATTATCAAATCTATCTCAAGCATAACAATTAATACTACTATATCCATTCAAAGATAATTTCCTACTTGTTCCTTATATCGTGTCCCATGTATGCTTGGTCTGTCCCATTGAATGACTCTATCATTAAATCCAAGCTCTGACTCAGTCTCTACTGTGCCTTAGTGCGAAACACATATCGCTTAATGCGGGGTATGGCCATCTTGAATGATGATCTAAGGATGTAGCAAACTTATCCAAGTTGTTATACTCATTTATGTAAATCTAACATATTCACTTGAACTAGTATTCGAGATCAGCATCTCGCGAGTCTGGATCGTGCACATATTCAAAGCATCCCTCAAATATATGCATATCAACCAACTTAGCGATAGCGAAGTCTTTGCACTCGAGTTCAACATATCATTGAGTCTTGGATCATGCACACGTTTAAGGCAACCCTCAAACATATGCATTCAACCATACTTAGCGATAGTGAATTCGGACAAGCTACTTGCAAAAATTTCAAAGATTCTCGTCTTATGAATCACAAGGATACTTCTGACAGGGTCAATAAAATCCAAGTCATTCCATTCTCACTCAAACTAAGCATTGCACTACCGTTAAGCATGATTTATCTGATCAACCGACTAGCGTCCATATCTTATCATTTTAACATGGCACACACTTATCGTTTCAAGTCTAACTCTAAGTCTTGATGCCCTAGTTTTTTGGCTTGTTCAAGCAATATGCTAAAGTCAATTACACAAGTTCTTTTATTCTGTACAGGATCATCTGCCTAATTACTAGGTCAGCTCACAAGGTCATAGGTACAAGTTCAAGAAAACAATTCATCGTACAAATTTGTCGCACGATGCTCGTCCCAATTTCTGAGGTCAAACCATTGTTCACTTACACGAGATATTCTACCAAATCTCGTTTTATTCTGATTTCTAATATCAAGCATAAATTATTCTAATCATTAACACGTTTGTTTGTACATGGTTCGAGTCTGTTTAGTCAAATCCATGGTATATCCAAGTCGTATGACAAGCCTAGCAATATATATAGTCTATCTCCTTAAGCACGTTTGATAGAACCCATGTATCCATTCTAAGTTTATACCACTATGCCATAATTCAATTCAAAATATTTGACCTTTGTCATAACTCTAAGTCATCCAACAAGATTCATGTATCCGTTCACAAAACCATCAAGCATGACTTACTCCATATTCTAAACTAACTTATCCTTGAAATACTTTTGATTCACTTGCATTCCTAAATTTTTATTATCGTGTCAAACTATAAATTGAGAGGATCCATCAGTTATCATGCTCCTGTCTACCATAAGTTCGATCACCCTTGTTGGACGTGAGATTACCATGCCAATGCTTTCACTGGATAATTATCCTAATTCGGGCGTGACGCATGTACGAGTATAGAGTTACGCTCGATCAAGACAAGAACGTCGAACATTATAGTTATCATCAAAATGATCAAGACACCCTATCATTTTACTTTGCTCCATCTAAGATATATATATATAATCCTTCAAGTTATGTCCATTCATGCCGTGATCATAATTGGACTAGCAAAATCAGCCAACTTTATTATTATCGTTTGATAAATCCATAGTCTACTTCTGGCATTCCTCAAACAACTGAGTTTTAAATATTTAAGCCAAAGTCTATCCACTTTTGATACATTTATTCATCGAGTTCGTTTGGAATAATTACCGAACATGTTCCCGTGAGTTCGATTATCCTTGTCGAACATAAAATTACCATGTCGGCTCTTCTGCAGGATAATCGTTCTCACTGGGACTGATCTTGAAGATTATCTTTTTAAACTAGATTCAAGATCGTTCTTCCAAACTCCATATCAAATCCGTTATCGCTTCTCTCTTTTATAGAACCATAATTTTCCTTTCTCAGGCTAACTTATACCGAGCGATATCCTACTCAAGTTTAATCCATTTGATTTAATTTGAAATCACTCGTACGATCCATCAAGATTTTATCAAGTTTTCTTGACCAAGATATCAATTTTATTACCTTGAATCCTAATTCGATATAAGCCTTTCACTTATTCAAGACATTCTCAATCGTTCAAACCAACTATCGCACGAGACCTATGTGATAATCATCCAAGTATATTCACCACTCAGGAATCGAGTCACCCAATTAAACTCTCAATCGAGTTTGCACTATTCACTAGCATATTCACCAAGTCGTTCCTTAGATTTCCTGGGTGATACCTAAGCATCGCCTGATAAATCCTAGTCTCGTATATATTCCTGTTGATAATCATCCAAGTTAACCATATTTGATTTGTATCTTTCAGATACGAAATACCGTCCAAGTTATTTCTCCAAATCCAAGCACGATTCTCAATTTTGGCCTTAGCGACAAAACTAATAATATTTTTATCGGTTACCATTCTAAGTCTGACTTATTATTATCTGAACGGTATCCCAATCTCGTTTGCAACTACCTTGCACCAAAAGGGTCTTAGCGTGCGATACTCAACACAACTTAGCCGTAAGGTTGTGTGCATAAGCTAACCGTCCGAACAATATTCTATTTTGCACACTAACCAGCTAAAAAATTATGTATAGGTATTCGGGTTCGCACATAACTTGTAAATTATAACACAAGTCTATTCCCATAAAGTCTAACACAAGTTTGAATAAGGGTCATCGTATAACTATCCAGTACAAGCAATCATATCATACATATGCACTTTTAAAATTATTTAGACTCATTATATGGAACATCCCTAACGGGTCAACGAGAGAGAGTCTATGCACATAACCCACGAACGAGCTTTCAAAACTGAGAAAATTGATACGAAATCTAAAGGCGTAAAGCCATGCTCTGATACCAATATGTCATGCCCCGATCTCCCGTAGGTAATCGGTCATTCCCGCTAGGGACAAATCACCGCGCCAACGCTCCCACAGGACGATTTATTCCATCTGGACGTGTTACCGCATGAGCATAAGTTGCGCTCGTGCAAGACCATAATTCGAACATGCGGTAAAATAACTAAGCCACAGAGTCACACAGGTAGTCCGAGTGCAGCAGAATAAGAAATAAACAGGTGATTGGTAACAAGTTCACAGAGTCATCAATAGCGAAAGAATTGAATAACACATGTATAGAAGTAAAATAAGCTCTTTATTGATATTGAACAAGTGTTACAAGTGACGCTAGGCCAAAATTATAAGTCGCTCAAGTCCTCTCTCTCTTGAGACAATAAAAGCTTACCAACTTGCTATAATTTATGGAATGATACATATACGATATTCTAACATTTTGTCTTGTATATGTGCTTCAGTTCCATACGCAACGTTCCAAGGCTTCAGAGTGAACTCCACGCCTTAGCACGCACGAAGGATATTTTTGTACCGAAAAAGGTTTTCTCGCACCCTGCGAACAATCTGGTGGGTTATCTTTACATGATTGTACTGGTGGGGAGGCTTCTCGACCGATCGACAAATCCAAACATGTTATATAGGTTTCGTGCACCATCTATTAATTTATCTTTCTAATCTTGCCATAGGATCCATTTCATGGCATAATATACAAGCCTACTCGTGTGGCAGTGCGCCATGCGATATAAAAAGGAACACAACGATACTTACTAACTTACTATTCATCCTTCCCTATCTAAGGTAAACCAATTTAAATCAAGCACGAGTATATTATGAAACCCAAGTTAAATTGCATAAGCAAACACGAGTGTCATGAGCGAGTTTTGATTCTAGTACATAAGTTACATGGATTATTAGGTGTGTTAGAGAAGATATTTAAGTGTTCAATATGTATAAGTGTGTTATACTCATGATCGTTTAGGTGTTTCAGATTACTGGAGCCAATATAATGACTCACACGCGGATTACCACTAAGCGAGGATGACTTTTCTATATGACCATGAGTCACTGGCATAGCTATAAAGGATGAGTTATAGTCCTGAATGAGGATGGTATACAATGAAAATTACGTAAGGCGCTGTAAGCCATCCCGTCCAGCACGTAAGACTATCAACCTTTGATCAAGAATGGCACGGCGTAAGCGGAGATGCCATCCTACTTGCGCATGAAAGGCTGCTGCGTGAGTTCCATCTGGATTGGATCAGCCCCGGTGTCCTAGAGACCGTCTGTGGAACGAGATTTCAAGAATCTTCCTTGTTACCAAGTTGTCCGTGACATGCAAGTCTTGGGTCTTCCAGATTCATAATATGACATGATAATCCTTGATTCTTGTTCTGAACTAGCATTGCTCCACGAGCTGTGATTCTTACTTTACTTGACATGATTCTCATTCATATTTCAACTTGACTTGATTCATTCCCCTGGTTCGGGAACTGCCTTGGTGACCTAACGGTCCCATATACTTGTAGGTTCATATTGCACAGAAGGATAATTTGATAGTCTTCTGGCTAACTAGATGCATGCACGATACGGATAATGTTACTTTATTTTGGCATAAATTTGTGTAGCAAGCATTGAAATGCGGCAACGAGTATAAGCTATAATGTAAGCAGGCAAGCATGCATTTATATGAAACATAAGCATAAGAAACATATTATATAGTATACCTTAGAATATAAGCCTTTACATTTAGCACGGGTCTAAAGGGTAGTGCGAAGAGTGAAGCCATACAGGGACATATCAAGCGACATAATTCATAAGGCGTATAGTATAAACAAGTGAAGAAGTGCATTACGAAGAGTATATGATGATCTACTCATGGCATAATGGGGTCTACTTGTGCGAAGCAAAGGTAGCATGCGAGGGCCCAATTATAAGCCAAGTTTTACTTGCATGTTCTAACATAAGCAATACAAGATAGGATTATTCCCTTAGCTAGGTGCGTTGTATTCTTTATTAGCATGCAAGGGGCGATTCACCTAGCGGCCAATATGTATCGTCCATATTTTTAAGTGTGGTGGCTAAGCAAAGATAAGTTCATCATAGCCACCCACCTTAGCGATAATTTGCCTCGGTCGAGCGATACGCCGAGTGGGCCTATAAAAGTCTAACCCTGAACTCCTGAGGGCCAAGTCAGTAATTCTTTACCTCTAACGAGTCTTCTCGCTGAGCAAAGCAGGTCGGGTAGTTGCACTTACACCGTTTGAATCGACTGTCCGCTTTAACGGAACTAGTCGTTACACAATCAGCATGATCGACCGCCTTACTTTATTGGGTATTGGCTATATCATGGTAGACCAGATGCAAATTGATCCAGAGTTTTCTCTGAGTATCACCCCCAGAAGTCCTTTTGAAGAAGTTAAATATACCTTCGCATTGGCTATCAACAACTAATACATCTATCCTTGGCTTTGATGCCTTACCTTGTAACTACCACTTTCCACCATAGGGTTATTTTTATAATTTTGCATGTTGTTAATTTTTTATAAATTATTTTATATTATATTTTATATAGAATTAATTAGTGTTAGTTAGTGGCTAGGTAATTAGAATTTACAAGTGTTAGTTAGTGCTAATTATTGTTAGTCATGACTTTATTAATTAGAATAATTAAGTTTAGTTGTTATAGAGAAAATATTCCCTTTTAGTTGTAGATATCCATTTTTTTAATTAATTAGATTTCATTTATGGAAAATGGAGAGGGGCAAACTTAAAATTTTGGCATGACCAAAACCTTACTATAAGAGAATTTCTAATTAGGGTTCAACCATTTAATTTATTCTACTCCTTAACCTCATTTTCCCCCAAAACTTCTTCTTCCCCAAGTAAATACAATTCCCTATCAATTTTACTCAATCCACTTCCATTTCCACTCATTTTCATTATCATGAAGTCCTAGAGCATTGGAGAGCACAAGAAGATCTATTGGAGAGGAGCTTGCTAGGAGATTATGTCCGACTCATCTCTTTCGTGTCTAAATTTAGAATTCTCTAAAGAGACTACCAAAACACTAGGTAATTCTCTCAATTTCATCAAAAACATGGTTAGAAACACCCATTGGTCATGTAAGAACCTTTCCATGGTTAGATTTGACTTCCCAATGGTAGATCTAGGTATTATGAGGCCTTAATTTTGTAGATCTAAGTTGGTGTCATAATTTTGGGGCTAAATTTGGGAGAAATCCCAATTTTATCCATTGCATGTGTGTTTTGTGTCCTCATGAGGACCAAAGATGTTTATTTGATGGTGTTCTTGTGTCCCAAATTGGATACGGGGACTGTGTATCATGATACACTATGATACGGTACTATAGAATTGGTATTTCCTTTGTAATTGTCCTCTAGTATATGAATTTCATATAGATTCATTAGAATTACCCTATTTTACTTAATTATAGTTATATTTTATATATTATTTGTGTTCATGGTGATTTGGGGTGTGTGGAGAGTGTATCATGTGAGTATCCTATACTTTGCTGTGATATTCATATGGTGCATACTTAGTGTTTGTGTATTTATTTGTATTAGAGTATGGTGTTAGTATTGAGCTATTATGAAGTGCACTTGGGTGTATTTGTTAGGCTAGTGTGTGAGTGTCATTCTAGATTAGTGTATATAGTATTGAGGGGACAATAAAACTTAAAAGTTAGAGTGTGCAATTTGGGGAGCATGGAACTCGGGTAGCTCCAAATGTGCGGACATTTCATAGTTGAGGGGGAGGCTTGTTGATAGCCTATGTAGAGAGCTGTGGGGTTTTGTGTAGGCAGTAAGTGCATAAGGGATTGCACTAAGGTGAGACATCAACAACAAGGGTGATCGTCTTAGTGTGTCTGTGTGCAACTAGGTAGGAAATATTGCTCTGGCTTGTGTGTGTCAGAGTGTAGGGCAACAACTGGATGGAAGAAGGGAAATAATGTTAGCAGAAGACTGCAGGAAACAAATCTAAGTGATGTTAGCAGTCTTGGTTAGAACTGCATCATCAACTTGCTGCCTTGCGAGTTGTAGCTAGTCAAGTAGTTGAGGTAGGGTGCATTCCCCATAGTGAACAATACATCGAGGACAGTGGAATGTGTAATGCATAGGGAATAGAATTACTGTGATCTGTAGGTGGAAGGTAGGGTACATGTGCATATGAGTGTGGTGTGGAGGAGTAGTGTAATGCATAGAGTAAAGTGATGGGGAATTTGAGGTACCACTGTAGGTGAGTATTATGTGACTGAAGAATGAAATCAAATGGTATCAGTGGAGACCTTAGAGTAGATGTCTGTTAGTGTGACAACATATGAGTTAGACTGAAGTGTTCAGTGTCAATCAGGATTATCCTAGTATTTTGGGTTTGGGTTAGTATTTAAGTGTGTATAGGCCAAGGTAACTAACATCTTGTGTGAGTGGTGTAGTGATATAGTGAGGGGAGTTATTGGTACCAAATGAGTATGGGTTGAGTTATAGGGCAAGATAATTGGGTTATAAGCAAGGTATACTGATAATTATAAAGGTACTAGTATAGGTAATAGGTAAGTATTAGGGTATTGTTAAGATATCAAGATTTTGATTAGGTTGTAGAAGGTAATAGTAGTACTAGCCAAGATACTTTAAGTTATAGATAACTATGAGTCTATAGCTTATATATATATATATATATATATATATATAGTATGCTAGTATTAGAAGTGAGTTGGTATTATGATTACCTTTCTATCACACCCACTTAATGTGGTACAATGGTACACATGTAGAATGGGTTGGTTAAGGTAATAGGTTATGTAAGATATTGCTAGATAATATGGTATATAAGTTTATATAGTACCAATATTGTATCTCAGATAGCAATATTAACTAGTATTGCCTAGAAATCTAGTTTAGAAAGGTATTGACCTAGTAACACCTATTATTTGCTAGTTTTGCTTTATTAATCAACATAGGAGCTAGTTATGAACCCAATATGAAGTGTTGACCTAGTTTGACCATAGTGACCTAGAAATGACATAGAAACTTTGAATGACAATTTTTAAGCATGTTTATGACTCCAAAATACCTCTTAATATGATAATTCATATATAGGTCACTTGGACTCCAGTTCAGGTAGAGTTTGATATTTGTTACGTTGGACCTCAGGTGAGTACATTCTCTGACAGTTTTTTTTATTTTGATGATTACTATGATATAAGTATTGTAGTGTTATAAATGATTTCTGCCACGCTGATATACGGGCTAGTATATATGGATTCTAGTCATGAGATGACATAATTCGGGTCCATTATATTTGTTAGAAGGGGGGGAACGGGAAAGTATTAGTAGGTTATGTGATCATAACCCTTACCTGTACATGCATCATTGCTAACCTTACACCTCAAGTATGGTTAACATGACCTTATTACACGCCACATAGCTTGCTATATATGATTGAGCCTAATCCTAATAGTTAGCTTGACCATACTACATGTATCATAGTCAATCATATAAAGCAAGCCTGATTAAGATCCCAAGATGATAATATAACACAATAGTATTTCAAATACTTAGATAGTTTATTCTATTCTTCTATTCCAGCTTGTGCTTGGTAAGTTTGATATTCACTTGCTTACTCATTGCTCATTATTTTCCTGTGATATGATTATCTATTTTACTTGCTTCCTTACATTTATAGTATTGCTATTTCATCATGCATTATTATTACTCATTATTTTATAATCTTTATCAGTTTAATTGGAACCATTGTTAATTATGTGCTTTACTCAAATTCTGACTGGATAATATTTTTAGAGGACTTAGAGGATTTCTTTACCACCTACTATGGACCCCCGGAGTGCGTCGTTGGAGAGCTTGTTTAGGAGTTCCCGGAGGATCTAGCCCCCGTAAAGGAGACACCACTCGTAGTGACTTAGCTAGCATTTAGCATTCTATTGTACTGGATTTGTTTATAGCTTTTAAGAATTATGAGGTATATTATTTTGATTCCTAGATTGATATTGGAGTAGCTAGACTTCTTAGAATTATTGTTGGTTTTGAGATGTATACTCTAGACTTATGTTTTGGATCTTCTTATTATATATTTTTATGCCATCTATCTTTTTTAAAGATCTCTTATGATTGAGTATTGATATTATCATTATATTATCATCTTGTCCTCCTTATGGAGTTGATATATCAATAACAGGTTATGATATATTATTGTGTGTTGCAAATAGTTATTATTGTTGACCTAGACATTGTTCTACGTTTTTATTATGGCGTAGGCTGGACGTTGCCAAGTACTCGTGCCCGATTATTCGGTTGCGGATTATGATACCTTTTTTGGTGCCCATTTAGGTCATACTTCGCAATTAGTATAATATCATAGTAGTGCAATGATTTAGTTGTACAACTGTGAGCCTGCAATATGATATAAGATATAGGGGAGAGTATATTCAATCATAAATTTGGACTTCTTGAGAGTTTCCTGGGAAGACCCTTGAGAATCTCACTATAAACTCTATTTCAAAATATGTTTCCATTTGTTTCCGTTTATACTCACTTGTTTGTTGTTGAATTTGATTCTTGATGTTCATTGTTGACTTTAGTTTTTGTATCGAGATAAATTTTATGAACTGAATTAAGGTATATTCTGATGACAAATTTTATTAACTGAATTAAGGTATATTCTGATGACATATTCTGATGAGGACAGTGAGAATGCTTACCGTATGCTTTATGTATAGGGTCTAGAGTTTATCGCAGTCATACTAGCTAGCATAGCAAAGACATAAGGCAGATTTTCGATATACTTATCTTGGTTATGGAATCTATAGTTCTCACAGCCAAGTTAGCTAAAAATGCCAGAATTTTAGACAACATGATTAGAGAGGTATACGGATTCTATAGTTTATCGCATCTATGCTTACTGGCATGGCGAGGAGTATGGGTAACATGATTGTAGATATATGTATATGATTATCAGATTGTATCTTAAATTGGTTCTTAACATATCATCTCTATCATTCTAATATTGTTATCATTTAATTCTGTTCCATCACCCCTACTAGTTTAGGATATAGATATCTTTAATAACACTAGTTCAATTCCTTACATAACTTTATCTTTCTTAGTTCCTGAGGTTTCTTAGATAGTGTAGTAGCTTGGTAAGTTATAAATAGGTTGTGTCAAGTTCAAGTATCAGTATTAATTGTTAGAAGTATAACCTGTGAGTCTGAGATTGGTTCCTGGTTGGGTATATGAGCATTAGGCATTAGCGTATCAGTTTGGAGATAACTCATAAGTGTAGTACCAATTATGACAATAGTTCTATTGTAAGTGTTAGAGTATAGTTAGTAAGTGGTATCAATAGTATCGTTAGAAGGAGAGTAGCATACCAATTTATGATTAGTATTGGTATCAGATCATTATTTATATTTTAGAAATGTATAGATTCATATAGTTAAGTAATCCATGTATCAATCGAGTATCATAAAATTTGTGTTTGGGTTTTAATGGAGCATGATAGTCTACTAGTCTTGATACTTGGTTGTATCATGAGAAGGAGAATGTGTATTCAGGAGTGGTACTAGTGAGTGTGCCATGATAGAATGGTACCCATAAGTGTATAGGAGAGTGTGATAGTGTTAGAGATTTATTGTGCTATGTAATAGGACGTGGTTTATATTAAGTATTGAGCATTGGTGTGGGTAGATGTGAAGCACAGTTACGTGTCTAGTGTAGGTGTATCACCTAGTAATTGGGAGTGTTGAAGTGTTAATAGGGATATGTGAGGGAGAGCATGAGTGGTGAAGTGAAGTACTAGTTTTATAAGTATTATGAAGTAGGGGTTTAGTATCAAAGGTACCAATAGTGTGCCAGTGGGCATGTTAGTGTTAAGCAGGAATCATAGAATATTAAGTTCATGATCCAAGGACAGTTATGGGGTTAGTGAGTATAATGAGGTAATCTAGTGAGTAAGCTAGTATCAAGAGTGGAAGTGGTAGAGTGTGAGTTAATGAGCACTGTTGTGAGTGTTAAGTATAGTTATGAAGTTAGTATTTGTGTACTAGAGTGCCTAGAGAGTATAAGTATTTATGGTGTATCAAGATTAGAATGAGTAACATGTAATATGTATAGTATGCCAGTTAGTATCAGTGATTATTATTTATGTGACAATATTAGTTAGGTACAATAGTATAATATTGAAGGAAGGTATGGAAGAGTGTCATGGGGAGTAAGTATTTGCCATTTAAATCAAAACAAGAACTGGGAGAACTGGATTTCATTTACAAACTATAAAAGTATAAAGAAGAGTCCTAGAAGATAATCTTAGTACAATTTTTTTCTGGGGTGACAATGGAGGTTTAGGAGTGTAGCAACTCCCTTTACTCCATGGATGATCTGATGTAGCAGCCCTTCTCTCTTGCTTGAGTATTAATTTGCAGATAGCCAGCCTTTCCTTCGGGTCTGGTACCCTACTATTCATAGTCATATTTGTAGCCGCATGGATTTTGGGCCGCATAGATGGAGTGGTTTTTACGTGTCCCCTCTTAACAGAAGGGTGCTACAGCTATACACGAGAATCCGAGCTCCGCTGCCACGTGGACATTTATTGGGATTTTTTTGTTTGCTGAGTATCTGGGCAGTTCTCAACTGTTGTGGGCATGACTTGGTCAAATGGACACGTGGCCGCTATTTGGTTAGAGAGGACCACTCAGTTGTGACAACAAGACTTGGTCGATTTGGAATCTAGGACATATGTGGCCAAAGACGCACTGGACGCGCAGAGTCTAGAACACATAGGGCCATAGAGGCATGGACTTCACGGAGTCTGGAAGGCATGGGCCAGAGACGCATGGACCACATAGAGTCTGGAACTCACGGGGCCAGAGATGCATGGGACGCATGGGGTCTTGGACGCATTAGCCAGAGACGCATGGACCACATAGTGTTTGGAATGCATGGGCCAGAGCCGTATGGGATCTTTTGGTCGTGTTGTCCATGTGGACCTGCACTATCCTTGGAACTTTTGCTTCTTAGTGTGTTCTCGTCCTTTGAGGACATCAGGAAAATCTTTTTTGTCAGGATTTTGTGTTAGGCGCCATCTTTGTTGTCAGGATATCATGTCAGGTCGACCTGCTGCCAGTTGTCAGGATGATCATTTGGACCACCTGGGTGTCCCTTTTTGGGGCTATATAGTACTCATGCGGTAACATCTGTTAAGTTTTATTTTGGGGAGCATGGACGCCAGACGCATGGATGTACCTTTTCTATGCTTCTACAAGAACCCCTTTAAAATTTTCAAACTGATAAGTTTAAAATACTTTGAATAAGGAGCATGGATGGGGTATGTTCGGACCGCGTGGTCATTGAGCCGCATGGGCGAACAGTGCCTGGTTGTCAATTATACATTAACTGCCAGATTTTTCTTGACCCTTGAGTGGATTCTGTTAAGATTTCGAGCCACCCTTTCACATGGATCCCAACACCGACGGCTGTAGAAAGAAGCCCAACCAAACGTAGCTGTCTTTGGATGAGGGTAGAATTTGAATGATCCATTTTCGTCTTTTTGTGGCCTATAAATAAGGGTTTAAGGAGAAGAGAGAGAACTTTTTGCTTCTGTTGAGTTTTGTCTTCCCCGTTGTCTTCGCCTTTTCTTCCACCGTGTCCGATCGTCTTCTCGGAGCAACTTCCATGGCCCCTAACGTCTCGTAATCTTCCAAGAAGGCCGTCGTCAAGGAGAAACGTCCTGCCTTGTCATCTTGGGCCGAGGATGAGGCCCTATCCTTTCATCCTGACGTTCAGCCGTTGTCACCCTAACTTTTCCAAACAGGGGTAGTTTGGTAATTTAGCCTAGAAATTTAATTTTTTGGGTATTATTATATTAATAATTGTGTGCCTAAATTAATTATTTGAATGCTTATACTATTTATTTATTTAGTAGAGTGCCATTTTAAATAGGAACTTGTGTCATTTGTTTTAGTTAGAGTGACTAGCCCAATAAATAGACTTTACACTTGTAGGCCCAACTAGAATTTTTATGACAATGAATAAGCCCAACATAGACCAAGCCTAATAGATCTATTTCTATTAATTAATTAGGTATATTAGAGCTAATTTAGATTAGTTAGAACCCTTCCTAATATACCCTCCTTAATTACTATTCATAATGGACCATTAGAGGATATATTGGACTTTTACTACTCAATTCACCTCTATTTCCTTTTCAAATTCATCACTCTTGGAGATTTGGAGCTTGGAGAAGCAAGGAGCACAAGGAGGAGGAGCTTTGGAGCTCGAGATCGTGTCCGGAATATGTCCAATTATATTTTTATTGGGAATCCATCTTCCAATTGACAATTCCTAAATTTTCCCATCATTGTAGCTTCTTAATCATGTACTTGACCCCAAGGAATCACTACATAGCATAAGACTACCTATAGGAACAATTTCTAGGCAGTTTGGTTGAGTATTGTGGTCTCTACATAGGTTTTTGTTTTGATATTGGGGTAATTACAAGTTTGACACACAAATATTTTGTCATGAGACCAATTAGATCTAATTTGACTTAGATTGGGATTATGGGACTATGTATGGCTCCACAAATGGATACGTATAGGTCGTATCATGGTATTTTGTGATACGGAGTGATATGGGACCATTTTTGCGTATTTTGAATAATTCTCTTCAATTTTGATTGTAGCAAGTTAAATTGGTTATATATAGATGTTAAATATGTGTATGATTGATAATTGTAGGAAATTGGAAGATTTGGTACTTTAGTGGAGTGCGTATCATTGAGTATCACAATTATACACACCAAGTGATTGATCGAATAATTTATGTATGAATGTATATATATATGTGATCAGTGAAGAGGGGATTCACTGTGATTGTGTGTGTGTGTATATATTGGTGTATGTTTTTTATTTCAGTATGTGTAGGATGTGGGATGCCTGTGAACATGTGCATAGTGTGAATATGGGTATACTTGTTCCTGGTACTAGTGTACATATGAACATCTATACACAGATGTTAGAGTACCTGTATGGTTAAGGACAGAAGACAGTTAGGGGTGACTCGAGCAAAGTGTAATGGGAGAGGGAAGGAGGATGATGTATCAATATTTGATGAGTTGTGTATCAGAGAGCGTACATTAACATGTAGGTGCAGAAGGGGGGATATGATCAGTAGGCGGTGAGGAGTGGGATTGGTATGGTGTGTAAGGATGGAAGAGAGGGGGGAGTTACTTGTAGGTAGTCGAACCTAGCAACAGTAGATTAGTGCACTGTGTGCACTGATGCACACTCGTACAACAAGCATTGGGAAGTCACTTAACATATTTGGATGTGGGGGAGGCTCACTGCATTCAGCAGTAACTGCTAGTGGAGATGAGATTGGTAGTTGAGGGGTCAACTGTAGTGTGGTATTGACATGTCAGACCAGCAGGGGAAACTGCATTACAGTTTTGACCATGGGGAGGTATGATCGGGTTAGATCAATTGAAAGGTTTGGTATTCAGTAAGAAGGGAACATGTGTTCTCGGGTATCTACCCAAGGGTATCAAAGCAATGGCGCATGGTTTAGAAGAACAGATCAACAATAATAGCAAGTGAAGTATGGAGCAATGGCAAGATGTTAGCACTTCACATGTTATATGTTGCCTTAAGGTGTCGGGTCAGGATCTAATAGCAACCGAGATTGGATTGAGCAGTCAGTTAGGTAGTGTATCAGACTTTTAGTTGACTGATACCAAAGGTATCAGTAAATTGTGTTAGATAGTTAGGAGTTTGTGTTATATTTATGATTGTGAGGTTGAGATGGGACTCAGGTTAAGGTAACTGAAATGCAGTAGAGGTAAGATTTTTAGCAACCAATTTCATAGGTGTAGCAACTGTGTTAATTACCAAGGTAGGTGTCAGTTAGTATATATTTTGGTATTGGTTGTTAGATGCATTAGTTAGTGAAGGATAGTTAGTGGCAGTAAACTATTGCTTGGTGTATAATTGGTTTGTTAAGTGGTTAGAAATTAGTGTCAGTTAGTTTAGTTAGTGAGTGCTAATTAGTAATTATGAGTTGGTTATACTAGAGTAGGTAAGTTAGTGTAAGTAAGTTAGTGTAAGTAAGTTAGTATATAACTAGACCAGTTAGTGTATTAAGATATTAGTGATATGTTAGTATCAGTTTTAAGTTAATATGGTAGTTAGTTAGTGTATCAGTTAGTTAGTTAATTAATTATAACCTAGTTAGCATATATTGATACATAGAGTATCATAATATATATATATATATATATATATATATATATATATATATATATATATATATATGGTTTAACTAGTACTGGTTAGTTAGTATAGACCAATTAACGTAGTGTGGACCTAGTTTGGCCTAATATAGTTGATGTGACTGATACCAAAGGTATCAGTAAACTTTGTTAGATAGTTGGGAGTTTGTGTTATATTTATGATTGTGAGGTTGAGATGGGGCTCGGGTTAAGGTATCTGAAATGCAGTAGAGGTATGTTTTTAGCAACCAATTTCATAGGTGTAGCAACTATGTTAATTGCCAGGGTAGGTGTCAGTTAGTATTATTTTGGTATTTGTTGTTAGATGCATTAGTTAGTGAAGGATAGTTAGTGGCAGTAAACTATTGCTTGGTGTTTAATTAGTTTGTTAAGTGGTTAGAAATTAGTGTCAGTTAGTTTAGTTAGTGAGTGCTAATTAGTAATTATGAGTTGGTTATACTAGAGTAGGTAAGTTAGTGTAAGTAAGTTAGTATATAACTAGACCAGTTAGTGTATTAAGATATTAGTGATATGTTAGTATCAGTTTTAAATTAATATGGTAGTTAGTTAGTGTATATGTTAGTTAGTTAATTAATTATAGCCTAGTTAGCATATATGGATACATAGAGTATCATAATATATATATATATATATATATATATATATATATATATATATATATATGGTTTAACTAGTACTAGTTAGTTAGTATAGACCAATTAACGTAGTATGGACCTAGTTTGGCCTAATATAGTTGATGTGACTTAGAAATTAACCTAGAAGCATGCATTAGTATATTTTTACTATTTTCCCATTTATACACAATTTAACTTAATATTCCCTAAATAGGATTGTGTGACACCAGCTTGGGCATCGAGAGACACACCTTGCTCATGACCAGAGACGAGTACATTTCTTTGTTAGTTTTTATTTCATGATAGTATATATATATATCACATGTTTTGGAACTGTATACTTGATTCTGACACATTGGCTTCATGGACTGGTACTATATGGATCTTGTCAGGAGATGTTATCCCTTACTGTATTAAGCGGGTACTCCTTCACATGTATTTTATCGTGTGTATCGTGTATTAATTTTAGTTAACTTTGTGTTCACATACTGCTCGTGTTCTGTGTGCCCACATTCATGTTCGTAACTTGTCGTGATTGGATCTATGAGTATTGGTTGGGGTTGGGAGACTAACAGTTGGTTATGTGATCAAGCCCAAGTATATTCGTGTACATGTCGATTACATATCACACGTATAATCGAGTTACCATATTGTATTTGTGTTCAACCCAAACCGATCACATAATAAACTTGTACTCTATGGCACAGTAGTTAGTTATCTATTTCCATTTAAATTACAGTTATTCATATTGCCTGTTCTTCATTCCATTACATTATTCGTTCACTCTAGTTCACTACATTCTGATGTTAGTTATCTTATATTCTTTTCTATTATATGTTATATTTTCTCAATTATGTATTTGAAACTACTTTCAGAGGTATGTACTTTGCTCCAATCCTGACTTGATATATTTTTTAGATGATTGGTTTATGGACCAGTGTCCCACCAACTATAGGCCACAGGACGGCGTACCTTTAGAGTATACTCCTTTAGAGAAAGAGGACCTAGTACCAGAGGTTGATGAGGCTTAGACTCTTTGTTTAGACTTGTATTAGACTCTATTATGGTTATTGGCATGTATATATTATTTTGAACTTGTGGATGTTTTGTGACTCTTTTCCTTTGTATTCGATCTCGTGCTTATTCTTTTTTAGTTTGCTATATGATTGAGTATAGTTTACCATTATCATATACCATATTATTCCTCCGTTTGGAGTTGAGATGACATTAACAAGTACCTTATATATCTTGTGTGAGATGTTTAGATAGTATGGATGACCCAGACAGGGTTCTATCACCGATGCTGCGGCGTAGGCTGGACGTCGGTCACTACTCGTGCCCTTATTATGGGTGCGAGTCGTGACACATTTTTAGTGGTGGCCCATAAAAGTCAGAGTCATATTTAGAGCGATATCATAGTAGTGCTCACCTAGAGTACTGCTACGAGCCTGTTTTAGGTTATAGGATATAGGCTGAGAGTATACTCAATCACAATTAGAAAATAATTCCAAATATCTGTTTGCTATCCTTACCTATTGAATGCTGTTTTATTTTTGAATAATTTTCTCCTTTGATGATATCGTACCATACTCAATATTGATTCTTTGTTTCAATCTATCTTTAGGATACCGCCGAAGACGTGTTTCCAGCGCTCAGGCGCAATGTCTGTGAGATCGGTCACTTTGTCACCTATGAGGGCAATACCAGTAGACGTTGTTCCAGCAGCTATATTCCAGAGGTCCGCTTTATCGATCCTGGTGGGCATTTATGCAGCAGCTTTCGGAGGTGCTCCACCTCTGGTACAGAGGATAACACCGACAATTTTAGGAGATCTTCCATTCTGACCACCCGAAGTCGTGCAAACACAAATATTTGTTCTCTTTTATCAGATGATGGAGGTACAGCAATGCCAGTCAGAATTTATGAGGTAGGGTATTAATAATGTCCATCAGATTATGCTCACAGCAGTCGAGAGAGTCGTCTTAGTCCAGCCACAGATGGTACCACGTCATTTCACCCCACAGCAGCCAAGGCTGGGGACTATCATAGATTGCAAGAGGATGGGGCCGAAAGACTCTAAAGGCACGGAGGGAATTATTTATGCTGATGATTGGATAGAAGATAATAAGAGGAACATGCGTTCCGAAAAAAGTAGCCTACTTGACAGAAAGGTCGGGGCTGGTGCAGATTCAAAAGAGGTTACAGGTAGAGGCCACAGGAAGCATGATGTTTGATATCTCATTGACTTGGTTCAGGACAGACCCTACAAAACAGCTCCGAGACATACTTGGGAAACTTTTAAGGAGCTCTTCAAGGAAAAGTTCTTTCCAGATGTGACTCTGATATCTCTAGATAGCCAGTTTTCGTACCTCGTTTAGGTAGGTATAATGGTGGATGAGTATGTAGCTGAGTATTACAGATTAGGACGCTTTGTAGAGGGACATAACCCCAGAGGAAGGGCCAAGAAGTTTAAGAAGGGCCTGAACAAGAAAATCAAATCACAAACGAATGAAGACCCCACCGCTACTTTTGAGGAGATCCTGAGGCAGGCACAACGGGTAGAGGATGATCTAGAGCTTGGCTCGAAGAGGCCGAGGGATATAGGAGGATCCAGTACTAGCATGGGTCCAACGAAGCGGCCTCACTTTCATCAGCAGCATCATAGACACCACCAGCAGCTGAGGCAGTAGTACTCAGGACCAGCTAGAGAGCCAGTACAACAGACACACCGGATCCAAAGGCCAGTTATTCCTTGCCTATTTTGTAAGAAGCAGGGACACGGATGGAATGTGTGGAAGATAAGATTGGGCCATTATTTATTCTGCAGATCAGGAGATAATTAGTTGAGGGCTTATGATAGAGCTTAAATTGGTCCAGCTCAGGGCGGAGCTCAGGCATAGAGAGCACCCGCGAGACCACCAACGGGACAGAAGAGAGGACCCCATCTGCCCCCACAACAACAGTAGTTCACTCAGCACCAACAACAGCAGAAAGGTGCCTAGTGACACGGGGGCGTTTTGCCTTGACCGTCGAGGAGGAGAATCCAGTCGGTGATGTTATTTCAGGTTCAGTCTATCTTGATTCTTTATTAGCTTATTTTTTATTTGATTTTGATGCTTCATATAGTTTCATATTTGTATTATTTGCTCTGAAACATTACCTTGAGACTGAACGGTTGGCAAGGACTTATAAGATCATGACCGGGGGTAGCATTATCCTGGTCAATGATATTCGTAAAGATCAAAGAGTTTCTTTGGGTGGCTGTGCGTTGAGCGTGTTTCTACTCGTAATGACACTTCTGATCTATGATATAATACTAGGGATGGATTGGTTGACTATACACCATGCTAGAATTATTTATCGTAGAGGCAGAGTTTTATTTCAGACACCAGGAGAACTAGAGTTTGAGTACGTCAAAGGAGCAATAGAGCAGAGAGAGAAAGATTTCTGTGGAGCTTTGGTGGAAGAGCAGGAGCCTTCACATCTATTGATTGTAGAGTATATGGACATCTTTTTGGATGAGTTGCTGGGGATGCCACCAGACAAAGATATTGAGTTCTCTATAAACTTAGTGCCAGGCTCAGAGCCAATATTACAGCACATTTATAAGGGAACAACAACGAACTATTAGACTTAAAGAAGCAGGTGGATGAGTTACAGGACAAGGGCTTCATCCGCTCAAGTTCATCATCGTAGGGTGCTCCGGTATTATTTGTACCAAAGAAGGATGGGTCGGTATGCATGTGTATCGACTATAGGGCATTCAATAACCTTACTATCAAGAATAAATACCCGTTACTGTGGATTGATGATTTGTTTGATCAGTTGAGCGGAGTGAACGTATTCTTAAAGATAGACTTGAGTTTGGGGTACCACCAGGTGAAAGTGAAGAAGGAGGATATTCTGAAGACAACTTTTAGGACTCCATATGGACAGTTTAACTTCTTCGTAATGTCATTTGGGTTGACCAACGCCCCGATAGTATTCATGAACCTGATGAATAAGGTGTTTCATCAGTACTTAGATCAGTTTGTGGTATTATTCATTGATGATATACTGATTTATTCGAAGACCCCAGTGGAGCATGAGAAATACTTGAGGATAGTTCTGGAGACCCTATGGAAGGAGAAACTTTATGGCAAGCTTTCGAAGTGTGAGTTCTTCCTTGATACGGTTGAATTTTTGGGGCATGTGATTACAGGAGACGGAATCTGAATAGACCCAAAACGGATTTCAGCTATTGAGTCATGGTCTACCCCGAGTTCAGCAGCAGAGATCAAAAGTTTTCTTGGATTACCCGGCTATTATCGGAGATTTGTTCTAGATTTTTTCAGGATTGCGGAGCCAATGACTAGACTAACCATGAAGGACATGGAGTTCGTCTGGACTGAGAATTGTCAGGCTACTTTTGAGGAGCTAAAGAAGAGGCTAACTACAGCTCCAGTATTGATATTGCCAACAGGGACAGGAGAATTTTATATATATAGTGATACATTGGGTAAAGGCTTGGGATGTGTGTTGAAGCAGAATAGGAAGGCGATTGCCTATACTTCTAGACAATTATGCCCATATGAGAAAAATTATCTGACCCATGATCTGGAGTTGGCAGCAGTTATTTTTGCTCTTAAACTGTGGAAGCACTACTTATAAGGAGAGCGAGTAGAGATCTTTACTAATCACAAGAGCTTAAAATATTTGTTCACATAAAAAGAGCTCAACATGATGCAGCGGCGATGGTTGGAGTTGATGAAGGACTTTGACATATCCTTGCAGTACCATTCAGGGAAGGCCAACGTAGTCGATGATGCCTTGAGCAGGTATCTAGTGGCTATGTACTTGACAAGGGACAGGTACTTGTTGGCCGATCTTGATAGCCTGAGTATTAAGGTATTAGTACTTGGAGTTATAGCACATATATGGGGACTCCAGGTACAGTCAGAGTTGATGGACCGGATCAAAACTGTACAGTTCGAGGGTGAGTCTTTTAGAAGCATCAGAGCGCAAATCCGGATGGGATTGGTAGAGGACTTCAGTATTACAAATGATGGATCATTGTGCGAGGAGGTTCTTCTGGAGGCACATCAATCTCAGTACTCTATGCATCCAGGTGCCAACAAGATGTATAGATACATGAGAGAGCGTGTTTGGTGGTATGGTATAAAGCGGGAGGTGGCTAGCTTCGTATCTAGATGCTTGGTATGCCAGCAGGTAAAGACAAAGAGACAGGGGCCAGGTGGATTGTTTCATCCTTTATCCATTCCAGAGTAGAAATGGGAGCACGTGACGATGGACTTTGTTTTAGGGCTTCCGCGTTCTTCAGGAGGAAAAGACGCAATTTGGGTCATCGTGAACAGGTTGACCAAATCGGACCACTTTGGGTACGTATATGGAGAAGCTCGCAGAGATGTATGTGTGTCAGATAGTTAGATTGCATAGAGTTTCTATTAGCATAGTCTCGGATCAGTATAGTCGCTTTATGTCCTATTTTAGGAGGAGTTTGTAGGCTAGCTTGGGCACTCAGCTCAAATTCAATACCGCATATCACCCTCAGACAGACGGGCAGTCAGAGAAGACTATCCAGACTCTCGAGGATGTGCTACGCACTTGTGTTTTAGATTTTGGAGGCTCTTGGGAGGATCACCTTCACCTGGTACAGTTTGCTTACAATAACAGCTAATAGGCCAGTATCAAGATGTCAACATTTGAGGCATTGTATGGTCGGAGATGCCGCACTATGTTATCATGGGATGATATTGGTGAGAGAGACTTATTGGGACCAGAGATGGTTACAGCGGAGAAGATGAAGCTCATCAGGGATAGGCTTCGGGTGGTGCAGGACAGATAGTGACATTGGATAGATAGCCATCGGAGATTATTAGAGTTTGAGGTATAGATTTTGTTTTGCTTTGCTTGTAATTATTTGTTTTAGTTATAGTGCTAAGGCTGTATTTCAAGCTAGGTTGGCGATCTGGTGTTCTTGATAATTTCTCTAACATGGGGTACGATTCGCTTTGGTAGAGGCAAAAAGCTTAGTCCACGGTATATCGGACCCTTCGGTGTTCTTGAGAGGGTTGGTGAAGTGGCCTACAGACTAGACTTACCGCCTGCATTAGAGGGAGTGCACTACGGGTTTTACGTATCGCAGCTTAGACAGTACATGGCAGATCTTATCCATGTACTAGATCACTCAGAGATTGAGGTTGGTCCGACTCTCATCTACCCAGAGCAGCCAGTAAAGATTCTGGATCGTAGGGAGAGGGTGCTACGAAACCCGATGATTTTTTTGGTGCGTGTTGCGTGGAGACTTCACTCGCCAAGAGAGCATACCTGGGAGTGAGAGGACGAGATGCACGAGCGATATCCGTATATGTTTTAGCCATGAGGAATAATTCTTTCTTGCTTGTATTGATTGCTATTGGTAGTTAGTTTCTTCCTTAATAAAACTGAAAAAAAATTATGAGGTGGGTAGGATTGTCACCCTCACTTTTCATACGTGGGTAATTTTTCCTAAAAATTTAATTTTTGGGGACTATTATATTAATAATTATGTGCCTAAAATAATTATTTAAATGCTTATACTATTTATTTATTTAGTAGAGTGCCATTTTAAATAGGGACTTGTGTCATTTATTTTAGTTAGAGAGACTAGCCCAATAATTAGACTTGACACTTATAGGCCCAACTAGAAATGTCATGACAACGATTGAGCCCAATATAGACCAAGCAAAATATACACATTCCTATTAATTAATTAATTAGGTGTATTAGAGATAATTTAGATTAGTTAGAACCCTTCCGAGTATACCCTCCTTAATTACTATTCTAATGAACCATTAGAGGGCATATTAGACTTTTGCAATGACTTGGAGGAGAAGAATAGGGGCCGACCACATAAAAGCCCTCATCTTCTCTCTCTCTCATCTCATTTCCATTCATTTTTAGATTTAAAATTAGATCCCAAATTTCCATCCTTCCCTCCATTGAATTCCTACTCAATTCACCTCTATTTCCTTCTTAAATTCATCACTCTTGGAGCTTTGGAGCTTGGAGAAGCAAGGAGCACAAGGAGGAGGAGCTTTGGAGCTAGAGATTATGACCGAAACGTGTCTAACAACATTTTCATTGGGAATCCATCTCCTAATTGGTAAAATTTTAATTTCTCCTTTATTGTAGCTTCTTAATCAGGCTCTTGACCCTAGGAATCACCCCATGGCATAGGACTACCTACAGGAAAAAAAATTAAGCAATTTGGTCGAGTATTTTGGTCTCTACATAAGTTTTTGTTTTGATATTAGGGGAATTACGAATTTGACATACAAATATTGTGTCATGAGACCAATTAGATATAATCAGACTTAGATTGGTGTTATGGGACTAGGTATGTGTCCATAAATTGATACGTGCAGGTCGTATCATGGTATTTTATGATTCGGAGCGATACGTGGCCAATTTTGGGTATTTTGTACAATTCTCTTCAATTTCTATTATAGCAAGTTACATTGGTTATATATAGATGTTATATATGTGTATGATTAATAATTGTAGGGAATTGGAAGATTTGACACTTTAGTGGAGTGTGTATCATTGGGTATCACAATTATATACACCAAGTACTTGATCTAATAATTTATGGTATGAATGTATATATATATATATATATATATATATATATATATATATATATATATATATATATATATGTGTGTGTGTGTGTATGTGTGTGTGTGTGTGTGTATCTTGATAGCATGGAGGTGATGGTGATGTGATCCGTGATGAGGGAATTCACTGTGACTGTGCATGTGTGTATATATTGGTGTATGTTATTAATTTTAGTATGTATAGGATGTGGGATGCCAACATGTGGCATAGTGTAAATATGGGTATACTTGTTCCTGGCACTAGTGTGCATATGAATATCTATACACAGATATTAGAGTACTTGTGTGGTTAAGGATTAAGGACAGTTGGGGTGACTCGAGCAAAGTATAATGGGAGAGGAAAGGAGGATTATGTATCAGCAGTTGATGAGTTGTGTATCAAAGAATGTATATCAACATGTAGGTGTAGCAAGGGGGGATAGTATCAGCAGGTAGTGAGGAGTGGGATCGGTTTGGTGTGAAAGGATAGAAGAAAGGGGGGAGTTACCTATAGGTAGTCGAACCTAGCAGAAGTACATCAGTGCACCGTGTGCACTGATGCACACTTGTACATCAAGCATTGGGCAGTCACTTAACATATTTGGTTGTGGGGGAGTCTCACTGCATTCAACAGTAACTGCTAGTAGAGATGAGATTGGTAGTTGAGGGATCAACTGCTGTGTGGTATTGAAATGTCAGACCGGTAAGGGGGAAGCTGTATTACAATTTTGACCATGGGGAGGTATGATCGGGTTAGAGTAGTTGAAGGGTTTGGTGTTTAGTGAGAAGGTGTCATGCCCCTGTCCCAAAATACGTAGGACTAGGACACGTACATATACCAGCCGCATGTATATGGCAACTCTAATATATGGAAATCATAACACATGCGTACGCTGTAATATGAATAACAATTCACAAGTGGTATATATGTATGTCACAGGGCATAACTAAATCTTATCCACAGAAATCAAATATAATTAAATAACCAATATCTATGAAACTAGATCTCAATATAAAGTATCTAGAGATGATAGTCGGATGGAAACAAATCCACTACCGAACTAAAATAAAGAATAAATAAGACAAATACAATATAAGTACCACAACTATCAACCACTGAGACTTGAAGAGAAGACCTGCTCGGAATATATGTAACCAGTCCGGATCTGCGCTCCTACGAATACTCATGAATATCTACACTTAGAAAGGGACCAGGTCCTCAGAGGGACATAACAAGATACATAGAAGCATGCCATAAAGTAAATACTGAATAAATAAAAGGGTGTGCTAACCATCTAAGTGAAATGCAATTTGAAGACAACTTTGAGTGTATGGGAAAGTGTAGGCTAGACATATGCTGGCGTAATTCACCAATCGTGATAACTGGCTAGTATATGCCACATATGCCCCCTATAACACGGGCGCGGTAATATAATAACGTCCAACATTCTCTAGAGTGTGGTATCTGTAACGTCCATCATTCCGAAGAATGAGGTATCTGTAACATCACCAAGTAACGTCCAATACTCTAGGGAACGTGGTATCTATAAAATATATACGTCTGTATCGCTCCGAAGAATGCGGTATCTGTATATAGGAGACGGGTGTCCTATACGCCTACTAGTCGTCCTCCCCGCCCAGTGATCTATGCATGTTTTATCCATAACACGCCTTAGCTACTACGCTGAGGCGTCGTAACTCTGGCTCATAGTCTATCGTTAGAACAATAGTCCAGCCTTACAACCAACAAGGACAAGGATTGGACCTTCGTACTATAATAGTCTATGCTCCGACTACTAATAACTGCTAAGTTATTTAACATGCATTGCTAATAGCATTTATTCTCTATCCGTCGCACGACCTATACGTACAGGTAGCCAACCGCATACACAAGTCCGTGCCCTACATGAGACTCACAACACGTGTAAGGAATGTGTTAAGGCCTGGAGAGTCATACCGATAACTCCACAACTTTAGGTGGGTCTACTCGACACTAGGTCAGACATAAGTCCTAATGTCAACGCCTTCGTTAACTGCACCCGAGTCTCTCTCGGACGCGCACAGTTATATAATCTAAAATAATAAACATACAACTAACAATATAACTAAATTTAAACAGTAAAATAAGGCAAGGTATACTTGCCTGGCGAGAAAGCTGCGAAGTACCAATAACCGGCTCCTGAAGTTGCACAGAATAATCCGATATGTCCTCGGGGTACGCGTACGGGAATAACGGTAACGACGATGAGGTTGACGACGATGACGACGATACGGGGTTATGATGAGGTGTTAACTACAATGATGGTGATGATTACGACTGTGGCGATGATGATAATAGTGATGCTCATGGTGAAGATGATGGTGATAATCATGATGGTGATGACGATAATGATGATGTGGGTGATAGTGATGACAAAGATGGTGATGTGGGCGATGGTGATGACGGGGATGATGATAATGATGATGAGATGATGATGATGACGATGTGGAGATGATGATGATGTCTATGATGAGATGATGATGATGGGGTGATGTTGATAAAGTTCGTGGTGAAGATGATGATGAGTATAATGATCATGATGTTCATTATGAAGATGATGATGAATATGATGTTGATCATGACGATGATGATGGCATTGGTGATGATGATGATAACGATGATGACGATGGAGGTGATGATGATGATGATGGCTACGATGGTGGTGGTGATGATCAAGGTAAAAATGATGGTGACGGTGATGATGCAAATGATGGTGATGGTAATGTAGGTGCTTCGGCCAAGGGGAGGGAAGGTCCGGCCAGGTGAGGGGAGGCTCTGCCAGGTGAGGGGAGGCTCGGGTTCAAGAGAGGTGGCTGAGGTACAGATCGGGGGAGACGTCGAGGAGGGTGACAGGGTGGAGGAAGGAGGCCAGGGTAGAGTGCAGTTGGTGGCTGGCTGGTGGTGTGGTGGTGTAAATGGTGATGGTGGGGACAACTGGAGATGCTGGAAGGAGAAGGTCGATCAGGCGGAGAGGTCGGGGAGGATATGGTTCATTCGACGGAGGAGGCCGGGGGAGAAAGGAGAGGTGCAGGCGGCTCGGGTCGTCCGACGCGTTGCAGAGGGAGGTTGGGATCTACGACAGTGGGTTCGAGCTCCGGCGGCTCAGGAGTAGGAGGAAGAAGAAGTCGACGGGGGAGATAGGGATGGCAAGATGGGGAGGAGAGGAACGTGGAGGTATTGAGAGTGGTAATGGTGGTGTGCTCCGGTGAGGTCGGGGTCGACTCCGGCCGGCGGGAGGACAGGGAAGAGGAGGAAGAAGAAGATGAATGGGTGGATGGCCATGGTGATGGAGAGTCCGGTGAGGGGCAGTGGGAGAGGAGGAAAGAGGAGAGAGTAGGGAGGAGGTGGTTCAGGTCGGGTCCGGCGGTGCTTGTGGTGGACAGGGAAGGGGAGGAAGAGATGGAGGCCATGGAGGTCGGGATCGGGGGTGCAGGTCGAGATGGCCGGAGGAGAAGGAGCATCCGGCGGGAGGATGATGTACAGCGGCTTCTCCGGCGAGGCGAAGGGATGGACAGTCAAGGGAAGTAAGGTGGATGGTGGCGGTGTCGTGCTGTCTCCGGCGGGATGGCCGGTACCGGTCGAGTATGGTGCAGTCGGCTTCTCCGACGTTCAGTCGGGCACCGGCGGGTCCAAGCGAATGCTGGAGGTCGTGAAGGCAATCGTGGCATCGACTACACGCAAGAGGAGGAGATGAGTCGGGTGGCTCGATGTGCAAGTGACGATGGTGGTGAGCGAAGATGGCCGCGGCGGAGCTCCGGCGAGGTCAGGCGGCTGGTCGAGATTATTGGAGGTGATGAATAGGGATAAGGTGTTTTGGTCGGCTGAGCTTGGTGGTTAACAAATAGAAAAGGGAAAAGAAAAGGAATAGGAACTTGTATATTTATACATATGGGACCTAGGGTTTTGTTGACCTAGGAATGTGGCTTGGTCAATACCTCCTTGAAGTTGGGCTTTGGGCTCTTATTGGGATGTTTGGAGGGCTAAAAATTATATTATTTAAATGCAATGGCTAGGATTAACTGGGGCGATGTTGCGCGTTGCACACTCCAAAAATTCATGGAAAAAATCCACATGAATGAAAAATAGGTTTCTACATGTGTCACGTCCAATGGGGTGGACACCTCAATGCGCTTTTGCATAAAAGAGCCCAACAATTAGAAAATTGCACAAAGATGGAAATTAATTTAAATTAATTAAATTACTGTGCAGGGTGTTCTTAAATTAATTAGAAGTACATGGGAATAAAATTAGGTGGGACACAAGTGTCATGGACATAGAGGGCTCAGAGTAGAATATTATTACAATTTGGGTTGCACGAAATAGGTCAAGATTGTGTCTCCAATTTTGATTGGAACGCATAAGTATACAAAGTCATATTTATTTAGAATTAATTAAAAGTGTCCGCGACGAATATTGTGCGACTAAAATATAGCACAAGAGAGAATAATTATAAGTTACACAAAGGTCAGAATGAATGGCGGGCACGACTAGGACAAGGTTATGAAATTCGTAGAAAGGCAATGGCTAGTGTAATGCTCCAATTATCGAAGCAACGATAAGGTGCACTAGGTGATATAAATATTGTATAATTAAAATAAAAGTCGTGTCCTATTTTCAATTGGATACAAACTAGCCCTAGTTTCTCCATCTATGCCAAGTAGACCTAATTTTGGGTGAGGGGGTTTACAATATACCCAACTTAAAATAATTTCGTCCTCGAAATTAAAATAAGGCATAATTTGGTTTAAATCCTTCACATGCGTACGTAAGGCAAGTCTATTGCAATCTTTTCCCAAATTTTTTAAACATATTCAATTTTATCCTAATCACTTTCAAATTAAATAAACTATTGTTTAGATCAAACTTCAACACATCACACTATCTTCTCGATTTTTAAATTAAATAATCCACATCCAATCTAATTCAAATCTATATGACATCCCACATTAAAATTTTATATCGCAATCTCCAATTATCATAATCTTCTCTAAAAATTGATTACAACCACATTTTATTTCTATTTTCAACTTGTGAATTTCGTACTCTTCAAATTTTACTTTCAATTTACCTCCTCAATATTTTAATTAGGTAATCCAACAATAAAAAATTTCTTTTAATTTAAGGCCTCAAATTGTAAAATTTTAAATCTAATTAACCAATTATTCAAGTCTAGATTTCTATATTTATCCTCAAAGTTTAAACCGATGTTTCAACCTTCAATATTCAAAATTTAAATTATGTGCTCACGTGTACATATTTGGTTTGCCATATCATAGTTTTTAAAATTCATTAATCCTCATCATCTTAATCATTCTTCTAGAATTCTCAAAATTAAATGACTTGAACCTCTCAATCTTATTTTACTTGATCACAATCTAAATGAAATTCCTCTCAAGTTGACAATGCAACTGCTACCCAACTTAGAATTTATCCATCTATCACATAAGGCTCTTACATTTAAGAAAACTTATTCCTCAAATTTACTTAATCATGTTACTCAATCCTCAAAAATTTAAACACCAAATATATCACATATGATATACCCTTAATCAGTTATAAAAGACAGTCATCTAGTAATGTGATTGGCCTATGGGGTATATCTAGTACTCTCTGTATATCATACTTATACTAAGCATAAGGTTTCATCTTTCCAAAATAAGGAAGGACGAAAAACAATAATAAAGAGTTCAAGGGGGAGGTAATAGATTAGAAGTATGGGGATCAAGGCGTTTAATGAATTCAAATAGGAATTGTTAAGGTAGTTGTGGATTAAAATCATATTTTGGTAATTCCTATTCATATGCTCGTATCAGTACAGTTATATAACAGATACGATATGCTCAGACATATCTAGAGGGCAAGTACATTCGTCTGCTAATAACTATATATCTCAATCCATGTAAAGTAGTTATGCTAAGGGCGAACCAAGCGCACTATGGTTGATCAGACAGTAATACACTAATTCTGAAATATATTAGTATAGCGCTCCAATAATATATATTTCATGAACAAGCTTGATAAAGAATAAGCTTACAAAACTAGGCTATAATAGCAGCATAAGTCAAGGTAGTACAACAAATATAAGTACGCTAGATTATGATGAGAGAAATTACAAAATAATTCAAGTCACAAAAAGATAAGACTCTACAATCTCTACAGTTGTCATACAAACTCCTTGTCCAAGTCGCTAATCGACCAAATAGGGTTATGGGCCTCTAAGTTCTACAGTCTTAATAAATACTGTCGTCTTATGCTAGTATACAGTTAATGTCATTCAGTTATACTTCAACAATGAGTCAAGAGGACTATATAACACTAGGTTATGAGGTATACTACCCAACTTAAAAGAATTAAACTAATACTGTGACAGTCTCAAGGGAAATCTATAAAATAACCTTGTTCTTGTAAGTAAAGTATAATCTCTTATTGGACTATACGAGGAACGGATCATAATACTTATTAGGGTCTCCTATAGCATTATATAGGTAATGGTCATCCTAAGTCTTAATCATAGTACTCATAGAACAAGTGTCAATAGCAAGAATGGAAAAGTTACTGGCATTCAATGGGAAAGGGGATATAACTCGTATCGAAGTGGGGGTACAAATTACATGATTCAAAACAAAAGTATAATCAGATCACAATCTAAAGGAACAACTCAAACTATCAAGTTCTAACTACCAAGCACATAATTCAAAGTTCAAGATTACAACTATAATCCTAGCAAACTATATATCCTAACATAGAATAAAATCACTTGGCCTTCAATCATAAGAGTTATGTGGTAAGAGTTGAAAGATGAAGAAAAAAGAACATAATTAGTCGTCGCACAAATATAGCGAGCGCTAAGTTTTCAGAGGAATAATATTTGAATTGAAAAAATAGAGGGACTCTAGGTAATATCGTGGTTTCCTGAGGGGAAGGTGGTATGCTAATATCTGTGATCGAGGTTTAATCGAGGAAAAATATTATATTCGTTCCTCTTGGCTTCCTAAAGTATTGTCTGCTAGCATCAGGACAAGAACCTAAATTTATAGTTCTATAATACTATCTCACTATAAAAGTTAAGTTTTGGTCCTAATATTCAACCTTGGATTTCTATTGCTCCCTCAATGCTAGGGTCAAACAATATGGTTAAATTTATAACTCTCTAGTTGTGTCTATACTGCTCTCAAGTCATCTCTAATTATCAAGGGATAATGGTCAATCATTCTACAGGTAAGGGTTGCTAGGGTTCATTAGGTAGTCTAAACTTAATGATGTGTCAATGCCCTAGTTGCATTCTTAATAGGAAGGTTACTCTACTTATTATCTAACAACATGGACTTCTATATTCTAGGAAGGGCTATACTCAAGGAACTATTAGGAAGTACATGAATCAAACATGATGCATTTATTCAAATAGAACAGATTAGAAGAAAGGTGAATCATAGTCAATTGTGAATGAGATCCGATACTCAAGTCCTAATTGCAGGCTCGCTCGGTACAGTAATGTAACCGAGACAATATGCACTTGACCTGTATGGGCTACCACTAAAAATATGTCACGCTCTAGTCCCAAAAATACGTAGGACTACGATACGTAAGTATGCCAGCCGCAAGTATATGGCAACTCCAATAATTCATAAGTGGTAAAAACTATCATAAGTCACAGTATATAATCTAATCTCATCCAAGAAAATCAAATATAAATGGATAACCAATAACTATGTAACTAGATCTCAATATAAAGTATCTAAAGATGATAGTTGGATGAAAAAAAATCCACTGCCGAACTAGAATATAGAATAAACAAGACAAATACAATATAAGAATATCAACTAACAATCATGGGCTCGAAGAGAAGACCTCCTCGAAGTATACGTAGCAAGTCTGGATCTGTGCTCCTGCGAATACTCATGAACATCTACACGTGGAAAGGAACTAGGTCCTCAGAGGGACCTAACAAGATACATAGAAGCATGCCATATATATAAATACTGAATAAAATAAATAAAGGGTGTGCTAACCATCTAAGTAAATGCAATATAAGGACAACTTTGGGACGTATGGGTAGGCGTAGGCATAACGTCCGTACCGCTCCGAAGAATGTGGAAGCTGCATAGTATATAATGTCTATATCACTCCGAAGAACGTGGAATCTGCATAGAATATAATGTCCATATCGCTCCGAAGAACGTGTAATCTGCATAAAGGGAGTCATTAGATCCGTGGCTCCTCCGGGTACTATGGATTTCAATGTGTGTATCTCATATGCCTACTAATTGTCCTCCCCGCCTAATGTAGATACAGAAGTCGAATACTCGACGTGCATACCAAGTATCTATATGCCAAGTCTCTACCAATACAGAATCCTAAATTACGTACTAACCGTGATGCATGTCACACATACCGATAGCTAGTCGATTACGCGAACCCGCATCCCAATATGAATTTGTCATAGTGAAATGTGTAAGAGTGTCAGGTCTCGAAAGATATTAAAGTATCCTCTCTATGGGGTGAGTCTGCTAGCAGCTAGGTCAAGTATACTACTCATCGACGCATTCGTCGACTGCACCCGAGTCAATCTCGGACGCGCACAGTCATATAAAAATAAAGCAACAAGATATCATACAACATATGCATAATTTAAATTAGACAGTAAATATGGCGAGGTATCTTGCCTGGCAAGAAGCTACATAGTCCCAATAACCTGCTAGAGAAGTTGTATAGAATAATCCAATATCCTCGGGGTACATGCATGGGAATGATGATGATGACAGTGCGGGGTTATAATGAGGTATCAACTACGATGATGGCGATGATTACGACTACAGCGACGATAATGATGGTGATGTTCATGGTGGTGATTACATGATGGTGATGACGAGGATGATGACGAGGATGGTGACTGGGATGATGGTGATGATGATAGGGATAATGGTGATTAGGGTTTGGAGGTGAGGATGATATGGTCATGGTGGTGATGATGATGATAGGTGTTGATAATAGCAATGGTGGTGGTGATGATAATGTAGGTGGTGATAATGGGCTAATGCTCTCCGGCCAGGGAGTCCGGCCAAGGTGGAGACGAGCATGGAGGAAGGGGTCGATGACAGGGAGGAGCTGGGTCAAGGTCAGGGATGAGGGGAGGTGGTGGTGGTGTTACTTAGGGAGGAGGAAGTAGAGGACAAGGACTAGGTGGCCGAAATTAATGGTGGTGTGGTTGTCGCGATAGGGGACTGGCAGCAGGAAGGAGGTCTAAGGTGGAGGCAGTGCTGGTGGTGGACACGGAAGGGGAGGAGGAGATGGAGGCCATGGAGGTCGGGATCGGGGGTGCAGGTCGAGATGGCCGGAGGGGGAGGAGCATCCGACGGGAGGATAATGTACAACGGCTTCTCCTGCAAGGCGAGAGGATGGACATTCTAGGGAAGAAAGGTGGATGGTGGCGGTGTCGTGCTGTCTCCGACGGGATGGCCGGCAGCGGCCGAGTATGGTGCAGTCGACTTCTCCGGCGTTTAGTCGGGCACCGGCGGGTCCAGGCGAACGCTGGAGGTCTTACAAGAGGTCTTGGCATCGACTACAGGCGAGAGAAGGAGATGAGTCGGGTCGCTCGATATGTAGGTGACGGTGGTAGTGAGCAGAGATGGCCGCGGCGAAGCTCCGGCGAGGTCAGGCGGCTAGTCGGGATTAATGGAGGTGATGAATAGGGATAAGGTGTTTTGGTCGGCTGAGCTTGGTGGTTAACAAATAGAAAGGGAAAAGAAAAGGAATAGAAACTTGTATATTTATACATGTGGGACCTATGGTTTTGTTGACCTAGGAATGTGGCTTGGTCAACACCTCCTTGGAGTTGGGCTTTGGGCTCTTATGGGGATGTTTAGAGGGCTAAAAATTATATTATTTAAATACAATGTCTAGGATTAAATGGGGCGATGTTGCGCGTTGTACACTCCGGAAATTCATGGGAAAAATCCACATGAACGAAAAATAGGTTTCTACATGTGTCATGTCCAATGGTGTGGACACCTCAATGCACTTTTGCATAAAAGTGCCCAACAATTAGAAAATTACACAAAGACATAAATTGGCTTAAATTAATTAAATTACCGAGCACGGTGTTCTTGAATTAATTAGAAGTACATAGGAATAAAATTAGGTGGGACATAAGTATCACGGACATAGAGGGCTCAGAGTAGAATATTATTATAATTTGGGTTGCACAAAATGGGTCAATATTGTGTCTCCAATTTCGATTGGAACGCACAAGGATACAAAGTCGTATTTATTTAGAATTAATTATAAACGTCCGCGATGAATATTGTGCGACTAAAATGTAGCACAACAGAGCATAATTATAAATTACACAAAGGTCAAAATGAAAGGCGGGCACGACTAGGACAAGGTAGTAAAATTCGTAGGAAGGCAATGGCTAGTGTAGTGCTCCAATTATCGAAGCAACGTTAAGGTGCACTAGGTGATATAAATATTGTATAATTAAAATAAAGTCGTGTCATATTTCCAATTGGATACAAACTAGCCCTAGTTTCTCTATCTATGCCAAGTAGACCTAATTTTGGGTGAGGGAGTTTACACCTCAAACCCTAATTATATAAGTTAACTTCTTTCTCTCTCTTCCCTCATTCTCTCATTTTTTTTCTTCCTTTATTTAGGCAAGTACACCTTGTACTACATAGAAAAATCTCTTAATTTTTTATTCTTATACTTTTTTTCTATTTTATTACTCTAATATGTGCACATTACGGTTCTAAACACTTTTAGTACTTGGAGTTTTCAGTTTTAACCGGTGAATTTGAGTATATTTATATTTAAAGTTTAAGATTTGTATAGGTTCTAAATTTTTTTCTTGGTTTTAATCTATTAAAACAAGGTATTTTAATGGGTGATTGAGCATTCCATTTCAGGCGATTTGGCTTTTGGTTCACCCAATTTGGAGTTCAAATAAAGTTTTTAGGAAAAAAAAATTATTTTGATTTTTTGTGCTTTCTGCCAAGGCTGAACCTACTACTGGGGGAGGAGAACATCCCATGCAGCCTGACCCATGCGACCCATGCGGCCAGAGCTCATGCGGCATGACTCATGTGACCCATATTTCCTGATCCCATGCGGCCTGACCCATGCGACCCAAGCGCCTAAGCTCATGCGGCCCGACTCATATGACCAATGCGACCTAAGCTCATGCGGCCCTACTTATGTGACCCATGCATCCTGAGCCCATGCGGCCTGACCCATTCAACCCTTGCGGCCGTGTGGCCCGACCAATACGCGATCGACTTTCTATGCGTACCTTACTCTCATGTGGCCTATGTGCACATTTTATTGATTTGCTTGGTTTTAATTCATTATGGAATCTTTGTGATCCCATGTGTAATTTTAGTGATTATAATGTATGTGATCTACGTGACCATGTGTTAGACCTGACTATGTTCTCGAACTCATGTGATTTACTAATGATTAGTAACTTGACTCGACTATTGATATCTGTGCTGATACACTTACTATGTGCTAAGTATTTCTATGTAATTATGTTACATTTTTTGCACTAAGGTGTGCCTACGTGCTAAACGACATCTAATATAATAATTTCTCCAGCATGGACATGATAGTTAGTCAATAACCAAGCATGGCTAAGATTCGTTTGTTTGTTGCATCATGCTGGGACGAATCCAAATTGAAGTGCAAATTGACAAATTGGATTCGTATCTAGCATGTCCCTACTATGGTATGACATATAAGGGGAGAACATATGACCATGCCATGTGATTCCAGCTAACCGTAGGGTTAATTAGGCAACTAAAACATATAGATCATTAGGAGGGACAGAATCCAGAGATCGTGCTTAACTAGCCACCCCCAATCATTATTGGATAGTGAAGGCTATCCCCCTGGATATTATTTAAATTCTCATTAGTGGATGACAATATATGACTATTATATTATACTATGTATTCTATACGATCTTAGCACGGTGGCCTTACGAGGGACCGGTGCATACTACTATGACCTTCAAGAAATGGGGATCCAGATAGTACTTCCGTAAGACGTAGGAGTATTGGCTAGTTTATAGGTACAATCTACCCTTATAAAGAGGATTAAGGCGGCTGAGACAGAGGATCCAAAATTTAGAAGCTTCGAGCAGAATGTGAGTCTGGTCTCAAAAAATAGTTGACGATTCATAAAGATGGAACTCTTAGGTTTGAAAATCATCTCTTTCTACCAAGTAGAGATATCCAACAAGAACTGATGACCGAGGCACACAGTTTCCAGTATTCAATTCATCCAGGAAGTACCAAGACGTATCAAGACATCAAGCAACATTTATGGTGGAATGGGATAAAGAGGGAGATAGCATGATTTATTTTCTGGTGTTTGGTATGTCAGCAAGTGAAAGTCGACCAGCAAAGAAAGCCTAGATTATTATATTTGCTTCCTATTCCGGAGTGGAAATAGGAATATATCACGATGGACTTTGTGACCGGTTTGCCTAGATTCCTAACTGGTCGTGATGTAGATTTGATAATAGTAGATTGTCTCACAAAAGTAGCTTACTTTCTTCCTTTCCTGGTAGGACAATCCACAGAGCAGTTAGCAGAGATTTACATGCGACAGATAGTCAGACAGCATGGCATCCCAGTGAGTATTGTATCCGAATCGAGACACTCTATTTACTTCACATTTTTGGAAGAGTTTGTACCAGAGTTTGGGTACCAAGTTAAGATTCAGTACCGCTTACCATCCACAAATAGACGAACAATCAGAGAGAACCATGCAGACCCTGATAGATATGTTATGATCTCGTACTTTGTATTTTAAAGGGTTTTGGGAAGATCAACATCATCTTGTTGAGTTCTCATACAACAACAGTTATCAAGTAAGTATTCAGATGGCACCCTTCAAAGCATTATATGGAAAAAAGTATAGATCACCCTTGGCATGGGATTATATAGGTGAGCAAAAGATGTTAGGCTCAGAGATGATCACGTAGACAGTAGAAGTTATCAAGCAGATCAGATAGCGACTTCCGATTGCACAAGATAGGCATCGGCATTGGGAAGATAAGCATCGTATGCCTTTAGAGTTTTTTGTTGAAGACCACGTGTTCTTGCGGATTTTTCCAACCCGTGGAGTTATTAGATTTGAGGTTCGTGGAAAGCTTAGTCAGCGATACGTCAGTCCTTTCGATATTCTCGAGCGGGTGGGCAATGTTTCTTATCGTCTTGCCCTTCCATATTCGCTAAGTTAGGTATACAATATATTTTATGTGTCTCAATTTCAGAGGTATGTCCTCGATCTGGGTCATATCCTCGACCAATCGGGGCTAGTCGTTGGTACCAACTTATCTTACGAGGAACAACCAGTATCCATTATGGACCGAAGGGAGAAGGTGCTCAAGAATTTGACTATTCATCTTGTCCGAGTTGCTTGGGGTCACCACCCTTTGGAAAGTCAACATGGGAGCATGAGGATGATATATGGTCTCGGTATCCGCACCTATTCGACTCAAAAAGTATATCTATTCTTATGCCTTTGTATCTCTAGTCTCGTGATTCATTTACCCTTGCTATTGTCGGCCTAATATTTATATTGAGTTTTTGAATATGGCTAATCGATTAAGTTGCCATTATGATAATCAATTAATCACTATAGTATCTTCTACTTAAACTAAGCATTATTCAGATATGCAATATTTGCTTCTGTATATTTCCTTGTTTGTCTAACATCTACTTGCAGAAAGCAATAATCAAGATCAGCCAGGGACATGCTATATGATGATGAGCCAAAACAGAGTTATACCATAAGATTTCTCTGAACTGCCGACAAAGAAAAATGTATCTTCCAGTCAGCAAATATTTCAAAAGATTGACATTATCATAGTGCTCTTGGTTTTCATATATAATCTTATATTTTATTTGAGTCTAGGACTTATATAAGTTGAGTCGCACTGGCAACTAGAAAGCAACTCAGTCTACTTAAATAGTCTAAAATCCATCCACCCAGAAATCATGCCAAAAATAACTTTAACCTATCCACCAAACTAGTCCACAAACAAACTTGGATCTACCTAAAATAGGTAAACCAAACTCAGGCCAAATTTGCCCCAAATTTGCACCGAACTTGGTCACCTATTTTGTATAAAATCATCAAGTTGTTATATCCCTAATTTTGTGGCCTCCAACATTCAAATATTCAAATATTACCTACCAAATTCTTGCCGAACTTGGTTTTGTAATAACCTATAAATAGAGTTGAATTTTCACATTCTTACTCACTCAACCATTCTCAATCTTTATATCCTATAGTGAGTAAAGCCTCAGTGCCTAAACTTTCTTATCTCCAAGATCAAATTCCAGCCTTCTAGTGCCAAGTACGATCTCAGTTAGAAGTTGTTCGAGATATAAAAGCTTGGTTCATCAAGCTCTTCTTCTGTATGAAGTTGCGAGCCTTCGGATCAAACCTCGTAGTACATGAAGTTGTGAGACTTCGGATCAAATCTCATGGTGTAAATAAGTGACATGCCTTCGGATTAAAGCTTGTGATTATAGTGGATAAAACTCTAAGCTTGAGTTATCGGGACTGGACTAGTCCACTTAGAGGTAAACCATTATACATCGCGGTGTTTGCATTTGCTCTATCTTTCTCTAACTTTATTATATTTCATATACACTGCTAGTTATTTACTTTCGTCATTATGCTTAATTTTTAATTGGATAGATTATTCTGCTGCACTTTATTCACCCCTTCTAGAGTTGCTTTACGGTCCTTCAATTGGTATCAGAGCTGGTTCTCTTGATATTTGGCTTAACATCCTTAGAGAAGTATGGAAATTATTAGATCTATCCACACCAATAAGGGTGAAGGCTAGTACATAAATAGGATACCCCTATTTGATGGTACTAACTACACATACTGGAAGACACGTATGAGCTTTTATATGAAGTTACTTAATTTTGACCTTTGGGCTGTAGTAGTAGAAGGATATAAGAAGCCACCTAAAATAGTCATAGATGCTAACCTTGTAGATAAACCACATAATAAGTACACAAACACTGAAAAGAAACAAGCTAGTCTTTATGCTAAAGCTATTAACGCTCTATTTTTGTGTTGTAGACATAATTGAATTTAATAGGATCTCCACTTGCGGCACTTCACACAAAGTATGGAAACATATTGAGCTTACTCATGAAAAAATCTCCCAAGTGAAGAAATAAAAAATAAGTCGTCTGACACAAGAGTATGAAGCATTCAAGATAAAGCAAGAATAAGATTTCTTGACATCGTCAATCCTCTATCCTCTCTTAGCAATGAGTACACTAACCATAAGAAGATACGCAAAGTACTTAGAGGACTTCTGAAGAACTATAACCCTAAAGCAACAACGATCATTGAAGGAAACAACCTCACTATAATTCCTCTAGAAATACGCATAGGAAAGTTGATGACACATGAGCTGGACCTCAACGACCTCGAAGAAAAGTCAACTCCCAAAGAGAATACCATCGCACTCAAGGCGCATCATAAAAGATCCTTTGACGATGTCTCTGAAGATGAAGGAACCGATGATGATTCAGACAATGAGGATCTGGTCCAAATTTCTAGGAGCTTCGTTAAACGATTCTTAAAGTTTATGAAATTAAACCAAAAAAAGAAAGACCTTGATGAAGAGCCAATTTGCTACAACTGCAAAAAGCCAAGCCACATGATGAAAGATTTTTCCAAATCAAAAAGGGATAATCGATATGAACGATCAAACAAAAGAGAATCTTTGTCTTACAAATATGAAAATATAAGCATCTAAAGTGAAAGTGAAGCTAGCAATTCGAAAAAAAAAGAAATCCCTCGACATGCTACAAAAGTATGCTTAACGGCATTAACTAACGAGGCAAAAGATAATCCTTTATTTAAAGAGGTTTATTATAATAAATTATCTCATTCTTTTAATGATTTATTTGAAGATCACAAGAAGCTTATGGATAAGTATAAGAAAGCCAGAAAAGATATTAAATCTTATCTACTGGAGAATAAAAAGCTTACTTGATTACTATGAGGATATCCTCAAACCCTAGCTATATAAGTTAACTTCTTTCTCTCTCTTCCCTCATTCTCTTTTTTTTTTCTTCCTTTATTTAGGTAAGTACACCTTGCACTACATGAAAAAATCTCTTTATTTTTAATTCTTGCACTTTTTTGCATTTTATTAGTCTAATATGTGCACATTACGATTTTAAACACTTTTAGTACTTGGAGTTTTCGATTTTAATGGGTGGATTTGGGTAGATCTATATTTGAAGTTTAATATTTTTATGGGTTCCAAAAGTTTTTCTTGGTTTTGATCTTTTAAACCATGGTATTTTAGAAAACTATTTTTGTGGGTGATTGAGCATTCTATTTCAGATATTTTGGCTTTTGTGCACATTTTATTGATTTGCTTAGTTTTAATGCTTTATGGAATCTTTGTGACCCCATGTGTGATTTTAATGATTGTCAATGTATGTGAGCTACGTGACCATGTGATAGACTTGACTATATTCTAGAACTCATGTGATTTACAAATGATTGGTAACATGACTAGACTATTGGTATCTGTGTTGATACACTTACTACATGCTATGTGTTCCTACGTGCTAAGTGTTGCTATGTGATTATGATACATGTTTCGTATTGAGGTATGCCTACGTGCTAAGCGACATGTGATGTAATAATTTCTCCAGCAAGGACATGATAGTTAGTCAATAACCAAGCATGGCTAGGATTCGTTTGACTATTGCATCATGTTGGAGCGAATCCAAATTGAACTGCAAAGTGACAAATTGGATTCATATCTAGGATGCCCGTATTACGGTACGACATATAAGGGGAGTAACATGTGGCTACGCCATGTAATTCCAGCTAACTGTAGGGTTAATTAGGTAACTAAAATATGTAGAGCATTGGGAGGGACGGAATCTCGAGATCATGCTTAACTAGCTACCCTCAATCATTTTAAGTGGAGTGAAGCTTGGCCCCCTGGATATTGTTTAAATACTCATTAGTGGATGACAATATCCGACTATTATATTATACTATGTTTTCTATACGATTTTAGCACGGTGGCCTTACGAGGGACCGGTGCATACCACTATGACCTTCGAAAAATAGAGATCGAGATAGTACTTTCGTAAGGCATAGGAGTATTAGCTAGTCTACAGGTATAATCTGCCATAATAGAGAGGATTAAGGCAGCTCAGGAAGAGGATCCAAAAGTTCAGAAGCTTCAAGTGGAATGTGAGTCTGGTCTCAGGAAATAGTTAACGATTCATGAATATGGAACTCTTAGGTTTGGAAATCGTCTCTAAGTACCAAGTGGAGATATCCGGCAAGAAGTAATAATCGAGGCGCACAGTTCCCAGTATTCAATTCATCCAGAAGATATCAAGATGTATCAAGACATCAAGCAACATTTCTGGTAGAACAGAATAAAGAGGAAGATAACATGAATCATTTTTTGGTATTTGGTATGTCAGCAAGTGAAGGCCGACCAGCAAAGATCGGCTAAATTATTACATCAGCTTCCTATTCCGAAGTGGAAATATGAATATATCAAGATAGTCTTTATGACAGGTTTACCTAGATCCCCAACTAGTCGTGATGTAGTTTGGATAATAGTAGATCGTCTCACAAAAGTAGCTCACTTTCTTCCTTTCTTAGTAGGGCAATCAACAGAGCAGTTAGCAGAGATGTACATGTGACAGATAGCAAGACAATACGGCATCCCAGTGAGTATTGTATCCGATCGAGACACTCGATTCACTTCATATTTTTGGAAGAGTTTGCACTAGAGTTTGGACACCAAGTTGAGATTCAGCACCACTTACCCTCAACAAACAGACGGACAATCAGAGAGAACCATCTAGACCCTGGAAGATATGCTACGAGCTTGTACTTTGAATTTTAGAGGGTCTTGGGAAGATCACCATCATCTTGTTGATTTCTCATACAACAACAGTTATCAAGCATGTATTCAGATGGCACCATTCAAAATATTATATAGGAAAAAGTATAGATCACCATTGGCATGGGATGATATAAATTAGCGAAAGATGTTTGGCCCAGAGATGATTACGTAGACAGTAGAAGTTGTCAAGTAGATCAGAGAACGACTTTCGGTTGGGCAAGATAGGCATCGACATTAGGCATATCAGCATCGTAAGTCTTTTGAGTTTTTTATCGTCGACCATGTGTTCTTCCAAATTTTACCAACTCGTGTAGTTATTATATTCGGTGTTCACGGGAAGCTTAGTCCTCGATACATCAATCCGTTCGATATTCTCAAGCGGGTGGGCAATATTGCTTATCGTCTTGCTTTCTGCCTTTGCTACATGAGGTGAACGATGTATTTTATGTGTCTCAATTTTATAGGTATGTTCCAGATCCGAGTTATATCCTCGACCATTCTGAGCTAGTCGTTGGTACCGACTTGTCTTACGAGGAACAACCCATATCCATTTTGGATCAAAGGAAGAAGGTGCTCAAGAGTTAGACAATTCATCTTATCAGAGTTGCTTGGGGTCGCCATCTTTTGGGAGAGTCAACATGGAATCACGAGGATGATATACGGTCTCGGTATCTTCACCTATTCGACTCGAAAGGTATATTCGTTCTTATTCTTCGTATCTCGAACCTCGTGATTCGTTTACCCATGCTATGTGATACTGCTTTTGTTTATTATATGTTTGAATTTGATTATATGTGTATATGAGCTTGTAGTTAGTGTAGTGCTTGCTCAGATTTCTCTAGATAGCCTTGGGTTTTAATTCCGAGGACAAATTTTTTTTAAGGTGGGTAGAGATGTCACTCTTCGTTCTAGATATACATATTTTGAACATATTAGTTTTCCTACTTATATTATTTGTTGCTTACATGGTAATTCGGTTGCATGTCATGGAGACTAGACCCATTCTTTGGTTCCATTAGACTCCTGGTTAATTGTTTGGTTGGTTTGGTTAAGAGTTGAAACCTTGGTCTAAACCTCAAACCCTAGCTATATAAGTTAACTTATTTTTCTCTCTTCCCCCATTCTCTCATTTTTTTCTCCTTCCTTCATTTAGGCAAGTACACCTAGCACTACATAAAAAAATCTCTTTATTTTATATTCTCGTGCTTTCCTTGATTTTTATTAGTCTAATATGTGCACATTTTAATTATAAACACTTTTAGTATATGGAGATTTCAGTTTTAACGGGTAGATTTAAGTAGATCTATATTTGAAGTTTAATATTTTTATGGGTTCCAAAAGTTTTTCTTGGTTTTGATCTATTAAAACATAAAATTTTAGAAAATTAATTTTTGTGGGTGATTGAGCATTCCATTTCAGGCGTTTTGGCTTTTGGTTCACTTAATTTGGAGTTAAAATAAAGCTTTTATGAAAAAAAATATTATTTTGGTTTTTGGAGCTTTCTACAATAGCTGAACCAGTTGTTGGAGGAGGCGAACTTCCCATTCGACCTGACTCATGCGACATATATGGCCTGAGCTTATGCAGCCTGACTCATGTGACCCATGAGGCCTGAGTCCATGCTGCCCTAACCATGCAACCAATGCGTCATGAGCTCATGCGGCCCGACTCATGTGACCCATGGGCCTGAGCCCATCCTGCCCGACCCATGCGACCCATGCAACCCATGCGGCCATACAGCCCGACCCATATACGATCGACTTCCTATGCATCCCTGACCCTCATATGGCCTATGTGCACGTTTTATTGATTTGCTTGGTTTTAATGCTTTATGGAATCTTTGTGACCCTATGTGTGATTGTAATGATTGCTAATGCATGTGAGCTACTTGACCATGTGTTAGACCTAACTATGTGCTAGAACCCATTGATTTACCAATGATTGGTAATTTGACTTGACTATTGGTATCCATGCTGATACACTTACTATGTGCTATGTGTTTCTACGTGCTAAGTGCTTCTACGTAATTATGATACATGTTTCGTACTAAGGTGTGCCTACGTGCTAAGCGATATGTGATGTAATAATTTCTCCAGTATGGACATGATAGTTAGTCAACAACCAAGAGTGGCTAGGATTCATTTGTTTATTGCATCACGCTGGGGCGATTCCAAATTGAACTGGAAAGTGACAAATTGGTTTCGTATCTAGCGTATTCGTATTACGGTATGACATATAAGGGAAGTAACATGTGACTACGCCATTTGATTCTAGCTAACCATAGGGTTAATTAGGCAACTAAAATATTTAGAGCATTGGGAGGAACGAAATCCCAAAATCATGCTTAACTGGCCACCCTAAATCATTATATGGGTAGTAAAGGATGGCCCTCTGGATTTTATTTAATTTCTCATTTGTGGATGACAATATCCAACTATTATATTATACTATGTGTTTTATGCGATCTTAGCACGGAGGCCTTACGAGGGACCGGTGTATACTACTATGACCTTCGAGAAATGGGGATCGAGTTAGTACTTCGGCAAAAAGTAGGAGTATTGGCTAGTTTACAGGTACAATCTACCATTATAGAGAGGATTAAGGCAACCCAGGCAGAGGATCCAAAAGTTCAGAAGCTTCGAGTGGAATGTGAGTCTAGTCTCAGAAAAGAGTTGACGATTCATGAAGATGAAACTCTTAGGTTTGGAAATTGTCTCTATGTACCAAGTGGTGATATCCTGCAAGAAGTAATGACCGAGACGCATAGTTTCCAGTATTTAATTCATCCAGGAGGTACCAAGATGTATAAAGACATTAAGAAATATTTCTGGTAGAATGGTATAAAGAGGGAGATATCACGATTTATTTTCCGGTGTTTGGTATGTCAGCAAGTGAAGGCCGACCAGCAAAGACCGACAGGATTATTACATCCGCTTCCTCTTTCGAAGTGGAAATAGGAACATATCACGATGGATTTTTTGGCCGGTTTACCTAGATCCCCAACTGGTCGTGATGCAGTTTGGGTAATAGTAAACCATCTCACAAAAGTAGCTCACTTTCTTCCTTTCCTAGTAGGGTAATTAACGTAGCAGTTAGCAAAGATGTACATACAAAAGATAGTAAGACAGCACATCATCCCAGTAAGTATTGTATCCGATCGAGACACTCGGTTCACTTCACATTTTTGGATAAGTTTGCACTAGAGTTTGGACACCAAGTTGAGATTCAGTACTGCTAACCAATCACAAATAGGCAGACAATCAGATAGAACCATCCAAACCCTAGAAGATATGCTACGAGCTTGTACTTTGGATTTTGGAGGGTCTTGGGAAGATCACCTTCATCTTGTTGATTTCTCGTACAACAATAGTTATCAGATGGCACCCTTTAAAATATTATATAAGAAAAAGTATAGATCCCCATTGGCATGGGATGATATAGATGAGCGAAAGATGTTAGGCCCAGAGATGATCACGTTGATAGTAGAAGTTGTCAAGCATATCAGAGAGCGACTTCCGGTTGTGCAAGATAGGCATCGGTATTAGGCATATCAGCATCGTAAGCCTTTTGAGTTTTATGTCAGCGATCACGTATTCTTGCAGATTTTGCCAACCCATAGAGTTATTATATTCGGTGTTCACGGGAAGCTTAGTCCTGGATACGTTGGTCTGTTCGATATTCTCGAGCGGATGGGCGATGTTGCTTATCATCTTGCCCTTCTGCCTTCGTAACGTGAGGTGCACGATGTATATCATGTGTCTTAATTTTGTAGGTATGTCCCGTATCCGACTTATATCCTCGACCATTCCGAGCTAGTCGTTGGTACTGACTTGTCTTACGAGGAACAACTTGTATACATTATAGACCGAAGGGAGAAGGGACATATGCTTCTGTATATTTCCTTGTTTGTCTAACATCTACTTGTAGAAAGTAATAAGCAAGAACAGTAATGGACATATGCTATATAATGATGAGCCAAAACGGAGATATACCAGAAGATTTCAAGTTAGCAAATGTTTCAGAAGTTGGAGTCATCATAGTGCTCTTGGTTTTCATATGTAATCTTATATTTTATTTGATTCTAGGACTTATGTAAGCCGAGTTGCACTGGCAACTAGAAAATAACTCAGTCTACTCAAATAGTCTAAAACCCTTCCACCCAGAAATTAGGCCAAAAATATCTTGAACCTATCTACCAAACTAGTCTACATACAAACTTGAATCAACCTAAAATAGGTAAACTGAACTTGGACCAAATTTGTCCTGAACTCGCACCGAACTCTGTTACCTATTTAGTATAAAATCATCCAGTTGTTATATCCCTGATTTTGTGGCCTCCAACGTTCTAAATTTAAATATTCCCTACCAAATTTTGGCCGAACTTGGTTTGGTAATAACCTATAAATAGAGTTAGATTTTCATATTCTTACTCACTCAACAATTCTCAATCTTTCTATCATATAGTAAGTAAATCCTCAGAGACTAAACTTTCTTATCTCCAAGATCAAATTCCAACCTTCTAGTGCCAAGTACGATATCGATTAGAAGTTTTTTGAGTTATAAAACCTTGGTTCATCATGCTCTTCTTCTGTGTGAAGTTGCGAGCCTTCGGATCAAACCTCGTGGTGTGTGAAGTTGTGAGACTTCAAATCAAATATGGTGGTGTAATAAAGTGGCAAGCCTTCAGATCAAAGCTTGTGATTCACTATTAGTGATTATAGTGGATAAAACTCTGAGCTTGAGTGGTCGGGACTGGACTAGTCCTCTCAAAGAGAAACCAGTATACATCACAATATTTGCGTTTGCTATCTTTTTCTCTTACTTTATTATATTTATTATACACTGCTAGTTATTTAATGCCTTCACTCTGCTTAATTTTTAATTGGATAGATTATTCTGCTGCACTCTCTATTTACCCCCTTCTAGAGTTGCTTTACGGTCCTTTAATTGGTATCAAAGTTGTTTCTCTTGATATTTGGCTTAATATCCTTAGAGACGTATGGCAATTATTAGATCTATCTACACCAACAATGGTAAAGGCCAGTCCACAAATAGGCCCCCATATTTGATGGTATTAACTACACATACTGGAAGACACATATGAGTTCCTACTTGAAGTCACTTGATTTTGACCTTTGGACTGTAGTAGTACAAGGATACAAGACGCTACCTAGAATAGTCATAGATGACAACCTTGTAGAGAAACCTCATGATAAGTACAGAAACACTGAAAAAATAAGCTTGTCTTGATGCTAAAGCTATTAACGCTCTATTTCGTGTTGTAGACATAATTGAATTTAATAGGGTCACTACTTGTGGCACTTTACATGAAGTATGAAAACTTCTTGAGGTCACTCATGAAGGAACCTCCCAAGTGAAGAAATCTAAAATAAGTCGTCTAACACAAGAGTATGAAGCATTCAAGATGAATCAAGATAAGACCATCACTTAAATATTCGCAAGATTTTTTGATATCCTCAATCCTTGATACTCTCTTGGCAAGTAGTACAACAACCATGAGAAGATACGCAAAGTGCTTAGAGGACTTTCGAAGAACTGGAACCCGAAAGCAACATCGATCATTGAAGGAAATGACCTCACTATAATATCGCTGGAAACACTCATAGGAAAGATGATGACACATAAGCTAGACCTCAACGACCTCGAAGAAAATTAACTCCCAAAGAGAAGGCCATCACACTCAAGGCGCATCATGAAAGATCCTCTCACGATGCCTCTGAAGATGAAGGAACTGACGATGATTCAGACAGTGAGGGTCTGGCCTAAATTTTTAGGAGCTTCGTTAAACGATTCTTGAAGTACATGAAATCAAACTGAAAGAAGAAAGATCTTGACGAAGCGCCAATTTGCTACAACTACAAAAGGCCAGGCTACATGATAAAATATTGCTCTAAAGCAAAAAAATAGAATCGATATGAACGATCAAATAAAGGAGAATCTTTGTCTCACAAATATGCAAATACAAGTATCTAGTGTGAAAGTGAAGCTAGCGATTCAGAAGAAGAAGAAATCCCTCGACTTGCTGCAAAAGTATGCTTGTAACGAATCACAACTTGCGCATCTGTAAGGTTGCCCATGGAATACTTTCAGTTATGCGTTAGTGAAAAGGCCATGCATATCTCTACATCCATGCGACGAACCATGCAAATCGTGTCTCCATGCTCTTGTATATCTCCACCCACAAGAGAGTCCTTACCTAAGACGGGTCTTTGAATGTCTAAAGAAAACTTTAGGGGGCAACCTCATTGGAAATAGCCTTTCCCTTTCCTTTTCCTTTTCCTTTTCCTTTTCCTTTTCCTTTTCCTTTTCCTTTTCCTTTCCATTCTTCTTGGACGCAACGCCCTTAGACACGGGGCCCTTACCCTTGGCAGCAGTGGAAGATGAAGGAGCTCGGGAAGATATGACGATCGACAGTGAAGAAGGGAACCAACGACGACAAAAATGGAGAATAGAAGAAAATGCAAGAGACATTCTCTCTCCAAATATTTCTTCTTTTATAGACAAGGGTGCCTCGAAGAACGAGATACCTTTGCCCATGTGGCAACCTAGGATGAGAGAGACGATTGAGTTTTTTGATTTGCCATCATCCTCAAATGAACCGACGCTTCGGGCTCTGTGTTATCAGATGGCTCGGGATCCCAATAGATCGACTCAAAAATAAAATCAAATCTCGCTATTTAATGTAGATTTGATAGCATGGTAGAGCTCTCTATATGACAATTACTACATGCTTCAACCTGACGAAAATAGACACCGAATCCGTGCTGAATTCATTCTTCTTGTTCAAATTATTCCAAACTTAGCCAACTCGGAAAACTTTGAAAGGGTTCTTGTAAAAGCATAAAAATTCCACCATGCTCTCCAGTTTCAGTCAACAAATAAGTAAGTTACGCATAACTGTGGTAGACGCACAACAACGGCGAACGCATGACACCTACGGATATATGACATCTCGAGACACATACTGCCCTTTGACGCATCGTCCCTACATTCACATCAGAGCATTTATGACTACGACAAAATAGACAGTCATTTTGACCACCTCGAATCCAGTACCGCTGATTGGTTTCGTCATAATAACTTTTGGCAGTATACATCTGTTCAAATGCCACGAATGCAGAAAATTACAAAAGATCCATGCGTCTCTGGCCCAATGCGTCCTAGAATCCATGTATTCCATGTGTCTCTGGCCCAATGTATCCCAGACTCCATATGTTCCATGCGTCTCTAACCCAATGCGTTCTAGACTCCATTCGTCCCATGCTGGCCACATGCAGCTTCGACTCCATACAGTTCCCATATGCGGCCTAAACTATCACAGAGCAGGGCGATCGCATAAAACCCCCTGACACAAATTTTGATGTCTGTCAGTAGCTCATATGCCTCACTCATTACCCTAAGATGCTTCAGAATCCATGCAGATAATGGCTCAGGAAAAGACAAAATGTCACATCAGTATATTAATTTCCTCGACAGACGGGCCATACTATGTGTCCTACATATGCGGCTTTAAGACCCATGTGGCCTCGACATCATGGGGCCAGAGCATCCACCTGACCAAGGCTAAACAAGAGTACCCATGCGGCTTCAAGACCCATGTGTCCTCATCCACATACGGCCCGAGGGTAATTCCGACCAAGGCCAAACAAAAGCTTTTATGCGACTACAATAAGTATTCGGCTCTCGACTCCCCAGATTTTCTGTTACAACCGAGGAAAATTTCTCACACAGTTAGTGTTGATTAAGTGTCCAATTGACCAAGTCATGCACACGGGAGCCCCGAGATCTCTTCAAACAGAAAATTCTAACCAAACATACATGGCGGCTTGCCTACACCATGCGACTACCGTTACAGCCGTAATTTATTAAAGGAGCCTCATCCGGCCACCAAACAGAGGCCAATGCGGAACCCATAGCCCATCAGCACAATTTTTATAAATAGGAGCAACTCGAACATTCTAAAGGTTGGCTTTTTCTCCTTTAGAGAGAGACTGAACCAAAGGGCTAGCGGGCTATCTGCGGATTCACACTAAAATTAAGGAGAGAAGTTTCTGTGTCCGGACCATCCACGAAGTAAAGAGAGTTGCTCACTCTTAACCCTCCATCATCATGCCCCATATCAAGATAAATTTGTACTTAGATTGTCTCCTAGGAATCTTCTCTGTACTCTCTAGTTTGTTAATGAAATCAAGTTCTCTTAGTTCTTTCTTTTGATTTAAATGGCAAACACGTTGGCGACTCTGCTGGGGACCGAATTCTCCTCCATTGAAAAATTGGTGACGCAATCCGATGCGGCCAAGCTTGGCTTAACGCAAAAGATGCTTGTAGTTCACTTCCACCAGCAAGCGTTCAAGGAAATGCTCTTTGAAGAAAGTGCGAATCATTTCCAAGGCAAGCCAAGTAAGCCCAAGAAGACTGGAAAAACATGGGTAGCAAAGGCCGCTGTGCCTCGCCCAACTGTGGAGGAGGCAATCTCCGCCTCTTAATCGGTTAATTAGGAAGTCCACGTCTATGAGGCATCTTCGACTGGCGCTGGAACTGCTCATCACTCAGAATCTGGCAAAGGAAAATACTATGATGCCAGGCGTTCTACGGCTGGGGTAGGTCCTATGCGTCCAAGAAGGAGACCACATAATATTGTCCATGCGTCATCTATTCACAGGCCGAATAAGATTGTCCATGTGGCATCAACTCACAGGCGTAGGAAGACAGCCGCATGCGGCTCAGACAGCAACAAAACTTCTGTTTTCAACCGTATGTCACGCGGAGCAAATCCTATGCGACCTATTGTCACTACCACATTCCGAAAACAGGGGTAATTTCGACTTTTTATAATATTTAATATTATTGTAGTTATAATTAATTAATTACATGAATAGTATATATATTGATTTAAATAATTATGTGTGATGTGTAATTAAATATATTATTATAATTACAGTGTTCAAATGTTTTGGGCTAGCAGACTTGACCTAGAAGCCCAGTAGAGGAACACCTGTCCAAATTATGGAATTCTGTAATTAATTGTTTTATTTATAATTTATTTATTGGAGATTGTAATTAATTACCTTATTTATTTAAATTATTGCGCATTGCCTTGCTTCGATATTTGGAGCGCTACCCTAGCTTTTGACTTCCGACAAATTTCACCATCTTGTCCTGGACATGCCCGCCTTCCATTCTGCTATTTTTGCAACTCATAATTATGCTCCCTGTACATTATTTCTGGCCGCACAAAAATAAATCGTCGCGGACGTTATTTAAAATTTCTATTTTTGTATCATTGTGCGTTCCCAATTGAAATTGGAGGCCATCTTGACCTATTTTTCGTGCGGCCCAAATTAGGGTAATATTCTGTTCTGAGTCTTCTTCAATATTGGTATTGATGACCTGACCTGATTTTGGCTCCATGTACTCCTAATTAATTGTTGAACACAACTTGCATTTATTTCTATTTAAATTGAGGATACCATTTTATCTGATTTTAAAATCCCAATTTAATTCCAGTGCCCTGCAAATTCAGCCCGTACCTATCTTACAGTGCCCCCTGACCCTACAAAACATCGGACCCCGAATCGCCCGCCAAATTTTCGTCATTTTATGTGTTTGTGCAATTTCCCAAATTTAAGGGGGTTAAATTGCAAATCGGCATTTTGTGCCAACACCCAATTATTTTAACCAATGAGGAATCCTAAATATTTAATTAAACCCCACCCTCATTTTTTCCCCATGAATTAAATTTCCTCATGTTCAATCCTGGCCATTCATTTGAAATTGGCCCATCACAACCCTCCATCACACCCTCTCTCCCCCTATTTAATATATTGTATCCTAAACCCTAATCCCTAGGTAACCTAGAAAACACCACCTCACAAGCCTCCAAAATTCCCTAAGCCCCCACATCCTCTCTCCTACGTTGGAAACCTCTTCCTTTCTTCTTCTATTTTCTTCTTCTCTTTTTTCTTCTTCTTCCTACCTTCTTCTTTATTGTTTTTCTTTCTTCTTCATCCATTTGAATTTTTTAAAACTCAAAGAGGGGGGAGGGAACACTGTTCCCAGCCGGCCAACTCCCCATCCCGACTTTCTGCTCCCGCTCCGAAGCCGAGCTCCTCCCTCCCGAGTTCCTCCCTCTGCCTACTGATCATCTCCGGCGTGCACGGTCCGGCCTGCCCGACTCCGGCGTGCACAGTCCGGCGAGAGCCCCGACCTTTCTCTGCTGTACACCCCGGTGGCTTCCTCTGAATCTGCTGGTAGCAGCCCCCTCGCGCTCGAGTCCCCGGCCGAGCCCAGCACCCCGACGAAGATCCGGCGACCGGCGGCTGCTGCTCGATGGATCCTGGATGCTCATTCGATCTCCTCCTCTCCTGCCCCTATCCTCTTCCCAGATCTCGAGTTTCAGTTGATTTCAGTGCTGCCTACGATAGGATTCCCCATCCCGATGCTAACTTAGAACACTCCATCAATGAGATATGGAATGAACGAATTCAAAAGAATCCAGCACTATACAATGGCCAAAAGTTCAGGTATGGGGGATATGACTTGCATTTTGTGGATAGCTTGGAAAAAGAATCCTCTGTTTGCCTCCGCTTGGGTCTGACTGACTACAGATGACTGCATATGTTGCCAACACACATCAAGCCCTCTTGGCAACGGCGCTATTGTTGAAACAATTGATGAAAGGATTATTGTATTGCAAAGGAGCAAAAACGTGGGAGAATTCCCAGGATACTTTATTTTCCCTGGAGGCCATTCAGAGCCGCGGGAGGATGGGATTTCATCCCATCAAATTGCTTGCAGCTTATCAGAATCTGGACTATTGAATGAAAAGGTTTCCCAAGAGATGGTTGATGGCATCATCCGTGAAGTAGTTGAAGAAATAGGAGCTTAGGAGGGAGATGGAAGCAGCTAGACAAAAAGCTGTTAACGAGAGGGAAACAACTCGCATAATTGCCAGAGAATATATGGAACTTGTTGAGGATGAGAGATTGGAACTTATGGAATTAGCTTGCATCAACTAAAGGGTTATCCTCAATTGTTTCATTGAACAATGAACAATGCAACAGCTCGATATGTTCAGAGGTACCTCCTACTATATCAGACCATTTCTTATTTTTGTTTCTCCTATTGGCAACTATTTTAAGGATTCAAAATTGTTGGGAGAAATACATGTTTCCTTACTAAAGTCGATTATTAAAGATATAGAGGATGTTGCAAGTACGATTTGGTATAATTATAAATCTATATATATATCTGATTGGCATAGATACAAGATGTATTTTGGTATATATTCAAAATAACCGTATTTTGGTATCAATATATATATGTAGATTTATATTTTCATTTTGGTATATGTATATATGCATATTTTGTATACTTAATATATTCTCAATAATTGTAATTGATTTGGTATATATGTATATATATATTTTTAGTTTATGTATATAATTATTTTGGTATACATATATATGTATATATGTATATTTTGGTATAATGATACATATATTTAATCGGTATAATTTCATGTAGTATAAGTGTAATAAAACGTATTTTTATATATGAATTAATTGGCATCTGTACATATATATATATAGTATAAATTTGAATTGGTAAATTAATATTAGTATATTCTAAAATGATGTATGTACATTTAAACAGTGTTTTGCATATATATGAGTATACGTATGGTTCAACTAGTATAAATCAGATATGTATTTAAAGGGCATATATATATATATATTGTAAATACATTAAATTGGTGCATGTATAAATATTGTAAGTATAATAAGTGTAATGTGTATTATATATGTATCCCTACTAGATGACCCTAGTTGACTAGTGCCTTACCTGGCACGGCCCTGAGTTCGATGTTTTGTGTTGTGTTAGTATAACACCTGATGCAAATGTTGTATTGATATATTTTAGGACTGTTGGATCCTCCAGACGATACTCTGGGACAGGACATTGGTTTTACCAGCTAAGGACCCAAGGCGAGTACATTCTCTGATTAGTTTCTAATTTATGATATCTCCTATGTTCACTGTATCTAGTGTAAATATCCATGTTTTTGACACATTGGTTACACGGATTGGTATACACGGATCTCGTCATGAGATGTTATTCCTTATTCATGGTGTAGCTTGTACAAAGACTTGTTTTTCTTGTTATCTTATGCATGTACAGACACTGATTCCCGGGGAGATTTGCTACCTTCTTAGGGAATCCCGTGCCATAGCGTACCATGATTGGATCTACTATACCAGTCGGGGGTTTGGGGAGTACTTTAGTGTAGATATGTGATCATACCCAACTTTATATGCACCATAGCTCACCCCACATCTCACGTCGGGTGCGGCCTGACCATTTATATGAACCATAGCTGTTACGTGTGATTAGCCTGATCTCTACATGCATCATAGCTAACCAACGGTTAGCCTGACTTTATATGAACCATAGCTAATCACATGTAACCAGCCTGATCAAGTTCCTAAGCCGATCACATGTTAAAGCTAGTACTCACACACTTAATCATAGGTTTCTTGCTCATGGACATATTGTTTTCTTTCCTGCATTTACTTACAGTATTTCCAGTATTTCTCTCATTGTACATTTCTCGTACCTATACATGCATCTGGTATGTTTCCATCTAGAACTGCTACATAGTTTATGTCATTTATATAGAACTGCTATTTAGAGATGTACTTTGCTCCTTCCTGACTGGAAAATATTTTTCCAGACTGTGATCATAGTAGACTGGTTTCTGACACTTGGGGATTGGAAGTTAAGGATTGCAGGTATGATTATGTTGTCATTAGACTTGTATTGTATTCTTTATTTTTTCAATTCCTATCGTGCTGTAGTTGTGATTGAGTATTTCTAGATTTATTAGTGTTATCCGTGTCTCCTTATGGAGTTGGATACTAGTGTGAGATTATTTAGATAGTACTTGACCTAGACAGCGTTCTACCGCCGATGCTGCGGCGTAGGCTGGACGTACCCACGCACTCGTGCCGCTAAACCGGGTGCGGATCGTGACACGTTTTTAGTGGTGGCCCATGCAGGTCAGACTTCGCGAGTTGTGCGATGTCGTAGTAGCGTGGCATCCTTGTTATACTACTGCGTGCCTGTGATAGGATATAGGACATAGGATATTAGGATGAGAGAGGATACTCAATCACAAACTCTTGAAAGATTCCTGGGACGACCCCTTGAGAATCTTGTTATAATTCCCAATTTAAATCTTCTTTCCTTGTTTTCGTCCGCTCTCGCTTGTTATCACTGAACTTGATTCTTGTTGAGCATTTATTAAATTAAATTCTTGGTATCATTGTTGAGATTGATTCTTGTTGACCAGTTGTTAACTTTAATTCTTGGTATCGTTGTTGAGTTGATTTCAACTTGAGATGAATTTTTACGGACTAGAATTTATGGTATCATCTAATGACATATATTGATGAGGACAGTGAGGAAGGTAAAACGTCTACTTTGGTTATGGAACCTAGAATTTATCGCAGCCATATTAGCTGTGGTGACGAGAACGTAGGGACCTGACTTGGATGTACATACTATAGTTATGAAGCTTAGAGTCTTTCGCAGCCATACCGGTTGGCGTGGCGAAGATTCTAGACGACATGATTATAGAGTGCATACCTTAGTTACGAAACCTATCGTTTATCGCATCTATGCTTACTGGCGTGGCGAGGATTCTGAGTGTCATGATTTCAGACAGACGTGTATGATTATCAGGTTGTATCCTAAATTGGTTCTTAAAATATTATCTCAAGACTTGTCTATTTCTGTTATTCCAGGACTTTGTTCCACCGCTTCTTTCTTTACTAGCAGTAAAGATACCTTCTGTCCTCAATTCAGTCTTTGAGCTCCTATTCCTTGAAGATTTCTTGTTAAGTATGATAATTAGTGGCTTGTAATTTTGTCTGTATTTTGTATTAGTGTTGACTGTGTTGTTAGTGAGTTGTAAGTGTTTCTTAGTTGGACATGTGAGCAGTAGGCTTTAATCCAGAGTTAGCCCTTAGCATAGTACCTTGTACCAATAGTTCTAGGATAAGTGTCATTATAGTACTATAAGTAGAAGGAGAGTATAGAGTATCAGTGATATTTCAAGAGTTAGTATTAGAGCCCATTTACCCGTCCTGGATAATCATGATTATGTAATTGAGTGATCTATGTAAACAAGTAAGTATCGAGGAGATTGTATTGAAGATTAATGGAGCATAACGTCCAATCTGATGATTGATATCGGGCGTGTTGAAGGTAAAGAAATTTATATGCATAAGGAGTTAATGAGGTGTCATGAGTAGAGAAATATCGGAATAGGTAATGAAGATGGTGAAGCGTATCACGGATTAGTTTAATAGGCTTTAAAGGATTAAAGGAAATACCTATACAACCATCGAGATGAGGAACCATGTACATGCCCATGAGAGTAAAGAAACATGAGTGTTATAGTAGATACATGTAATCATGAGATATAATGAGCTTGATGAATGATCCATTAATGAAGCTAGTGATATAATACCAAGAGTGCTAATGATTCTATATCGAGGATTAGTCAAGGATGACGTTAATAACAGTAAGCACTCTGTGTGTTGATAATTAGATGATATACCAATTGACATAAATTGAAATCATGAAAGAAAACACAGTTGATGATGACTTTGATCATTAGAGGTAATAGTATAAGTGATTCAGGCAGTACAATTTTAGTACACCATTATAGACACTAGAGGCGTTGAGTGCACCTTGAGTATCAGAGACCGTGAGCACTGATATGTACCTTTGTGGAGTTATAAATTAAAAGGTGGAAATAAAATTTTATTTTTGAGGAATTGAGATTTCGTCATTAAATTTTGAGGATTCAAATATGAATTCAATAACCGTGGTTAAGGCTACCAAGATTTTTGGAGGGATTAAATTTTATTTCGATGTTGAGTATCTAATTTTGAGGAGGCATATACATTTTATTTTAAGTTGATCGGGAAGTTAAACCTTGACGATTATTTTGAGGATTAATTTTGGTAGGTTAGAGATATGAATATTAATATATGAGTAGTTGATATGGGTACCAGTGTACATGAATAGGAATTAGTAGTGAATGTGCTAGTGTTAAGTGTTTGTTAGAAATAGTAGATACTGCAAGTAATATGTTAGCAGGTTCTTTTCCTAAGGTTCCCGTCTCTTGATTGATTGATTTCCCTAAGTACTGTAGTTCGTATTCATGATTTCCTTGTTAGGATATAACTAGTAGTACACCTTAGCAGAGACTGAAATACCATGACAAGACACATGACCTATATTTTCTTAAATTGCATGGCTGTAGGTAGAGTTTTCTTAAACCATGATCATTGGGTTTTGACCATAGCAAAGATCTATGACAAGGTTATGACCGACAAAAGAGACAAGAGGATTAAATTTGTGGATGAGCATTAAATTAAATAAAGAATTTAGGGGTTGTTATAACGGAGTTGATGGATCATTGATTTTATGGAAATCAAGGTATGATTGAAATTCGAGGACAAACATTAACTTAAAGGGAGAATTTAGAAATTCACAGAGCAAAAAAAAAAAAAAAAAAAAAAATTGAGGATTTATTAATTTTAAGAAGGTCTTGATATGATTGAATTGATTATTAAAAATTTGAGAGATTATCATTTTATCTATTTGATTGCAAGATAGAAATTTTATATAGTATGAATGTTGCATTGAAGATACTAGAAGCGTCGCATTATTAAGTATTTTGAGGAAAAAGAAAACTGGAGAATCAGATCATTGATGGATTATTGTTGGAATTTAGACTCTTTGGGACGAGAATTGATACATTGATTGAAATTTAATTTGGGGAACATATATCAAATTCCGAGTATTTAATTTTTAATTTAAATTCGTGGGAATTGTGAGGAAAAGGAAACTGATTTTATTTTCGAGGATATTGCAAGGATACAGTAATTTCAGAATTTTTGAAAATTGCGAAACGACAAGGTGGATAATTTCAGGATTTTGTGGGTTGTTGAATTTTACTATTTATGGGAAATACTAATGTGTATGAGTAAACCCTACTATGAGGATTTTAAATTTCGGGGACGAAATTCTTTTAAGGTGGGTAGACTTGTCACTACCACATTCCGAAAACAGGGGTAATTTCGACTTTTTACAATATTTAATATTATTGTAGTTATAATTAATTAATTACATGAATAGTATATATATTGATTTAAATAATTATGTGTGATGTGTAATTAAATATATTATTATAATTACAGTGTTCAAATGTTTTGGGCTAGCAGACTTGACCTAGAAGCCCAGTAGAGGAACACCTGTCCAAATTATGGAATTCTGTAATTAATTGTTTTATTTATAATTTATTTATTGGAGATTGTAATTAATTACCTTATTTATTTAAATTATTGCGCATTGCCTTGCTTCGATATTTGGAGCGCTACCCTAGCTTTTGACTTCCAACAAATTTTACCATCTTGTCCTGGACATGCCCGCCTTCCATTCTGCTATTTTTGCAACTCATAATTATGCTCCCTGTACATTATTTCTGGCCGCACAAAAATAAATCGTCGCGGACGTTATTTAAAATTTCTATTTTTGTATCATTGTGCGTTCCCAATTGAAATTGGAGGCCATCTTGACCTATTTTTCGTGCGGCCCAAATTAGGGTAATATTCTGTTCTGAGTCTTCTTCAATATTGGTATTGATGACCTGACCTGATTTTGGCTCCATGTACTCCTAATTAATTGTTGAACACAACTTGCATTTATTTCTATTTAAATTGAGGATACCATTTTATCTGATTTTAAAATCCCAATTTAATTCCAGTGCCCTGCAAATTCAGCCCGTACCTATCTTACAGTGCCCCCTGACCCTACAAAACACCGGACCCCGAATCGCCCGCCAAATTTTCGTCATTTTATGTGTTTGTACAATTTCCCAAATTTAAGGGGGTTAAATTGCAAATCGGCATTTTGTGCCAACACCCAATTATTTTAACCAATGAGGAATCCTAAATATTTAATTAAACCCCACCCTCATTTTTTCCCCATGAATTAAATTTCCTCATGTTCAATCCTGGCCATTCATTTGAAATTGGCCCATCACAACCCTCCATCACACCCTCTCTCCCCCTATTTAATATATTGTATCCTAAACCCTAATCCCTAGGTAACCTAGAAAACACCACCTCACAAGCCTCCAAAATTCCCCAAGCCCCCACATCCTCTCTCCTACGTTGGAAACCTCTTCCTTTCTTCTTCTATTTTCTTCTTCTCTTTTTTCTTCTTCTTCCTACCTTCTTCTTTATTGTTTTTCTTTCTTCTTCATCCATTTGAATTTTTTAAAACTCAAAGAGGGGGGAGGGAACACTGTTCCCAGCCGGCCAACTCCCCATCCCGACTTTCTGCTCCCGCTCCGAAGCCGAGCTCCTCCCTCCCGAGTTCCTCCCTCTGCCTACTGATCATCTCCGGCGTGCACGGTCCGGCCTGCCCGACTCCGGCGTGCACAGTCCGGCGAGAGCCCCGACCTTTCTCTGCTGTACACCCCGGTGGCTTCCTCTGAACCTGCTGGTAGCAGCCCCCTCGCGCTCGAGTCCCCGGCCGAGCCCAGCACCCCGACGAAGATCCGGCGACCGGCGGCTGCTGCTCGATGGATCCTGGATGCTCATTCGATCTCCTCCTCTCCTGCCCCTATCCTCTTCCCAGATCTCGAGTTTCAGTTGATTTCAGTGCTGCCTACGATAGGATTCCCCATCCCGATGCTAACTTAGAACACTCCATCAATGAGATATGGAATGAACGAATTCAAAAGAATCCAGCACTATACAATGGCCAAAAGTTCAGGTATGGGGGATATGACTTGCATTTTGTGGATAGCTTGGAAAAAGAATCCTCTGTTTGCCTCCGCTTGGGTCTGACTGACTACAGATGACTGCATATGTTGCCAACACACATCAAGCCCTCTTGGCAACGGCGCTATTGTTGAAACAATTGATGAAAGGATTATTGTATTGCAAAGGAGCAAAAACGTGGGAGAATTCCCAGGATACTTTGTTTTCCCTGGAGGCCATTCAGAGCCGCGGGAGGATGGGATTTCATCCCATCAAATTGCTTGCAGCTTATCAGAAGCTGGACTATTGAATGAAAAGGTTTCCCAAGAGATGGTTGATGGCATCATCCGTGAAGTAGTTGAAGAAATAGGAGCTTAGGAGGGAGATGGAAGCAGCTAGACAAAAAGCTGTTAACGAGAGGGAAACAACTCGCATAATTGCCAGAGAATATATGGAACTTGTTGAGGATGAGAGATTGGAACTTATGGAATTAGCTTGCATCAACTAAAGGGTTATCCTCAATTGTTTCATTGAACAATGAACAATGCAACAGCTCGATATGTTCAGAGGTACCTCCTACTATATCAGACCATTTCTTATTTTTGTTTCTCCTATTGGCAACTATTTTAAGGATTCAAAATTGTTGGGAGAAATACATGTTTCCTTACTAAAGTCGATTATTAAAGATATAGAGGATGTTGCAAGTACGATTTGGTATAATTATAAATCTATATATATATCTGATTGGCATAGATACAAGATGTATTTTGGTATATATTCAAAATAACCGTATTTTGGTATCAATATATATATGTAGATTTATATTTTTATTTTGGTATATGTATATATGCATATTTTGTATACTTAATATATTCTCAATAATTGTAATTGATTTGGTATATATGTATATATATATTTTTAGTTTATGTATATAATTATTTTGGTATACATATATATGTATATATGTATATTTTGGTATAATGATACATATATTTAATCGGTATAATTTCATGTAGTATAAGTGTAATAAAACGTATTTTTATATATGAATTAATTGGCATCTGTACATATATATATATAGTATAAATTTGAATTGGTAAATTAATATTAGTATATTCTAAAATGATGTTAACAAAATATATGTACATTTAAACAGTGTTTTGCATATATATGAGTATACGTATGGTTCAACTAGTATAAATCAGATATGTATTTAAAGGGCATATATATATATATTGTAAATACATTAAATTGGTGCATGTATAAATATTGTAAGTATAATAAGTGTAATGTGTATTATATATGTATCCCTACTAGATGACCCTAGTTGACTAGTGCCTTACCTGGCACGGCCCTGAGTTCGATGTTTTGTGTTGTGTTAGTATAACACCTGATGCAAATGTTGTATTGATATATTTTAGGACTGTTGGATCCTCCAGACGATACTCTGGGACAGGACATTGGTTTTACCAGCTAAGGACCCAAGGCGAGTACATTCTCTGATTAGTTTCTAATTTATGATATCTCCTATGTTCACTGTATCTAGTGTAAATATCCATGTTCTTGACACATTGGTTACACGGATTGGTATACACGGATCTCGTCATGAGATGTTATTCCTTATTCATGGTGTAGCTTGTACAAAGACTTGTTTTCCTTGTTATCTTGTGCATGTACAGACACTGATTCCCGGGGAGATTTGCTACCTTCTTAGGGAATCCCGTGCCATAGCGTACCATGATTGGATCTACTATACCAGTCGGGGGTTTGGGGAGTACTTTAGTGTAGATATGTGATCATACCCAACTTTATATGCACCATAGCTCACCCCACATCTCACGTCGGGTGCGGCCTGACCATTTATATGAACCATAGCTGTTACGTGTGATTAGCCTGATCTCTACATGCATCATAGCTAACCAACGGTTAGCCTGACTTTATATGAACCATAGCTAATCACATGTAACCAGCCTGATCAAGTTCCTAAGCCGATCACATGTTAAAGCTAGTACTCACACACTTAATCATAGGTTTCTTGCTCATGGACATATTGTTTTCTTTCCTGCATTTACTTACAGTATTTCCAGTATTTCTCTTATTGTACATTTCTCGTACCTATACATGCATCTGGTATGTTTCCATCTAGAACTGCTACATAGTTTATGTCATTTATATAGAACTGCTATTTAGAGATGTACTTTGCTCCTTCCTGACTGGAAAATATTTTTCCAGACTGTGACCATAGTAGACTGGTTTCTGACACTTGGGGATTGGAAGTTAAGGATTGCAGGTATGATTATGTTGTCATTAGACTTGTATTGTATTCTTTATTTCTTCAATTCCTATCGTGCTGTAGTTGTGATTGAGTATTTCTAGATTTATTAGTGTTATCCGTGTCTCCTTATGGAGTTGGATACTAGTGTGAGATTATTTAGATAGTACTTGACCTAGACAGCGTTCTACCGCCGATGCTGCGGCGTAGGCTGGACGTACCCACGCACTCGTGCCGCTAAACCGGGTGCGGGTCGTGACACCTATTGAGAGTGGCAAAAATCCAAATCTGGACTCTTCTTACTATATGCTTGTGATTGCTAAATTAAAGATGTCTATGGTAGTGTGAGCTCGTCAAACTCAAGCAAATGCTCATATGACTGACCGCCAAGAGGCATCAATAACTATTATGCCGGCCTCTGATGAAAAGTAGTATAGAACTGACCCAAGCATCCAACCCACATAGACCAGCGAACATAGTTCGTTCCAAAAGTCTTTCACCAGTACCTTGGGGGAAGTTCGTGTACGAATCCTAGGTCCAAAAAAATACATCTCCTGCACATCCGTGTGCCTGGGATACCCAGACTCGTAAATACGATACCAAGGTGGAACACCCTTCGCATGATTTGCGTGAGGTGATTACTCACAAACGTAAAGCGAAGGAAACAACTGCGGCGTGCGACATACCCTATCCGAGGGACTGCTGCACCAACATCATTATCAACTGCTGCTACAATAAAGCAGCAATACTCACAGACAAGCAGTCGGCCTTCTAGCGACTGTACCAAAAAGCACCTACCCGACAATAACCGAGAAATCAGGTGCAGGTTTTAGAGGAGGGGGAGATTCCCTTCACCTCATGATACTCAACTGGAAAGCTTCTCGCCACCAGGGGAAGAATGCAGTCGGATACCTCTAGTTTGCCACCCTCTACTACTGCATTGCAAAGATAATTACCTGGAAGGCTGACGATGGCACCCGCGGAAGGCGTCATCTAAGGCACCCGCGGAAGACATCATCAAGGAAGAAGTTGCCAGCTCCTGGGGGTAATTTATCCTCAGAACCCCTTGGGGTGGCCCAAGCTGGGGGTATTGTCCACCTGGTCGTACGTAACAACCCGACGTTCCGAGGGGATAGTTAATCTCAAGGATCAGATGCCAGGTTCCCTAGAGCATCTAGGGCTAGGGGTAGCAATCCTCCAAAATCAGAAGATGGAGTAATGATTCCTACCTCCCGTGAAAACTTTGACACGCTTGGGGGTTATCACCCTCGAATAGTCAGAGAATCATCTAAATCTGGGAGTAGCATCTCCTTTGAGTCTGAAGACGAAGCAACCATTCTCATCTTCCCTGAAGACAGTACGACTAAAGAACTTAAGATAAAAGGGCTCGGCGATCGCCAATGTCTCGATGCTCTTGAGGCAATGATACACACCATGAGCATTATAACGCAGACTCTAGCCAAGCAATACTGGAGATCAAGGGAAATATGGTCCTGCCACCCTCCGAGCCCGCAATAACTCTGCAAGCCCGGGGTAGAAATCTTCTGGTGACCCACGCCAACCTGTCATGCGGTAAGGACAATGATTCCCAAGAACCAGACAATGACATGTCGGGCGGTAACCTCCCTCGACAAGAGAGAGAAGCTTCAAAAACTGCGGGTAGAATTCTCTCAAAGTTCAAAAATGATGCAAAACTACCAATTTCCCAGGAGGATCGTATGACTCAGGCATTGGAGTCACCAAAGAAAAAGGGTAATTTCTCCCTCAATGACAAAGACATTATTGAGATCTTCAACATAATGATGAAGGAAAACAAAATTTGGCTAACCAACATCAGGTACCCTGAAGAGGCTGACAAGGTCGATAACCCAAAATATGGCCTCTTTCATCGGTACATTCATCATCCAACCAGGGACTGCTCTATGTTGAAGAGATATATCCAAAAATTGATCAATGCCAATGAGTTCACCCTTGACTTCGAGAATAAAATAGCCATGGCGAACATAGTATCCCTCCAATTTGGCAACATCTCACCGACGAAATCCCAAGACGGAGGGATCCCAACCCAGGAAACCAGGGAGGTCGTCAATCTTCCGCCATCTCTCAACCAAGTAGCAGGCTTGGTATCACTTACCACCCCAAGTGGTGAGGTCACTTCTCAATGGCTGGCACAACAAATAGCACCTTCAATGACCGGATTAAAGGGGAAATAATGCAGGTCGGGCCGCAAGATTATTTCCTTAGAAAACACAAATTTTAGACTACATATGCTCAGCACAGTTCGACAAGTCTCCCCATGCACAAAAGCCAAGTCTCACAAGACTCATCAGCAATAACGTATGATAGGCAGCGCTCTATTATATGCATCCAAGCAAGGCTTCAGCGCAAGGATGTATTACCTTCCATGTGCATACGATAGTACTTCTCGTCATAACAAATCCTTGCAGGTAACAGATAGCGTTCCCCTATACAATATACAAAAACGTGCAGCAAGCGATGATCCTCAATATGGTAGACAAACGTGCGCATACGGGAATGTCCCTACGCACGTAACTCAGCCAACTCCCTCTTGTATATACGGCAGTATTCTTGTGCACAGAGCTTCTTATCCGGCACAGGCTGAGTCATCAACAGTATTCAATGCAACAAATAATGAGCTGCCTCAGTTCTATCATTATAGCTAACAATCACTCCGTCTTATGTCGAAGATGGGATACAACCTCCAAAAAGATGAAGGTATAATTTTTTGTAAAGGATGGCATATTCCTTTATAATCCGACAGTTTTTATAACAGCACTCGTTGAGATCTAGGATAAGGAGACGCTCGTTCGCACCATGACTCATAAGACGGTCGATAAATTCTAACCTAAATGGGAGGGCTCGTTCATCGTGGAAACAGAGTTTTCCAAATGGCGCATACCGGCTAGTAAAATCCAACAGCAAATTGCTCATGATGCCTATCAATGATTAGTTCCTGAAAAAGTACTACGTCTAAACTTGACTTGTACTCCATTAATCCCCAGCAGGATAACCCAGATGTACAACTCAACTACGTACAATATTTTTTCCTTTATTATAAATTCTTGTACCATCATCTATATCCAGGAGTCCTGAGTACGCAACGGATGATGGATCCTCAAAGTATCTCCAGCGAAACATTCCTCATGTCTACTCGCATACTCCCACAGTGACCACTTAGTCCAAGCTCTTTAGACGCTAGCCATATTCATATCACCTCTGAGCTATCGTCCGAACAATCTTCCCAGTGGAGCAATCCTCAGGTCTATCCTCATTTTTGGATAGATCACACTTAGCAAATCATTCCTTAGTGAGTTTATCGGACATTGGTTTACGTCCATCCTACCTCTGAACTGTTGTACTAACAATTCCTCCCGGCTGAGTTTTCCATGCCCAAGTGACCTCTGAGCAAATCTTCTGGATTTTGGCTATCGATCATCACGTCGATATTACCTTTGATATCGGTTGTCATCCCGTTTATCACCTATCCTCACCAAGGTACACCAGCGGTGTTAAGTCTATAAAACCTATCACACCCATATTTTCTCTAGTAGGGATTGTCTTCGAACTTATTGTTTGTACTAAACATGCACAACAAATAATAAGTCCACCCAAAAATTCCCAGTGGGGTTTGCCATGTCCTTCGCACCTCTAAGCAATCCTTTCGGGTAGGTTATCGATCATCACGCCTACATTACCCCTAATATCGATCCCCGTCTAAACTTATCACTCGTGCTTAAATTTAGGTACGCCAGCGGTGTTAAGTCCAAAAAATCTATCATGACCATATTACCACTGATATGGTTTTCATCTTGAACTTATTACTTGCACTCTCGTGCACAAAAGGTAAGGTCCACCAAAATCCTCCAGTCGGATGTCCTCAATGGAAATGAATAGTTCAAGTCCACATCACCTCTGAACTACTTTCCTTTATTTTTTCCCCTACAGAGAGAATGTTAGTTCATGCTCATATTACCTCTAAACTACGTCTCTCCACTATCCCCATAGAATTATATCTTACCATGTCCATATTACCTTTGAGTAAGATATGACCAAAACTTTTTCATGTCCATATCACCTATTAGTAAAGTTCCACTCTTTGACTTTGCTGCAATTACATTCACATAACCCATGATAGTGCTAGTCCTTTCAGCTTATTATCCATTCTTAAGGTACGCCATGGGTAATAAGTACATAACCCAAGAGTATGTCATGTCCATATGACCTCTGAGCAAATTTTTGGCCTTGACCATCGATCAACACGTCCATATTACCTCTGATATCGATTGTCTTCCAACTTATCACCCGTACCCAATTCAGAGTATGTTCGCGGTGTTATGTCTACAAAAACTGTCACGTCCATATTACCTCTGGCAGGACTTGTCTCAACCCTATTACTTGTACTAACGTGCAAAAAAAGTAATGGGTCCACAAAACCTATTATATCCATATTACCTCTAATAGGCTTTGTTTCGAATCTATTACTCGTACCCCCAAGTGCACAAAAGGGTAATAGATCAACAAAAATCTCCCAGTGGGTTACCTTAAAACCCACAAAACCTATCAAGTCCATATTACCTATGAAAGGGTTTGTCTTGAATCTATTACTTGTGCCCCAAAGTACGCAAAAGGATAATGGGTCCACCAAAATTCTCCAGCAGGATATTCTTAATATCAACAAAATCTATCACGTACGTATTACCTCTGATTAGGATAGAGCGAATATACAAGATATAAACTATGTAACAGTAAATAGAGCGAATATACAAGATATAATATACAGGTACAAGAGATATGCATAATAGGAATACAAAAAATAAATATAAGAATGAACATCATAGAAATGAGCACGAAATAATACTACTAAGTGAGTGAGTACCAGCTTCAACATGTGATCGGCTTAGGAACTTGCACAAGGATTATGGCCTGGTTAATCATACGTACGATGTATGATTAACACTATTCAAGGAACAAGACATGCACATGGAGGATATAATCATATATCTATACTAAATACTCCTTGCCCCCGACAGGTATAGTGGATCCAACCATGGTACGTTATGACACGGGATTCTCTGGATAGGTAGCAAGTCTCGCCAAGAATCAATGTCTATACATGTACAAGAAGAACAAGAAATAAGGCTTGCACAAGATACAGCATAAATGCCAAGGAATAATATCTCATAACGAGATTCGGATATACTAATCCGTGTAACCATCGTATCAAGAAATCAAGGATATCTATACTAAATATAAGAGACATATAGGATATCATGAATAAGAAACTATTAGAGAATGTACTTGCCTGAAATCTGATGAACAATATCAAAGATATCTGGTACGGTACCTCAGATACCTAAATATGGAATATTACATCAATACAAGGTTTTGGAATGAAAATAAGTTAAACTAGTCAAATTCTAGGTCATAGAACCATTTCTAAGTTAAAACAGTCAAACTAGGTCAACTCTAGGTCAAACTAGTCAAACTTGGTCAAACTAGTTATTTCTATGTTGTATGAGTCTATCTCTAGGATATTGGGTCCATACACTATGTAACTAGGCTATACTAGCTATACTAGGATACCAACCAAATACCGTATCATAAGGTACACAAGTTATTAGATATGAAAGTACTATAATATATATATATATACAAGACAAAATATATAGTACTCCTAGCCAAACTAATGCTAAGTGGATACCTTGGCTTTGAACCAAATGTGGTATCACACTACCTACATACCCATCTTGATATACAAACTCAATACCTTGAGTATAAACCAATACCTTGATATTACCTTGGTATCACAATGTAATACAATATCTAACATTAACTAACTAACCAACATACCTCACTATACACTAGCATGCATTTATACTTATAACAATACTATACTAAACGAACATACCCCTTAGGATATTCAATAACCATACCCAAGATACCTCAACTCTCATTACCTTGGTGTAACTCAAGGTAATCTAGAAATAATACTAACCAATGATAACTAGTGCTTATATAGATACATATATCTTATATATATATATATAATTAACTCACTAATAATATATACATAACTAACTATCAATATAAACTAACTTAGCTTACTAACTAGCTTAACTTAACTTATCTACATCTTAATTTCTAAGCACTCAAACTACTGTAACTTATTGAAACTGCTTCTCCTTATCGCTGTTGCTGCTTATTGATTATGCTGCTGCAGCTTCTACTTATTGCTTTTCGCTGTTGTAGCTTACTGCTTGCTGCTATTGCTGCTGCTTGCTGCTTCTGCTGCTGCTTTTTGCTGCTTCTGCTCACTGCTACTGTTGTTGCTTCTCGTCCTGCTTCTGTTGCTGCATCTTGGATATGCTTATGCTCACTGCTTCTGCTGCTTCTCGGTCTGCTTATCTGTTTATGCTTATAACTTCCTTCCTCTAGCTCAAATGCATACATCTAATACACACATACACTCACTCATATATATATATATATATATATATATATATATATATATATATATGTTACCACATACCAATACTAATGATGTACATGCACTCTCCTATTCTTCCATGACCACCAACACATCAAAATAAAATATAGAACATACACATAACTATATATATATATATATATATATATATATATATATATATATATATCATATAACAATTATAATTACAATACTCTAATAGCTATAACCAAGGTAAATTGAATTGTAAAGCAAAGTATCAAACACGTGTAGTGCGCCGCACCCGTATCACACTCATTCTATAATACGCTTGCGATACGGCTCTACCACACTACCAAACGTGCCCTGAAGGATACGGGCAAGTCTAAATCATAATTAGAAGCAACATGAAGGGTTAGCTACTCATCTATGTGCCCATGTCAAAATGTAACATGCTCAAACCATATGTCGGAAGAAAAACTTCCAAATTAACCCGTATCGCCAAATTATTGGGATACGGCCTACACTTATCCATTTGTAGATAAGACACTAGTCACACACAACCAAAAACTTGTTTATTTGGTCTAATTGATATATTGACAAACACAAGAGGTGTCAATCTCAGAATTCTCCCAAATTGACACAAAATACCACATAACTTTCTCCATAGGCCTCCTATGAACCTAATTCCAGTTCCTATGGATAGCCTTAGTACATTAGAGATTTCCTAATGATTAAATTACATATTTAGAGTCTAATTAGAGAGGCAAAACTAAATTGTACCTACTGGGAGATGGATTTCTAATAAAATCTCTAAATTGAGTGTCAAGAGCCTTCAACTTGTAGATTATTGCTCCTCCTTGTAGATCCTTACTTACTCCTTGTAGATATTTGCTTTCTACTTGTTCTAATAGCCTCCAATGATGTGTAGGGAAGGAACTGAGAAGAAATTTGGGTAGAAATTGGCGTAAATATGAAGAAATTTGGAAGGGAGCATGAAGAGAGAGTCTCCCTCCATTCCCCCTATGGCCGGCCACTAACCCCTTCTGTAAGTCACTATAAAATATCCACAATATCCCTTGGGACTTGTAGTGAAGGAATTAATTAAGGAGGGATGGTTCTAGTCTAATTGGTTTAACTAATTAATTCATCCTCCTAATGAACGGACTTACTATTGGGTTCAATTCTAACTAGAATAAAATGTTAGTCCATGGATCTAATCTAAACTAGTTAGGTCTACTAACATAAATCCAAAATTATATACTAACATCTAACAATAAATAAATAATATAATAAATAATATTTATAACATGCATAATATTTAATTAATTATAAAATGATCAAAATACCCTTTCCTAGAAAATATGGTAGTGACATCCATAAAGAAATAACTTAATTCCTCACCTTCAACCGACTTCTCGTGATACTGTCGGATCAAGGCCACAACGTCCTTTTAGGACTGCGACGCCCGGATATAAAACTTGTCTGATCCAGGTGCCTCCGAAAAAATATAATGCGTCCAGACAGTGATGTGCAGGATAGGCCCCTAAGAAGCCTTATCTTCCTTATACTCTCTCTGACAGAAGCTATGATATCACAACAATTCTTGATATATAGCAAAAAATCTTGGACTCTCCTTCTCAAATTCCTCCAGCTTGCCATTGCTCGAGGCATATTCCTCATAGGTCACCTCACCCCAAGGAAGCCTCAAGACTGAATGCATCTCCTATAAGGCAAACCCCATCTCCCTACCAGGGTTGAAGAAAGTCCTCGTATAGCAATTATATAACCCCATCAGCATGAAGAAAGGCAACGGTTCATAAACAGGACGTAACAAGTGCCCCTCATGGCAAAAAAATATATCAGTGGCACGGAGTTCTTGCCTATAGTGTTTCAACACGCACTTGGTCAATCGATACCAAGGAGTGTAATAGGCCCAACAAAGGGTTCATAGCTTCCCCTATGGGTACGCACCCTTCATTGAGACCATGTGAAGGAAGGTATCCATGGAATACACATTAAGGTTTGGCCCTAAGTCACTCCTAACGACGCCGGGTGCTAACCCAGAAAATAATAAGAGGGCGACTCCTTGTGACACGAGAAAGCCCCCTTGCTTTGATGCCCCCCAGTCCGAATCTTTCCGGTTAGAGCCCCTCATAGCTCAGGGGTAAAATTCTAACTCATCACCATCCTGCCCATCCCTATGTGGAAATCTGATAAAGGCATATGATGTTCGAAAAGAGGTACGAACATCTTCGTCCCATGGTGGATAAAGCTCCAATCCTTCCTGAACTTCCCCAATTCGGGGGCAAACAAGGTCAGAGCATCGCCAAACAGAAAGTAGGGCTTCATGGAGGTATGACCCTTCCTGATAGCGGCCGCCCCTGAGGTCATTTGACTAGGAAGGAAAAATTTGCCCTCCTCAGTAATATGCTTCTACCTGTCAAACAAAAAAATTGCATCTGCAAGGTTGCGCGTGGCATACTTCCAGTTATATGTTAGTGAAAAGGTCGCACATATATCTACATCCATGCGATGAACCGTACAAATTGTGTCTCTATGTTCTTGTATATCTTTAACCACAAGAGAGACCTTACCTAGGATGGGTCTTTGAACATCTGAAGAAAACTTTAGGGGGACAACCTGATCGGCAGTAGCCTTCCCCTTTCCCTTTCCCTTTCCCTTTCCTTTTCCCTTTTCCTTCTTCTTGGGTACAATGCCCTCAGATACGGGGCCCTTACCCTTGGCAGTAGCAGAAGACGAAGGATCTTGGGAAGACATGGCAATCGACAAGGAAGGAGGGAACCAATGATGAAAAAAATGGAGAATAAAAGAAAATACAAGAGGTCTCTCTCCAAATATTTCTCCTTTTATAGACATGGGTGCCTCAAAGAACGAGATGCCTCTACCCACATGGAAACCTAGGTTGAGAGAGGTGATTAAGTTTTTTGATCCGTCGTCATACTCAAATGAACCGATGCCTCGGGCTCTGTGTTATCAGATGGCTCGGGATCCCAAAAGACTGACTCAAAGATAGAATTAAATTTCGATATTAATGGAGATTTGACTGCATAGCAGAGCTCTTCATGCGACAATTACTACCTGTGTCAACTTGACAAAAATAGACAACAAATGTGTGCTGAATTCATGCTTCTTATTCAAAGTATTCTAGACTTTGCCAACTCTGAAAACTTTGAAGGAGGACTTGTAGAAGCATGAAAATTCCTCCATGCCCTCCAGTTTACAGTCAATAAATAAGCAAGGTACACATAACTATTATGGACGCATAATAGCAGTGGACACATAACACCCTTGGATAAATGATATCCCGAGATGCATACCGCCCTTTGACGCATCGTTCCTACAGTCACATAAAAGCATTTATGTCTCTAACAAAATAGAAAGTCATTTTGACCGCCTCTAATCCGATACCGCTGATTAGAATCTGCAGTAACAGTTTTGCCATAATTACTTTTGCCAGTATATAACTGTTCAAATACTACGAATGCAAAAAATGATAAAAGATCCATGCATCTCTGGCCCAATACGTCCTAGACTCTATTTTCTCCGTGTGTCTTTGTCCCAATGCGTCCCAACCTCCATGTGTTCCATGCGTCTCTGGCCCAATGCATTCTAGACTCTATACGTACCATATATCTCTGGCCCAATGCGTTCTAGACTCTATGCATCCCATGCGTCTCTGTCCCCATGCGGTTTCGACTCTATACAATTCCCATATACGGCCTGAACGACCAAAGAGCAGGGCGATCGCTTAAAACCCCCTGATACAGATTCGATGTCTGTCAGAAGCTCTGACGCCTCACTCATTACCCTGAGATGCTTCAAAATTCGTACTGACGACGGCTTCAAAAAAGATAATAAGTCATATCAGTGTATTAATTGCCTCGACAGATAGGCCATACCACGTGTCCTACGTATGATGCTTCAAGACCTATACAGCCTCGACATCATGCGGCTAGAGCGTCCACCTGACCAAGGCCAAATAAGAGTACGCATGCTGCTTCAAGATCAATACGACCTCGTCCACATACGACCAAAGGGTCATTCCGACCAAGGCCAAACGGGAGCTTCTATGAGACTACAACAGTATGTGGCTCTCGACTAGCAAGATTTTTTGTTACAACCAAAGATGATTTCTTGTATAGTTAGTATTGACCAAGTATCCAATTGACCGAGTTATGCATACAACAGCCTCGATATCTCTTTAAACAGAAAATCTTAACCAAATCCACGTGGCGGATTGCCCGCAAAATACGGCTACCATTACGGTCGTATTCTGCTGAAGGAGCCCCATATGGTCACCAAACATATGCCTATGCAGCACCCATAGCCCATAAGCACGATGGCTATAAATATAAGAAACTCAAACGTTCTAAAGGTTGACTTTTTCTACTTCAGAGGGAGACCGAACCAAAAGGCTGGAGGGCTATCTGCGGATTCATACTAAAACCAAGAAGAGAAGCTTCAGCATCCGAAACATCTACAGTGTAAAGAGAGTTGCTACACTTCTAACCCTCTATTATCATCTCCCAGATCAAAATAAATTTGTACTTATATTGTCTCCTAGGACTCTTCTCTGTACTATCTAGTTTGTTAATCAAATCAAGTTCTCGTAGTTCTTCCTTTTGATTTAAATAGGAAACACCAGGCGACCCATGCGGCCTGAGCTCATACGGTTCATCTCATATGACCCATGCGGCCCGACACATGCAACCCATGTGACCCATGCAATCTATGCGGCCATACGGCCCGACCCATATGCGAGCGACTTCCTATGCGTCCATAATCCTCATGTGGCCTATGTGCATGTTTTATTGATTTGCTTGGTTTTAATGCTTTATGGAATCTTTGTGACCCCATGTATGATTTTAATTATTGCTAATATATGTAAGCTACGTGACCATGTGTTAGACCTGACTATGTGCTAGAACTAATATGATTTACCAATGATTGGCTACTTGACTCGACTATTGGTATTCGTGCTATTACACTTACTACGTGTTATATTTTCCTACGGGTTAAGTGTTTTTTCGTGATTAAGTTACATATTTTACACTGAGGTATTCCTACGTGTTAAGCGACATGTAATGTAATATTTTTTTCAGCATGGACATGATAGTTAGTCAATAACCAAGCGTGGCTAGGATTTGTTTGACTATTTCATCATGCTAGGGCAAATCCAAACTGAACTGCAAAAGTGACATTTAGATTAATATATAGCATACCCATACTACGATACGATATATAAGGAGAGTAACATGTGACCACGCCATATGATTCTAGCTAACTATAGGGTTAATTAGGCAACTAAAATATATAGAACATTGGGAGGAACGAATCCCGAGATTATGCTTAAGTAGCCATCCTCAATCATTATATGGAGAGTAAAGGCTGGCCCCCTGGATATTGTTTAAATCCTCATTATTAGATGACAATATTTGACTATTATATTATACTATGTGTCTATACGATCTTAGCATGGTGGCCTTACGAGGGACCGGTGCATACTACGATAGACTTCGAGAAATAGGGATCGTGATAGTACTTTCATAAGACGTAGGAGTATTGGCTAGTTTACAGGTACAATCTACCATTATAGAGAGAATTAAGGCTGCTCAAACAGATGATCTAAAAGTTTAGAAGCTTCGGGCGGAATATGACTCTACTCTCAAGAAAGAGTTGACGATTCATAAAGATGGAACTCTTAAGTTTGGAAATCGTCTCTATGTACCAAGTGAAGATATCCAACAAGAAGTAATGACTGTGGCGCACAGTTCTCGGTATTCAATTCATCAGGAGGTACCAAGATGTATCAAGACATCAAGCAACATTTTTGGTAGAATAGAATAAAAAGGGAGATAGCACAATTTATTTCCGATGTTTGGTATGTCAGAAAGTGAAGGCCGACTAGCAAAGACCGACAGGATTATTATATCTGCTTCCTATTTCGGAGTAAAAATTGGAATATATCACGATGGACTTTATGACCGGTTTGCCTAGATCCCCAACTGGTCGTGATGTAGTTTGGGTAATAGTAGATCATCTCACAAAAGTAGCTCACTTTATACTTTTCCTAGTAGGGCAATATACAAGCAGTTAGAAGAGATGTACATATGATAGATAGTAAGACAACATGGCATCCCAGTGAGTATTATATCTAATCAAGATACTCGGTTCACTTTATATTTTTTGAAAATTTTGCACCAGAGTTTAGGCACTAAGTTGAGATTCGGTACCGCTTACCATCCACAAACAGATGGACAATCAGAGAGAACCATCTAGACCGTGGAAGATATGCTACGATCTTGTACTTTATATTTTGGAGGGTCTTGGAAAGTCACTTTCACTTGTTGAGTTCTCATACAATAACAGTTATCAAGCAAGTATTCAGATAACACCCTTCAAAGCACTATATAAGAAAAAGTGTAGATCACCATTGGCATAGGATGATATTGGTTAGCGAAAGATGTTAGGCCCAGAGATCTTTGTGCAGACAGTAGAAGTTCTCAATCAGATCAAAGAGCAACATCGGGTTGGGCAAGATAGGCATCGGCATTGGGCAGATCAGCAACGTAAGTCTTTAGAGTTTTGTATCAGCGACTATGTTTTCTTACAAATTTTCTCAACCCATGAAGTTATTAGATTCGGGATTCGCGGGAAGCTTAGTCCGTGATACGTCGGTCCGTTTGATATTCTCGAGCGAGTGGGCGATATGGCTTATCGTTTTGACCTTTCGCCTATGCTATATTAGGTGCATGATGTATTTCATGTGTCTCAATTACGTAGGTATATCCCGGATCTGAGTCATATCCTAGACCATTCTAAGCTAGTCGTTGGTACTGACTTGTCTTACGAGGAACAACCCATATCCATTTTGGACCCAAGGGCGAAGGTGCTCAAGAATTGGACTATTCAACTTGTCTGAGTTGCTTGGGGTTACCACCCTTTGGGAAAGTAAACGTAGGAGGGCGAGGATGATATACGGTCTCACTATAAGCACCTATTCGACTCAGAAGGTATATATACGGTCTCACTATAAGCACCTATTCGACTCGGAAGGTATATTCATTCTTATGACTTCGTATCTCGAATCTAATAATTTATTTATCCATGCTATGTGATACTACTTTTCTTTATTATATGTTTGAATTTGATTGTATGTATATATGAGCTTGTAGTTAGCTAGTGCTTGTTTTGATTTCTTTAGCTAGCCTTGGGTTTTAATTTCGAGGATAAAAAATTTCTAAAGTGGGTAGAGATTTCACTCTCCATTCCCGATGTACATATTTCAAACATATTAGTTTTCATGTTTATATTATTTGTTGCTTACATGGTAATTAGGTTGCATGTCATGGAGACTAGACACATTATTTGGTTCAATTAGACTCATGATTTAATTGTTGGGTTGGTTTGGTCAAGAGTTGAACCCATATTCTAAACCTCAAACCCTTGTTATATATGTTAACTTCTTTCTCTCTCTTCCCACATTCTCTTATTTTTTTTACATTCCTTCATTCTGGCAAGTACACCATGCACTACATGGAGAAATTTCTTGATTTTTTATTCTTGTGCTTTTCTTGCATTTTATTAGTCTAATATGTGCACATTATGATTCTAAATACTTTTAGTACTTAGAGTTTTTAGTTTTAACAGGTGGATTTGAGTAGATATATATTTGAAGTTTAGGGTTTTTATGGGTTCTAAATTTTTTTGTTTTGTTTTGATCTATTAAAACATGCTATTTTAGAAAACCAATATTTGTCGGTGATTGAGCATTCTATTTTAGGTGTTTTGGCTTTTGGTTTAATTAATTTGGAGTTAAAATAAAGTTTTTTTTGAAGAAAATATTATTTTAGTTTTTGGAGCTTTCTACCATGGCTGAACCTACTGTTGGGAGAGACAAACTTCCCATGCGGCCTAACCCATGTGACCTATGTGGCCTGAGCTCATGCGGCCCAACACATTTGACCCAATCGGCCTGAGCCCATGTGGGTCGACCCATGCGGCCTCACTCATGCGGCCCGACTCATGTGACCCATGCGGCCTGAGCCCATACGGTCGACCCATGTGACCCATACGGCTTGAGCTCATATGGCCTGACTCATATGACCCATGCGGTCTAACCCGTATAACCCATGCAACCAATGCGGCCCGACCCATATGCGATCGACTTTAAATGTGTCCCTGACCCTCTTGTGGCCTATGTTCATATTTTCTTGATTTGTTTGGTTTTAATGCTTTATGGAATCTTTGTGACCCCATGTATGATTTTAATGATTGTTAATGTATGTGAGCTACGTGACAATTTGTTAGACCTGATGATGTGCTAGAACTCATATAATTTACCAATGATTGGTAACTTGACTATTGGTATCCGTGCTAATATACTTACTACTTTTTATATGTTCCTACGTGCTAAATATTTTTATGTGATTATGTTAGATGTTTCGCGCTGAGGTGTGCCTATGTGCTAAGTGATATATGATGTAATAATTTCTCCAGCATGGACATGATAGTTAGTCAATAACCAAGCTTGGCTAGGATTCGTTTGACTGTTGATTCATGCTAGGGTGAATCCAAATTGAACTGCAAAAGTGACAAATTGGATTCGTATCTAGCATGATTGTACTACGGTATGACATAAAAGGGGAGTAACATGTGACCACGTTATTTGATTTCAGCTAACCGTAGGGTTAGTTAGGCAACTAAAATATATAGAGCATTGGGAAAGACGAAATCCCGAGATCGTGCTTAAGTAGCCACCCTCAATCATTATATGGGGAGTGAAGGCTGGCCCCCTGGATATTTTTTTAATCCTCATTAGTGGATGACAATATCCGACTATTATATTATATTATGTGTTCTATGCAATCTTATCATAGTGGCCTTATGAGGGACCGGTGCATACTACTATGGCCAGCAAAAAATGGGGATCGAGATAGTACTTCCGTAAGACGTTGGAGTATTAGCTAGTTGACAGGTACAATCTACCATTATAGAGAGGATTAAGGCGGCTTAGGAAGAGGATCTGAAAGTTTAGAAGCTTCTAACGGAATATAAGTTTGGTCTCAGGAAAGAGTTGACAATTCATGAAGATAGAAATCTTAGGTTTAGAAATTGTCTCTATGTACCAAGTGAAGTAATGACCGAGGCGCACAGTTTCCCGTATTCAATTCATCCAGGAGGTACCAAGATGTATCAAGACATCAAGCAATATTTCTGGTAGAATAGGATAAAGAGGGATATAGCTTGATTCATTTTTCGGTATTTAGAATGACATCAAGTGAAGGCCGACTAGCAAATATCAACAGGATTATCACATTCGCCACTACTAGAATAAGCGGGATTAGCGACGTTTTTTAGCAACTCCATGTAAAAACGTTGCTATTTAGCGACTCCATGTAAAAGCGTCGCTAGACGTCGCTAATTGGCGACATTTAGCGACGTTTAGCGACTTTTATTCAGTTTTTAAAAAATTAGTCGCTATAAGTATAAGTTAGGTCGCTAAACGTCGCTAATATGTTTTATTTAGCGACGTTTAGCGATGCTTTTAGCGACTTATATTTTTTGGACATTTTAGCGACATCATTAGCGACGTTTAAGACGTCGCTAAATTAGCGACGTCTTTATTTGCGTCGTTAAAACGTCGCTAAATTCTAAATTAGCGACGTTATTATTGGAGTTGCTAAATTCGTCACTAAATTCTAAATTAGCGACGTCATTATTGGCATCGCTAAAACGTCGCTAATTTTTTTTACTTAGGGCTGATTCCCCCCATTTCCTTCGATCTCTCCCTCTCCCTCTCCTAAATTTCAAACCCGCTCTTCATCTCTCCCGCTCTGGCTCCTCCTTCCTCCCTCCGGCGACCCCCCTCGGCCGCGTCCTCCCCCGCCGGCGACCCTCCTCCCTCCGGCGACCCCCCTTGGCTGCGTCCTCCCCCGCCGACTCCCCTTCTCCCTCCAGCGCCCCCTCCTCCCTCCCGGCGACCCCCCTCCAGCCACGTCCTCCCCCCTCCGGCCGCGTCCTCCTCCCCCCTCCTCCTCCTCCTCCTCCTTCCCCCTCCTCAGTTCCTCCGCCTTGCCGGCGTGTCCCCAACGTTCGTCGGCCACCTGCAAGTCTCCTCATCACAGTATCGATCGTTCTCGACGGATTGAATCAAGGAATTTCTTTATTTTTTTCTTTTGTGCCATCGTGTCGAGCGAGAGTAGTCGCAGTCTTCTCTTCAACTTTGAAGGATTGGTAAACTCTCCAAATTTAGTAAAATTCAAATCTATTTCATTCATTTAGGATGGAATTAATTTATTACAGTAATTTGAGTTAAAAAATTCACTAAATAAATACCCACTTCTGATTCAATTTCTAACTATTTTACAGTGTAGATTAATCTGGGGATTGAGAACTTCCTCTACAGATCATCAATTCCAGATCCACTACTTTAATTCTCGAGCTGGTATATCCCTATTTAACTCTGTAAATTATTGTTTCATAATTCGGTCGTTTGATAGAACATTCCCTTTCCAAAGTTGAGGGTTCGCTATGAATTTATTTTGGAAAATTCTAATTTCAGAACGTTTTTCCGTAATTCCAATTATCGAATTCCGAATACAACATCCCTGTTGGTTTTGTCGTGATGTCATTTTAGCCTAAATTGATGTAGTTAATTTTAGACCCAGACTAATTTTACTCCATTTTCTAGATTTCTACGGGTCTGTTTTGGACTAATTTTACTCCATTTTTTTGTGTCGACACATTTGTGTCTGATACGTCGACTTCAGCTATTCATCAGACAAGTACATTACCCTAAATGTTTCTCAATACCTTATAAATATTTGTTGTTGTCCTTGTTTTGCAGATTTCTTCAAAGATCTCTCTCTCCTTCTGATAAGAGAAGAGAGGAGTACTACATATTCAACACATTCTTTTACAGTAAACTTGAAGAAGCTGTGACTTACAAGGTATGTTGCTTCATACAAAAATGGGTAGCACGACGTTGTCTTGTGGATTGCTGGTAGTCATGTTAATAATTTATCTTACGGTCGGAAGATTGATAATACTTACTTGCAAAAAGTGATATCGTAATTTAAAGCATGTTTTATTCTTTAGTTTGGTATAAATGAGTACTATGAAGATCTATAGTTGTTTTCATGTAGTTCAACCATAAAGTCCTCCCGTGGAAAACAAAATTCTTTAGTGTATTTTCAGTTTGACTCTCGTACGATAAAAAAAAATTACTATACCCAAGTAAAGAAACTAAACCAGGCTTTGAGTTCTCTAGCAGAGGCGATATGTTTAAGCATTCCTTCAAAGCAATCTCCCTGAGACAGCGCCAAACCTGTGGATGTTGATTGAAGCCTTCAAGGGTTCATGCTTAATTGATGCAAATATTTACAAACCAATTGAGTTTGAAAATTTTCTTTAGTGCTTTTTTATTCTGTAGAAGTATGCTAATTTGAAACTCTGGAGGTTCATTTTCCAACTACGAGGGCTAGGAAATTGAATAGTTTAGTATTCTTTTAGGCATCTTTCTCATTGCACATAGCCAATCCCGGTCTTACGAAGAAGGTTTGGCTGATGATTATCATGATGTTAAACACTGATGACTAGGTGATATCGCATAAGAATAGAATGCTAGGTAGTTGATCTAAACACATCAAGCAAGCAATAAGATTCAGTAAACAGGCACTGATTAATTGCAGGAATAATAGTTTAGAAATAATTCAATATTTTTTTTATTTTTTCTGTAAAATTAGCGACGTATTTAGCGAAGTTTAGTGACGTTTAGCGACGTTTATACAAGTCGCTAAATACGTCGCTAATTAGCGACGTTAAAAGATGTCGCTAAAGACGTCGCTGTACGTCGTAAATTGCTGACATGGCAATACTGCCAGGTCATTAAAGACGTCGCTGTCACGTCGCTATATAAGTCGCTAATTAGCGACGTTTAGCGATGTTTGTTTACGTCGCTAATTAGTGACGCTGTGTCGCTAAACGTTACTAATTTAGCGACACATTTAAGTCGCTAAAAAACGTCGGTATAGCAACGTTTAGCGACATTTTTTCTTTCAGCGACGTGACGATTTTTGACTTCTGTAAAACGTCGCTAATTACGTCGCTAAACGTGATTAGCGACATTTTTTGTCATTTAGCGATGTTTTTTGACGTTGCTAATTTGACTTTTTCTGGTAGTGCGCTTCCTATTCTAAAGTAAAAATAGGAATATATCACGATTGACTTTGTGACCGGTTTGCCTAATCCACAACTGGTCGTGATACAGTTTGTGTAATAGTAGATCGTCTCACAAAAGTAGCTCACTTTTTTCCTTTCCTAGTATGGCAATCCAAAGAGCAGTTAGCAAAGATGTACATGCGACAAATAGTAAGATATCACGGTATCCCAGTGTGTATTGTATCCGATCATGATAATCGATTTACTTTATATTTTTGGAAGATCTTACACCAGAGTTTGGACACCAAGTTGAGATTCAGTACCTCTTACCATCCATAAATAGTTGGGCAATCAGAGAGAACCATCCAGACCCTGGAAGATATGCTACAAGCTTGCACTTTGGATTTTGGGCGATCTTCGCAAGATTCATTTTTTCTTATTGAGTTCTCATACAACAACAGTTATTAAGTAAGTATTCATATGGCACCATTCGAAGTATTATATGGGAAAGTATAGATGACCATTGGCATAGGATGATATAGGCGAGCAAAATATGTTAGGCCTAGAGATGATCACGTAAACAGTGGAAGTTATCAAGAAGATCATAGAGAGACTTTATTTTGTACAAGATAGGCATCAACATTGGGCAGATCAGCATCATAAGCCTTTAGAGTTTTGTGTCGGCGACCACGTGATCTTGCAGATTTTACCAACCCATGGAGTCATTAGATTAGGGGTTCACGGGAAGCTTAGCCCACGATACGTTATTCCGTTCGATATTCTCGAATAGCTAGGCGATGTTGCTTACCGTTTTTCCCTTTCGCCTTCGCTGCGTGAGGTGTACGATGTATTTTATGTGTCTCAATTGCGTAGGTATATTCCAGATCTGATTCATATCCTCGACCTTTCTGAGCTAGTCGTTTGTATCGACTGGTCTTACGAGGAATAATCCGTATCTATTTTGGACCAAAGGGAGAAGGTGCTCAAGAATTGGACTATTCATCTTGTCTGAATTGCTCGGGGTCATCACCCTTTGGGAGAGTCGGCGTGAAAGCGCGAGGATGATATATGGTATTGGTATCCGTACCTATTCGACTCAGAAGATATATTCGTTCGTATACCTTCGTATCTCGAATCTCGTAATTCGTTTACCAATGCTATGTGATACTATTTTTCTTTACTATATGTTTGAATTTGATTATATATGTATATGAGATTGTAGTTAGCGTAGTGCTTCTTCAGATTTCTCTAGCTAGCATTGGGTTTTAATTCCGAGGACAAAAATTTTCTAAGCTGGATAGAGATGTCACTCTTCGCTCTCGATATACAAATCTGGAACATATTATTTTTCCTGCTTATATTATTTGTTGCTTGCATGGTAATTAGGTTACATGTCATGGAGACTAGACCCATTTTTTTGTTCATTTAGACTCATGGTTTAATTGTTGGGTTGTTTGGTCAAGATTCGAATCCAAGATCTAAACCTCAAACCCTAGCTATATAATTTAACTTCTTTCTCTCTTTTCCCTTATTCTCTCATTTTTCTCCTTCCTTCATTCAGGAAACTACACCTTGCACTACGTTAATAAATCTTTTAATTTTTTATTCTTGTGCATTTCTGGTATTTTATTAGTTTGATATGTGAATATTACAATTCTAAACACTTTTACTACTTTGAGTTTTCAGTTTTAACAGGTGGATTTGAGTAGATATATATTTAAAGATTAAGGTTTTTGTGGGTTCCAAAAGTTTTTTTTGGTTTTGATCTATTAAAACATAGTATTTTAGAAAAACTAATTATTGTGGGTGATTGAGCATTCCATTTAGGCATTTTGGCTTTTGGTTTACTTGATTTGAAGTTAAAATAAAGTTTTTATGGAAAAAATATTATTTCAATTTTTGGAGCTTTCTGCCATGGTTGAATCTGTTGTTAGGGGAGGCAAACTTCCCATGCGGCCTGGCCCGTGCTACCCGTGTGGCCTGAGCTCATACGGCCCAACTCATGTGACCCATGCGGGCTGACCCATGCAACCCATGTAGCCTGAGCTCATGCGGCCTGAATCATGTGACCCAAGCGGCCTGAGCCCATGCGGCCCGACCCATGCGACCTATGTGGCTTGAGCTCATGCGGCCCGACTCATATGACGCATGTGGCCTGAGACCATACAGTCTGACCCATATAACCCATGCAACCCATGGAACCCATGTGGCCCGACCCATATGCGACCAACTTCCTATGCGTCCCTCACCCTCATGTGGCCTATGTGCACATTTTTTTGATTTACTTAGTTTTAATGCTTTATAGAATCTTTGTGATCATATTTGTGATTTTAATGATTCTAATGTATGTGAGCTACATGATGATGTGTTAGACATGACTATGCGCACTACCAGAAAAAGTCAAATTAGCAACGTTAAAAAATATCGCTAAATGACCAAAAAATGTCGCTAATCACTTTTACCGTCGTAATTAGCGACGTTTTAAAGAAGTCGGAACAAAGCACATCGCTGAAAGAAAAAATGTCGCTAAACGTCGCTATGTCAACATTTTTTAGCGACTTAAATATGTCGCTAAATTAGCGACGTTTAGCGACGCAGCGTCACTAATTAGCGACATTAATTAACGTCGCTAAACGTCGCTAATTAGCGACTTATATAGCGACGTTATAGCTGTAGAAGCATGAAAATACGCTGGAGAATTATACGCGTAAAACCCCCAATATGCATGAAGCCCGCATAAAACAGAGCTTCAGCGTTATGTGGCATAAAAATATGACTGCAGAATAGTCTACGTAAAGCAGCACTCAAAGGCCGTTTTAGCGTAAAAATGTTGCTACACCTCCCTCCGGCGTAAAATATGTCTGCTTTTAATGTAGCGTGAAGTTGTACGAGGAACTCTTCGAATTTCTCGAATGAACCTGTCAGACAAAACAGTGAACCTGACTCCTGACAAAGAGTACTGCACGACGATCAAGAGAACGACTGTGATGATGAGTTTGCACAGAGACCCAGACTGTCGTTTAGTAACATATCCTTTAGACAAGTTATTTTTACGCATTCAAGGAATACGCTACCTATTCTACACAGGCAGATATGAGCTTTTACGCTCAAGATGAGATAAAATCAGAAGCCATGTCAAAAGTTGTTCTCTCGTACAGAACTCGAGGCATATCTCTGCAGTTAAAGCACGAGATAGGGGCAGATCTCTGCATTTAATGCACGATATTTTATTCTATTTTTAATGACTGGAAGAGTAAAAACTAGGGCTAATACGCTCACATCACCATCCTGGCACTTTATGCCAACCAGGCTATTTTCAACTATAGGAGTACGTCGTATGCTATCTCTTCAAAATATGCCAACTCAGGCTATATTTTCAAAGGTATGTGATAAGGCTATTTGGCCCAGAATACGCTCGAGATCTCAGTCGGGAAGGATAATTGGCTAGTTTTATGCTGGTTATCTATTATTCATGTAGCATCGAGTTTTAGACAACTATTTGGCTTTTACGCTAACAAGACAGCTATTTGGATTTATGCCAACAAGATAGCTATTTGGCTTTTACACCAACAAGACAGTTATTTTGCTTTTATGCCAACCATCTCTATGCGAGGGGCAGTTACCTACGTGGCTTGCATGACGTGATCTTCGAAGCAGTTATACGCGTTACCTCATAATGGACACGCGTCACACGCGGATTCAAGAGATTATTCAGACGTGGGTAGCAGTTATTATAACCGTCGCGTAAAGAGTGATACTCTCTTCATAGTCTGGCTTCTACGCCGACTGGACAGTTACTGTGAGTGATCTCTATAAATAGAGACCTCTAGTCACAGGGTGCAGACAAGGAGAGAAGGAAAAGGCCAAGAAAAGATCAAAAAAAGGAGGAACAGAGAGCACAGACAGAGAGTGTCGATTGACAACTTCGATAACGAGAGTTCAATCCCTCTTGTAATCTTTGAAGCTTCTTCTACAGCACTTTCTGCTGGCTGGATTTTGCCTCCAGTTCAGAGAAAGTTTGAAGTTTCTTCTACATCACTTTCTGCTGGCTGGATTTTGCCCCAAGTTCAAAGAAAGTTTGAAGTTTCTTCTACAGCACTTTCCGCTGGCTGGATTTTGCCTCCAGTTCAGAGAAAGTCTGAAGCTTCTTCTATAGCGCTTTCTATTGGATGGATTTTGCCTCCAGTTCAGAGAAAGTTTAAAGTTTCTTCTACAGCACTTTTTCGTCATCGTGTGGTCCAAGGGACAAAGTGATCGACCGCAGATCAGACTCCTATAGCAATTTTTTCCCAGAATCATTTTTTATTGTACTTAACATCCTCGTATAGGATTAATTGTACTCTTTTTTTCTTGTTTGTAAACAAAAAAAGAGTTTCGTATAAACCTAGTTTTTATTCTTTCGTTTATCATCAAACAATAGATGGCAACTCTGCTGGGAATTCTTTCTTATCTGACGAGAAAGCCATTGCTCAACACAATGCTGTATCCGTCGGATCAACGAAGAAGACTTTGGTCGTCCAATTCGACCAATCTGCTTATGAAGACATGCTTCGTGCAGGGGGTAGCTCTCATCCCCTCTTTGTCCAGAATAACAGGAAGCTGCGTAAAGTTTGGATGCCCAAGACATTCTCTACCCTTCCTGCTGGCTCTCCTCCTCCGATCAACAAGGTTGTGACAACACAGCCTACGTGCCCTGCCAATAAAACTTTGTCTCCCGTTTGTGATGTGGCAGACAAAATTTTTGACAAGTCCTCAATGCCAAGTCAGAAATTTCAAACGTGCCCTGCGCGTAAAACTTCGTTTCCCGTCTGTGGCGTGGCAGACATAATTTCTGACAAGGCCTCAGTGCCAATTAAGAAATTTCAAACACGCCCTGCACATAAAAATGCATCTCCCATCTATAAGGAGGAAGATGGACCCTTGGATCATATCAAGGGAAAACGAGTGGCAAATCTCCCGATCTCTAGGCTTGTACGCCACCAAGAGAAGAAGTCGCCCGCTTTTCAAATTATGCGTGACATTGGAGGCCGTTTGAGGACTTCTTCTGTTCTACGAGAACCTGTGCAAAGCTCCAGATTGCGCCAGGATAAGCCTGTTCGCGTAAAGAAGACCCATTTTACGGGAAAATACGATCCTCAGACGGATGATGGATCGTATGCTACTCACATGGCTGAACTGTTGTATTCTTATGGTAGAAAGAGAATTATGGTTCCCAATCTTCATACCCCAACTGATGTAAAAAGGCAGAATAAGCCTTCTCCTTCTTCTTCTGTCAATCCCCCTTATTTGCGTGATTTCTTGATCCAGAAGCGCAAAGACAGGGGTCAAAATTAAGATTTAGTGCCCCTAACTACCAAGCGTGGGGAGATCATATGGAAAATAGCGTCAACATCTAATGTCCTCATGACGTATGGGCCGCATGAAGATTCTATCTTCATTGTTCCACCTACTCATAACAATCAATATCAAATAATCTTTGGTCGAATACGGAATAGACCGATTGTACAAGAAGATTCCCACGAGTTCGATGATGGAAAAATGTAAGTCCACAGATATAGCCCACAAGCTTTAAGGATTATACAAAACATGGGTTATAATTTAAAGTTGAAGCAAGGCCTCAATTATGGCAAAGGCAGACGAATACCGTTGCATGGTGATTCTTACTGTCAACGAGCTTGTTCTGGGTTAGGGTATGCCGCATCTCTTGTAAACTCTAAACCTCCAGAGTCTGATCCTGTAATAACAGAGGTAGGTCCTTCTAAATCAACTTCGATGGACAAAGGCAAACAAAAAGAAGAAGAAGAACCAGACAAAGATATGTCTGGGGGTGGTCTCCCTCGACGAAATAGAGCAGCATCCAAAGCTAGTAGAATTTCCTCTGTATCCGAAGATGATGCAACTATGACCATCTTCCCTAAAGACCGTACGACTCAGGTATTAGGAGCCCGAAAGCCAAAGGGAACTTTTTCCTTCAATGAGGATGACATCATTGAAATCTTTAATATATTGATGTAGGAAAACAAGCTTCGGCCACCCAACATCAGATACCCTGAAAGGGTTGGCAAGGTCGATGATATAGAATATTGTCTCTTTTATCGGTACATTCATCACCCCACAAAGGCATGCTATGTACTGAAAAGGAGAATCCAGGAGTTGATTGACGCCAAAGTCATCACTTTGCATTTATAAACGAGATGGCGGTTACGGCAAATTAATCTCAATCCAACGTGGCAATTTGCACCTTAAAAAAATATATGATGAGTACCTAAAGTCTCCCCAGCGGAGCAACCTTCAGCAAATCACTCTCCAGGGAATTTTTCGGATATGGGTTCACGTCCATATCACCTCTGAACTACGTCTCTCCACTTTTTTTGGCAGAGTAAATTTATCACCACTAAAATAGGCACTTCCATAGTACCTCTGTCCTGCTCTTCCTTACCGTCAGAGTCATATCTTACCACTTCCATATTTCTTCTGAGTAAGATATTTTTTAGAACTTCTTTTATGCCAATATTACCACTGAGTGATGTTCTTCTCTTCGGCTTTCTACTATCACGTTCGTATAACCCCTGGTAGTGCTAGTCATTTCAGCATATTATCTGTACTTAAGGTACGCCATGGATAATAAGTCTACAACCTAAGGGTTTGTCATGTCCATCTTACCTCTGAGAAAATATTCTTGTCCATCGGCTTCCTATGGCCATTGATGGTGTCAGTCGTTTCAACTTGTCATCCATACTTAGCTTTAAAGTATGTCCATGATGATAAGTCCACTAAAATTCTTTCGCAAAGTTCTAAGCAGGTTATATTCTGCCTCTGAGCATATATATACCACCATCCCCAGTAGGGTCACAACTCAAGAGTTTGTTGTATCCATCTCACCTATGAACAAATATTATTGCCCATCAAAACGGCAAGTTCCTAAAAAGAAGTATTATGTCTAAAGTAGACTTGTACTCCCCTCATCCCCAGCGGGACAACCCAGATGTACAAATCAAACTCTTGATTCTTCATCCCCAGCAAGTGCCTATGTGCAAATATTTTCTCCTTCAAATTCTTGTAAAAGGCTATCATTCGTATCCAAGAGTCTCGGATACGCAATGGATGGTGGATCCTCAAAATTTCCCCAGCGAAGCAATCTTTAGGTCTACTTGCACACTCCCGCAGTGATTGTTCAAACCAATCTCTTTAGACGCTAGCCATGCTCATATTGCCTCTGACCTATCGTCCCATCAAACTCCCCAACGGAGCAATCCTTTGGTCTATCTTCATGTGCGGATAGACCACACCCAACGAACCACTCCTTAATGAGTTGTTTAGACATTAGTTCACGTACATATTACCTCTGAACTACTGTCATAATATTTCTCTCAGGATAAGTTTGTCATGTCCATATTACCTCTGAGCAAACCGTCCGAGTTTTGGCTATCGATTATCATGTCCATATTACCTCTGATATCGGTTGTCATCTCAACTTAGCACCCGTACTTAACTCTAAGTACGCCAGTGGTGTTAGGTCCACGAAAACTGCCACGCCCATATTACCTCTGGCAGGGCTTGTCTTAAAACTTATTACTTGCTCTCTCGTACACAAGAAGTAATAGGTCCACAAAAATCCCCTAGTGGGATTGTAAAACCCCCTTCCTAAAAAATTGTATATACCTTTTATTTATTAATTATTAAATTAAATTGTAGTAATTAGCAGCTAAATAGGGGAAATAGATTTTTAATAATTTTTATTTAAGGTGCTCGGGCACTTAGAGGACTTATGAGACCATCAGAAATTTTTCAGAATTTATTCCATGTAGGAGACCCCTTAAGCAGTTGCTAGCCTAATAGTGTACATTATTCTAATCCATAAATTTTCTTATGAGTATATATATAATATATATGTATACACAAATATATATATGTATATATATATATTTAAAAAGAAAGGAAAAGAAAAGGAAAGAAAAGAAATAATTAATAAGTAATAATAATATACTAATACTTAAAGCAACTACTAATTCTTAAAGCAACTTATAAAGCAAGCGCCAGCAAAAATTCCTATTCCTAAGCAAGCAACCTTAGCAACTTACTAGCAAACAACTACCCCATCCCCTTATGCCCTTAGCAGCCAGCACCAAAAGGGACCGCCCCTATTCCATCCAAAACCCGCGGGTCTAAACCAAACATCCCTCTCTCTCTCTTCCTATTATATTATATATATATATATATATATTTATCTCTCAAAAACTCTAACCTAAATCTCCAGACCTCCTCTTCCCATCTAGAGCCATCACCGCAGCCAGAGAAGCCCCGCCTAGCCATCCAAACCATCCCGATGACTCCGACATCGCGCACTGCGGATTCCCACACGAGGCACCTTCGCTCCAGAATTGTTTTCCGTCGACTCGCTCAACCAAACTCTGTTCTGTCTTCATCGGTATGCTCACCCCTTAACCCTCTTCCATATTTGTATTATAGCCAACCTCGGAAAATGTGTATCCCTAGGCGAAAAATAGCGTCCAAAGTGGGCGCGAGCAGACCCAATTATGGGATCGCAGAAAACTGCGGTGACCACCCATATTGCCGAGTTCGTATCTCCCACCACAGAGATCCGAATTCGGTAATTCTTTTTGATACATGTAGAACACTTGACCTAGTTTATTTTTTGTTAAATAATCCTATATTATTAGTTGTTGTTGACATAATTAAATTTGTCACGAAACTGCGCGCACCCATTTTTTCCAGATTTCCAAAAGTTGGAAAACGGAGCGCGCCCAGCCAAACGGGACCGCCCCGCTGTGTACCAAGTATACCGAACGGTGCGCGCAGCGTAACCGGACACGTGAAAATTTGTGGAGACTGATTCGGACTCGTGTGCGCGCCGAAATCAGGCCGTATCCGCGGACACACCCCGTGTCGCAACTTTTGTGGAACTCGCGCGTATTTTATGCACGCTTGTCAGAATGCGACGAAACTTGAGCCACTGGACTCGGGGTAATACGCTGGTCCTGTGACCCAATTTTCACGCAATTCTGAGACGGTTGACCAAATCGCCAATTAGCGGGCCCCATAGTTGACTTTTTGGACAAAATTGTGTTCGGCTCATCGGAATCCATATTTGGACATACCGTTGGGTTCGTATTGACATTTATAGTTATTTGACCTATAGTTTGTCCCATTTAGAGACTGTTACCCTCGGCACATTTTTTGGTGCAAAGTGGGCCACACGTGGACCCCACTTTTGCCCGAAATTACCGTTTTGCCCCTGTATCCAAATTGGACGAAAGGGATGTGCTTTTTAGCTAATTTGCTCATTTTGAAAATGTTGGTAATATTTATTTCAGCATCCGGAGATATTGTTCTGCGGCCATAGCTTTTAATCCTGTGCGTTTGACTTTTGGACAGTACACCTTGCAGCTTTCTTACCAGGCAAGATACCTTGCCAAATTATTACAGTATTTTACATGCTTAGTATATTTCTGTATAATTATTTCATTCTATTTATTTATTGCATGTGTAGTTCCTTTCAGTCATTACTATATATTAGATATGTTGACACACACTTGACACTTAGTATCATAGAGGAAAATCATTAGGCGTATGGGCTTTTAACCACTCTGGTAACACCGTAGCCACTAGCACGCACTATGGTGGGTCATGTCCGATGGTCGCTACCCCCGCGGTATGTCGATTGATGGAGTCCGAGGGTCGCTACCCCCGCGGTATGTCGGCTGATGATGTCCACTGACGAGCGTGAGGTTGTGAGGATTAGATCGAGTAGCCTACCCTTGCCCATACGTCGAAAAGTTATCCTCATTTGCATTCATATAGATTGTCTTATACAGCGTACTTATTTATTTTCAAATTATATGCATGGTTACTATATTCAAGTTGGCTCGTATTTTCTGTATCTTGTTACGTCCCTCTGAGGACCTGGTCCTCTGCCAGGTGTATCTTTTCTTGAGTATTTGTAGGAGCACAGATTGGATGGCTATATATGTTTCGTGGATGTTCTCTCTTCGAGCCCGTGATTGCTAGATGATGTTCTTATATGGTGTTGTTGTTTTGTACTTATTTTAATATTTGCTCTTACGTTCGAGTTGGTAGTGGATTTATTTCTATCCAACTATCATCCTTAGATACTTATATTGAGATCTAGTTATATAGATGCTGGTTATTCATTTATATTGATTTTGGTGGATGAGATTTAGATTTTTTCCCTGCGACTTGTATTACATTTATACCACTTGTGGATTTGATATTCATATTACAGCGTACGTGTGGATTTGGTTTCCCTATATTGGAGTTGCCTTATCCATGCGGCTGGCATGCTTACGTGTCCTAGTCCTACATATTTTGGGACTGGGGCGTGACATGTTTTTGTGGTGGCCCATGCAGGTCGAGAGCATATTGTCTCGGTTACGTTATTGTACCGAACAAGCCTGCACCTAGGACTAGAGTATAGGATCTCATCCATAATTGACTATGATTCATCTTCCTCCTATCTGTTCTATTTGAACAATTGCATCCTGCTTGATTCCTGTACTCCCATAATAGTTCCTTTAGTATAGCCTTCTGCTAGAATATAGGAACCCCTGTTATTAGGATGATGATTATGGTAGCACATCTATTAAGAATACAACGAGAATATAGACACCCACTAAGTTTAGAATAATTAAGTGAACCGTAGAATTCCTTATCTATAGATTGGTTTATCATTACCCCTTGACATATTATGAAGACTTGAGAGTAGTATAGATGCTACTAGAGTTAGTTAAAAGTTTTACCATAATATTTGACCCTAGTATAGAGGATACCCTAATAAGTACCAAGATCCCTTCTCGTAAACCTTAACAAGAGTTTCTACGGTATCCTTAAGACAATTACAGTACTAGTTTATTGTTATAAGTTGGATAGTATACCTCACAACATAGTATCACATAATCTTTCGCCCTATTATTGAAGTGTAGCTGAATGACTGTCACTACCACATTCCGAAAACAGGGGTAATTTTAACTTTTTACAATATTTAATATTATTGTAGTTATAATTAATTAATTGCATGAATAGTATATATTGATTTAAATAATTATGTGAGATGTGTAATTAAATATAGTATTAGATGCAGTGTTCATTCATTTTTTTTGTTAGCAGACTAGACCTAGAAGCCCAGTAGAAGACCACCTGTCCGAATTATAAAATTCTGGATTTTACTATTTTATTAGAATTTAATATTTGGAGATTGTAATTAATTACTGTATTTTATTTAATATTTTGCGCATTGCCTTTGCTTCGATATTTGGAGCACTATCCAGACTTTGTCTTCCAACAAATTTCACAATCTTGCCCTAGACATGCCCGCCTTCCATTCTGCTATTTTTGCAACTCGTAATTTTGCTCCCTGTGCATTATTTCTGGCCGCGCAAAAATCGTCGCGGACGTTATTTAATAAATCCCTATTTTTCATCGTTGTGCGTTCCAATCAAAAATTGGAGGCAATCTTGACTTATTTTTCGTGCGGCCCAAATTAGGGTAATGTTCTGTTCTGAGTCTTCTTCATTATTGGTATTGATGACTTGACCTGATTTTGGCTCCATGTACTCCTAATTAATTGTTGAACACAACTTGCATTTATTTCTATTTAATTTGAGGATACCATTTTATCTGATTTTGAAATTCCAAATTAATTCCAGTGCCCTGCAAATTCAGCCCATACCCATCTTACAGTGCCCCCTGACCCTACAAAATACCGGACACCGAATCGCCCGCCAAATTTTCGTCATTTCATGTGTTTGTGCAATTTCCCAAATTTAAGGGGGCTAAATTACAAATTGGCATTTTGTGGCCTCACCCAATTATTTTAAACCAATGAGGGAGCCTATTAATTTTTTTTAATTAAAAACCCTCATTCCTACATGAATTATTTCCTCATGTTCAATCCTAGCCACCCATTCCAGGGATGCATCCTCACCCTCCATCAAATTCCCTCATCCTATATAATGACATGTCCCATCCTAAACCCTAATCCCTAGGCAACCTAGAAAACACACCACCCTCCTCAAGCTTCCATCTCCCCTCAACCCAACGTAGGAAATTTCTTCCCTTCTCCTTCTCATTTCTTCTCTTCTTCTTCTCTTCTTCTCCTTCTTTTCTTCTTCTCCCTTTCTTCATAAATTTTTAATTTCAAATTCAAAGAGAGGGGGGGAACACTGTTCACCCCCCATCTCTGCATTCTGGCCGACTTCCTGAACACAGCCCGCTGCCTCCCTGCTGCTCAGCCGGCCGACGGCCAATCCTCTCGCCGCTGCCCATCCCTTCCCGCTGCCTAACCAATCATCACCACCACCTCCATCTTCTCCTCCTACCATCCACCATCTTCACAACCCCTGTGCCAACACCCCGGCGGCTCCCCATCGGTCCGGCGCTGCCCCTCCGGTCCGGCGGCCAGGCCAACCCCAATCCCGCTGCTCGTGCTCCTCTCCCATCTCCCCCTCTACGAACTCCGGCGGCCCTTGCTCCCTGTGCTCCGGCGGCTGTTCCAGCCGGCCGAGTCCCCCTCTGCTGCACCCCGTGCTCTGGCCTCCTACAACACCACCCGCCGGCCTCTACTGCTCCGGGCCACTGCTCCCTTCCTCTCCCTCTACTGCTGGTCGACTCCAGCCCGGCGAGCGGCCGAGTCCAGCGGCCGGCAACCCCCTCACAGTGAGATTCCTTCTCTCTCCCCTTCCCTCTTTATATATATATATATATATATATATATATATATATATATATATATATATATATATATATATGCGTATATATATACGTACATATATATATGAGTATATATATATACTACATGTATATGTATTGTAGGTATTTAATTAATGTGAATATAATTGTATATTGTTAATCAATGTATAAGTGTATATAAATATTAGCATGTATATGTATAGCATTTAATTAATTAATGTATATACTAGTATATATTTTGTATATATATTTATAAATGTATAGTATTGTGTATGTATTTTATATATATATACATATGTTCTCTATTTTTATGTATGTGTAGGCAAACATATATATATTTTGCATATACATATTTAATATCATATGTAAAATAATGTATTGATATACATGAATATGTATAGTATATAAGAAATTAGTAATGTATATTTTAATATATGTACATGTATATTTTATTTTTCATTAAATGTTAAACATGTATTAAATATGTATTTTAGTATTTAATATTATATATATAATGTATTGGCATATATATATATATATATATTTTATAGACCCTTGGCATGTTCTTAATGTATATACATATATATTGCATATGTATTTAATTTGATATATATAGATATATTGTAAGTATATATGTTATTAATATATATATATAGTTGGCCTATCTAGTAGATGACCCCTACCGTACCTAGCGTAGCCCTAAGTCCAGTGTATTTCTATTGTGTGTTAGTATAGCCCCTGATACAAGTGTTATTGTGATATGTTTTTAGGACTGTTGGTTTACCCAGGGGATACTCTGGAACAGGACATCCATAAATACCAGCTAAGGACCCAAGGCAAGTACATTCTCTGATAATTTCCAATTCTTGATAATTTCTATAAATTCAATGATCTTGAAATGTTACAACTGAATCCTTGACACTGTGCTACACGGACTAGTATAGCTTGGATCTGCAGTCATGAGATGTTACCTTGATTTTCGTATTGACATTATACACGATATTGACATTGACATTGACATTGACATTAGACATTGATAATTAGACATTGTACATAATATATTAGACAATGTTCGTGTATTCGTGACGTGTCATGATTTGATCCACAGTACTAGTTGGGGGCGGGGAAATTGCTAGTGAGAGATGTGATCAAATACCCATGGTATAATTAGATATTATTGGTGTTAATCATACCCCCACGTATGATTAGCCAGACTGTAGCAATCGTACATGTTCCCAAGCCGATCACATTTTAAAACTACTATTTCAAACACTTAGAGTAGATTACAGTTTCCCTATTTAAATCATATACTACATCACCCGTATATGATACTGTTCCTTGTTCTTTCATTTTCATACATGCACTGACTGTATCATATTGCCTATTGCCTGACTCTCTTTACTTGCCATTGCATTTTATTTCACTGTCTTCTCAGTAGCTAGCATGACATGTTTATTGTATTATAGTCCTTATCAATTAAATGGAACTGTTATTTGAGATTGTGCTTTGCTCCTTCCTGACTGGAAACATTTTTCCAGACTATGCCCTAGAGGACCGCTGTCCGACACTTTATGGACCATATGGTGAGTAGCTGCAGACTTGGTAGTAGTTGTGATTCCGGGAGGTCTAGCCGGAATCACTAATTCTTCTAGTTTTCTGATTAGTTCTTTTAGTAGGCTATTGGTACCGAATTTGTCTCCGGCATTTTTGATGATTCTTGGATATTGTTGAGTTAGAGTATTACTTGTGGATTTGTGTATTGTTTAATTTTAATTTCTGTTTCAAAATCTTATCGTGCTGTGATCCTGTGATTGAGTATGTGTTCATCTTATTTATGTCATCCGTGCCTCCTAATGGAGATTGGATGCTTGCGTGACATTAGTTAGATAGTATCAAGACCTTGACAGCGTTCTACCGCCGACACTGCGGCGTAGGCTGGACGTACCCACGCACTCGTGCCCCTAAACCGGGTGCGGGTCGTGACACATTTTTAGTGGTGGCCCATGCAGGTCAGACTTTGCGAGTTGTGCGATGTCGTAGTAGTGTGACGTCCTTGTTATACTACTGCGTGCCTGCTATAGGACATAGGACATAGGATACTAGGACGAGAGCAAATACTCAATCACAATTCCTTGAGAGATTCCTGGGATGACCCCTGAGAATCTTGTTAAAATTTCCAATTTAAATCATTCCCTTGTTCCGTCCATTCTCACTTGTGATATTGATTGATTATTATTGATTAGGTATTAAGTTAGGATTTTGGGTTTTATTGTAGGGTTGATTTCATATTAAGGTAAATTTATAGACTGATTTATGGTATTATTTGATGATGCCCGTCAATGAGGACAGTGAAAATGATTAACATTAGAGCTATTGGACTACAGAAGGTGGATTAAAGTTTTAATTGAAGATTGAAAATGAATTTCAAATTTTAGGATTTTGAGAAGATTGAGATTGTTATTAAAATATTATTGTGAAGATTTCAATGAATTGCAAAATTTTGAAATTTGAGGAATTGAAATATTGTTATTAAAATTTTATTTTTGAGGATTCAGATTCGATTCAATAAACCTAGACAAGTCTGTAAGGATTTTGTGTGATTAAGTTTTATTTCAGTATTTAAATAATTAACCTTAAGGGAAGTATATGCATTGTACTATAAAATTTATTCGAGGAGTTATTTTGAGGAATTTTAATTGAGGATAGGAATTTATAGTGAGAGAGATATTAGTGTATAAGTAGGTGAGATGCATGTGTAAGGATATGTTGGTTGAGCATGATTGAGATTCACTGCAAACTGACTTGGGTTTTTATCTAGGATTGTATTAGAGAGTGCAGTCCTTAGTATAGTGTGTTGCATTTGATATGCACTTGAGTGATAAGGATAACTAGCATCAACTGTTGCAGTAGGTAAGGAAGCTAGCAGTGAGAGTGTTTGTGATAGAACTGTGATACCTAGGGGATAGAGATATCAGACCATGGATGCATCTTTGACTTGTGCAATCAACTAGGGTTTATTTCCAATCTTTTACCTTGAATGTTGCTTCCTTAGAACTGTACTGTCCTTCCTTGATAATATCATATTTTTGCCTTAATTTATTCTTTGGGATCTGTCTTCAGGATGTCACCGAAGACACGGTCTATGAGAGCGGGAACACCAGCTTTAGAGGGGTCTGCCACCTCTCCACCTGATGGACAGACATCCGTAGTTCCTCCTACATCTCCGATGCATGTGGGAGTTTCTACACTTTTCGGGGATCCTTCTTCCCCACCTGTTCAGAGGATAGCCGCAGCTGTGACGGATAACCTTCCTCCTCCACCGACTCCGATTCTCGGAGGTTTGCCCATTGACGGGGCGCAGATGTTTACCTTGATCCAAGTCATGGTAGATGCCCAGAGAGTGGCGGCAGATGCTCAGCGAGTTCAAGCTGAGGCTCAGAGGGTGCAAGCAGAAGCGCACCAAGCATAAACCGAGCTGATGAGAGAGAGCATGGAGAACGCTCACCAGATGGCACTACAGGCAGTTGAGAGAGTTGCCCAGCAGTATCCTGGCCAGTGGCAGCCGAGGGTATTTCAGTATCAACAGCAGTACCCGGCACCAGTTACTGTACAGCAGGATCAACGAACTTGTCATTTCTGTAAGAAGCCAGGTCACCTTTGGAAGAGCTGTAGAACGAGGCTGGGACTTTGTTTGCACTGTGGCGCTGCGGGACATCGAGTAAAGGATTGTCTTCGAGTTCCTTATCTTTCCGACCAGCGCGCAGCTCTAAATTATAGAGATCCAGTTAGGCTACCTGTGGAACCGTATATTGCTCAGCACCCGCAAAGGGAACCACCCCAGCAGGGCGGGCATTTGCGATGACGGTCGAGGAGACCGATACTGCAGGTAATGTGTTAGCAAGTTCTGTTCTTTCCTTCATTCTGTCCCTATCTACTTGATTGATTGATTGATTGATTCCTTAGTACCGTAGTTGCATGCATGATTTCTTGTTATAATATAGTTAGTAGTACCCCTGATACAGAGACTGCAATACCATGACAAAGATACCATGATCATACATATTTCCCTTAGGTTACATGTTGTATGGTTGTAGGTAGAATTCTCTTAGACTTTGATTGTTGAGGATTTAACTGTAGTAAAGATTAACGAAGAGGTTATGACTTGACAAAGAGAGACAAGGTGCCTAAAATTTTGAGGAAAAATATTAAATTAAATAAGGAGTTGGGATGCGTAATTGAAGTTTTGTTAAATCATTGATTTTAAGAAGATTATGAAATGATTGAATTTATCATTAAATTTGAGGAATTTAAGAAGGCCATCGATATATTTATTGGACTGCAAGTTATGAACTTATATCTTGAATATTGTATTGGAGGTTTCATAAGTATTACATCGTTGCATATTATGTGGAAAAAAAAAATCGAGGAATAAGAACACAAATGGATTAGTGTTAAATTCAAATTTTGGGATGAGATTCAATTTTAGAAATATGCATTGATTGGATTTCAATTAGAGGATTGAATATTAAATTCTTGTATTTCGTTATTAGTTTAAAATTTTGGAGGATATTGTGATAAGAATGGGATTTGATTTATATTTGAAGATTTTAGGGATATGACATTTATGGAATTTTTGAAAGAATTCATTGTGAAATAACAATATGGAGTAGTTCATGATTATATGATTTGAGGAATTTAATTTTGATGGTAGTAAATAAATAAATAAAACAATCGAGGATTTAAAAATTCGAGGATAAACATTGATTTAAATAAAGGGCCAATAATTTAACATGGCAGAATTTATGATTAATTAATTCCAGGAAAGATTATGACATGTTTAAGTTGATTATTAAATTGGGAAATTTTGGGAGATTATCAACATACTTATTTGATTGCAAGTTACGAATTTTAGAATTTTATATTTGGATGTCGCATTTAGAGAATCCTTAAGTATCGTATTGTTGAGTATTTTGAGGAAGAGGAAATCGAGAAATAAAATTTTTGATGGATAAATGTTTAAATTCAAACTTGTGGGACGAGATTACATTTTATAATTGTGCACTGATTAAAATCAAATTTGAGGAGTGGATATTAAATGCTGAGTATTGAATTATTAACTAAAAACTTTCAGAAATTTTTTGATAAAAATGGACTTTGATTCTATGTCGAGGATTTTTACAGAATTTTTTGGAAAATTGTGGAAAGACCTTGTGAATTGTTAACTGAGTTCGTGATTGAAGAATTTAAACTTTGAGGGAATAATAATGATGTGTATGATAAATGCTACTTTGAGGATTTTAAATTTCGAGGACGAAATTCTTTTAAGGTGGGTAGACTTGTCACTACCACATTCCGAAAACAGGGGTAATTTCGACTTTTTACAATATTTAATATTATTATAGTTATAATTAATTAATTGCATGAATAGTATATATTGATTTAAATAATTATGTGAGATGTGTAATTAAATATAGTATTAGATGCAGTGTTCATTCATTTTTTTTGTTAGCAGACTAGACCTAGAAGCCCAGTAGAAGACCACCTGTCCGAATTATAGAATTCTGGATTTTACTATTTTATTAGAATTTAATATTTGGAGATTGTAATTAATTACTGTATTTTATTTAATATTTTGCGCATTGCCTTTGCTTCGATATTTGGAGCACTATCCAGACTTTGTCTTCCAATAAATTTCACAATCTTGCCCTAGACATGCCCGCCTTCCATTCTGCTATTTTTGTAACTCGTAATTTTGCTCCCTGTGCATTATTTCTGGCCGCGCAAAAATCGTCGCGGACGTTATTTAATAAATCCCTATTTTTCATCGTTGTGCGTTCCAATCGAAAATTGGAGGCAATCTTGACCTATTTTTCGTGCGGCCCAAATTAGGGTAATGTTCTGTTCTGAGTCTTCTTCATTATTGGTATTGATGACTTGACCTGATTTTGGCTCCATGTACTCCTAATTAATTGTTGAACACAACTTGCATTTATTTCTATTTAATTTGAGGATACCATTTTATCTGATTCTGAAATTCCAAATTAATTCCAGTGTCCTGCAAATTTAGCCCATACCCATCTTACAGTGCCCCCTGACCCTACAAAATACCGGACACCGAATCGCCCGCCAAATTTTCGTCATTTCATGTGTTTGTGCAATTTCCCAAATTTAAGGGGGCTAAATTACAAATTGGCATTTTGTGGCCTCACCCAATTACTTTAAACCAATGAGGGAGCCTATTAATTTTTTTTAATTAAAAACCCTCATCCCTACATGAATTATTTCCTCATGTTCAATCCTAGCCACCCATTCCAGGGATGCATCCTCACCCTCCATCAAATTCCCTCATCCTATATAATGACATGTCCCATCCTAAACCCTAATCCCTAGGCAACCTAGAAAACTCACCACCCTCCTCAAGCTTCCATCTCCCCTCAACCCAACGTAGGAAATTTCTTCCCTTCTCCTTCTCATTTCTTCTCTTCTTCTTCTCTTCTTCTCCTTCTTTTCTTCTTCTCCCTTTCTTTATAAATTTTTAATTTCAAATTCAAAGAGAGGGGGAGAACACTGTTCACCCCCCATCTCTGCATTCTGGCCGACTTCCTGAACACAGCCCGCTGCCTCCCTGCTGCTCAGCCGGCCGGCGGCCAATCCTCTCGTCGCTGCCCATCCCTTCCCGCTGCCTAACCAATCATCACCACCACCTCCATCTTCTCCTCCTACCATCCACCATCTTCACAACCCCTGTGCCAACACCCCGGCGGCTCCCCATCGGTCCGGCGCTGCCCCTCCGGTCCGGCGGCCAGGCCAACCCCAATCCCGCTGCTCGTGCTCCTCTCCCATCTCCCCCTCTGCGAACTCCGGCGGCCCTTGCTTCCTGTGCTCCGGCGGCTGTTCCAGCCGGCCGAGTCCCCCTCTGCTGCACCCCGTGCTCCGGCCTCCTACAACACCACCCGCCGGCCTCTACTGCTCCGGGCCACTGCTCCGGGCCACTGCTCCCTTTCCTCTCCCTCTGCTGCTGGTCGACTCCAGCCCGGCGAGCGGCCGAGTCCAGCGGCCGGCAACCCCCTCACAGTGAGATTCCTTCTCTCTCCCCTTCCCTCTTTATATATATATATATCTATATATATATATATATATATATATGCGTATATATATACGTACATATATATATGAGTATATATATATACTACATGTATATGTATTGTAGGTATTTAATTAATGTGAATATAATTGTATATTGTTAATCAATGTATAAGTGTATGTAAATATTAGCATGTATATGTATAGCATTTAATTAATTAATGTATATACTAGTATATATTTTGTATATATATTAATAAATGTATAGTATTGTGTATGTACTTTATATATATACATATGTTCTCTATTTTTATGTATGTGTAGGCAAACATATATATATTTTGCATATACATATTTAATATCATATGTAAAATAATGTATTGATATACATGAATATGTATAGTATATAAGAAATTAGTAATGTATATTTTAATATATGTACATGTATATTTTATTTTTCATTAAATGTTAAACATGTATTAAATATGTATTTTAGTATTTAATATTATATATATAATGTATTGGCATATATATATGTATATATATATATTTTATAAACCCTTGGCATGTTCTTAATGTATATACATATATATTGCATATGTATTTAATTTGATATATATAGATATATTGTAAGTATATATGTTATTAATATATATATATAGTTGGCCTATCTAGTAGATGACCCCTACCGTACCTAGCGTAGCCCTAAGTCCAGTGTATTTCTATTGTGTGTTAGTATAGCCCCTGATACAAGTGTTATTGTGATATGTTTTTAGGACTGTTGGTTTACCCAGGGGATACTCTGGAACAGGACATCCATAAATACCAGCTAAGGACCCAAGGCAAGTACATTCTCTGATAATTTCCAATTCTTGATAATTTTTATAAATTCAATGATCTTGAAATGTTACAACTGAATCCTTGACACTGTGCTACACGGACTAGTATAGCTTGGATCTGCAGTCATGAGATGTTACCTTGATTTTCGTATTGACATTATACACGATATTGACATTGACATTGACATTGACATTAGACATTGATAATTAGACATTGTACATAATATATTAGACAATGTTCGTATATTCGTGACGTGTCATGATTTGATCCACAGTACTAGTTGGGGGCGGGGAAATTGCTAGTGAGAGATGTGATCAAATACCCATGGTATAATTAGATATTATTGGTGTTAATCATACCCCCACGTATGATTAGCCAGACTGTAGCAATCGTACATGTTCCCAAGCCGATCATATTTCGAAACTACTTTTTCAAACACTTAGAGTAGATTACAGTTTCCCTATTTAAATCATATACTACATCACCCGTATATGATACTGTTCCTTGTTCTTTTATTTTCATACATGCACTGACTGTATCATATTGCCTAATGCCTGTCTCTCTTTACTTGCCATTGCATTTTATTTCACTGTCTTCTCAGTAGCTAGCATGACATGTTTATTGTATTATAGTCCTTATCAATTAAATGGAACCGTTATTTGAGATTGTGCTTTGCTCCTTCCTGACTGGAAACATTTTTCCAGACTATGCCCTAGAGGACCGCTGTCCGACACTTTATGGACCATATGGTGAGCAGCTGCAGACTTGGTAGTAGTTGTGATTCCGGGAGGTCTAGCCGGAATCACTAATTCTTCTAGTTTTCTGATTAGTTCTTTTAGTAGGCTATTGGTACCGGATTTGTCTCCGGCATTTTTGATGATTCTTGGATATTGTTGAGTTAGAATATTACTTGTGGATTTGTGTTGTGTTTAATTTTAATTTCTATTTCGAAATCTTATCGTGCTGTGATCCTGTGATTGAGTATGTGTTCATCTTATTTATGTCATCCGTGCCTCCTAATGGAGATTGGATGCTTGCGTGACATTAGTTAGATAGTATCAAGACCTTGACAGCGTTCTACCGCCGACACTGCGGCGTAGGCTGGACGTACCCACGCACTCGTGCCCCTAAACCGGGTGCGGGTCGTGACAATGACATTAACTGTGTGCTAGCATAAGAAGATAATGTTTTATCAGACTGTAGAACTTAGAGGCTATACCCCCACTTTGTCGACTACCGACTTAGACAAGGAATTAGTATGACAAATGTAGAGATTGTGGAGTCTTATCTTTTGTGAACTTGAATTGTTATGTACCTTCCTTCATCATAATCCAGCGTATTTATGTTCGTTGTACTACCTTGACTTATGCTGCTATTATAGCCTAATTTTTGCAAGCTTATTCTTTTATCGAGCTTGCTCATGGCATATGTATTATTGGGTGCACACAATGATACAATTGCCTAATTAGAATTAGTGTATTAAGGTCTAGCTAACCTTAGTGCGCTTGGTTCACTCTTCGCATGACTACTTTACGTGGATTGAGATATATGGTAGTAGACAGATATACATGACCCTAGATATGTCTGACACATCGTACCGGTTACATAACTGTACTGATATGAGCATGTAAATAGGAAATTACCAAAAATAGGATTTTAATCCACAACTGCCCTGACAACTCTCTTTTCGATTCTTTAATCTCTTTGAACCTCGTACTTGTATTCTGTCACCTTCACCTTGAGTTCTTTATTATTTCTCTCCGTCTTCCCCTATTTCGGAAAGACGAAACCTCGTGCTAGTATAAGTTGACACTGATAGTACTAGATATACCCCATAAGGCTAATCACATGACTTAGTGACTCTCTTTTATAATTGGTTAAGAGCATATCATAGGTGATATGTTTGGTGTTAAACCTTTGAGGATTAAAAAAAATCATGATTAAATAATTTGAGCAATAGTTTTTCTAGATGTATAGCCTTAGGTGGTAGATGAAAAATTTTAAGTTCGGCAGATTGTGAACCCCTCACCAAAAAAATTGACCTACTTGACTGAGTTAGTGAGACTAAGGTTAGCTTGAGTCCAGTTAGAGATAGAACACGATATTTTATTTAATTTTACAATAGTTATATCACTTAGCGCCCTTACCGTGCTCCGATAATTGGAGCGCTACACTAGCCACTGCCTTCCTACAAATTCTACACCTATATCCTAGACATGCCCATCACCCAATTCTCATCTTTGTTCAATTTTCCAATTGCTAGACGCTTTTATGCAAAGAGCATTTATGTGTCCACACCATTGGACATGACACATGAAGAAACCGATTTTTCGCTCATATAGATTTTTCTATGATTTTTGGAATGTGCAATGTGCAATATCGCCCACCCCTTTAAACCTAGCCTTGCATTTTAAACAATGCAAGTCTTATACCATCCTTGACATTATATCGTGGCTTAATCTTAATTTCGAGGACAAAATTTTTGTAAGTTGGGTAGAATGTAAAACCTCCTTCCTAGAAAATCGTATATACCTTTTATTTATTAATTATTAAATTAAATTGTAGTAATTAGGGGCTAAATAGGGGAAATAGATTTTTAATAATTTTTATTTAAGGTGTTCGGACACTTAGAGGACTTATGAGACCATCAGGAATTTTTCGGAATTTATTCCATGTAGGAGACCCCTTAAGCAGTTGCTAGCCTAATGGTGTGCATTATTCTAATCCATGAATTTTCTTATGAGTATATATATAATATATATGTATACACAAATATATATATATGTATATATATATATTTAAAAAGAAAGAAAAAGAAAAGGAAATAAAAGAAATAATTAATAAGTAATAATAATATACTAATACTTAAAGCAACTACTAATTCTTAAAGCAACTTATAAAGCAAGCTCCAGCAAAAATTCCCATTCCTAAGCAAGCAACCTTAGCAACTTACTAGCAAACCACTACCCCATCCCCTTATGCCCTTAGCAGCCAGCACCAAAAGGGACTGCCCCTATTCCATCCAAAACCCGCGGGTCTAAACCAAACATCCCTCTCTCTCTTCCTATTATATTATATATATATATATATATATATACATTTATCTCTCAAAAACCCTAACCTAAATCTCCAGACCTCCTTTTCCCATCTAGAGCCGTCACCGCAGCCAGAGAAGCCCCGCCAAGCCATCCAAACCATTCCGACGACTCCGACCTCGCGCACTGCGGATTCCCACACGAGGCACCTTCTCTCCGAAATTGTTTTCCGTCGACTCGCTCAACCAAACTCTGTTCCGTCTTCACCGGTATGCTCACCCCTTAACCCTCTTCTATATTTGTATTATAGACAACCTCGGAAAACGTGTACCCCTAGGCAGAAAATAGCGTCCAAAGTGGGCGCGAGCAGACCCAATTCTGGGATCGCAGAAAACTGCGGTGAGCACCCATATTGCCGAGTTCGTATCTCCCACCACAGAGATCCGAATTCGGTGATTCTTCTTGATACATGTAGAACACTTGACCTAGTTTATTTTTTGTTAAGTAACCCTATATTATTAGTTGCTGTGGACATAATTAAATTTGTCACGAAACTGCGCGCACCCACTTTTTCCAGATTTTCAAAAGTTGGAAAACGGAGCGCGCCCCGCCAAACGGGACTGCCCTGCTGTGTACCAAGTGTACCGAATGGTGCGCGCAGCGTAACCGGACATGTAAAAATTTGTGGAGACTGATTCGGACGCGTGTGCGCGCCAGAATCAGGCCGTATCCACTGACACACCCCGTGTCGCAACTTTTGTAGAACTCGTACGTATTTTGTGCACTCTTGTCAGAATGCGACGAAACTTGTGCCACTTGACTCGTAGTAACGCGCTGGTCCTGTGACCCAATTTTCACGCAATTCTGAGACGGTTGACCAAATCGCCAATTGGCGGGCCCCACAATTGACTTTTTGGACGAAATTACGTTCGGCTCATCAGAATCCACATTTGGACATACCGTTGGGTTCGTATTGACATTTAGAGTTGTTTGACCTATAGTTTGTCCTATTTAGAGACTGTTACCCTCGGCACGCTTTTCGGTGCAAAGTGGGCCACACGTGGACCCCACTTTTGCCCAAAATTACCGTTTTGCCCCTGTGTCCAAATTGGACGAAAGGGATATGCTTTTTAGCTATTTGGCTTATTTTGGAAATGTTGGTAATGTTTATTTCAGCATCCGGAGATATTGTTCTGCGGCCATAGTTTTTGATCCTGTGCGTTTGACTTCTGGACAGTACACCTTGCAGCTTTCTTACCAGGCAAGATATCTTGCCAAATTGTTACAGTATTTTACATGCTTAGTATATTTCTGTATAATTATTTTATTCTATTTATTTATTGCATGTGTAGTTCCTTTCAGTCATTACTATATATTAGATATGTTGACACACACTTGACACTTAGTATCATAGAGGACAATCATTAGGCGTATGGGCTTTTAACCACTCTGGTAACACCGTAGTCACTAGCACGCACTATGGTGGATCGTGTCCGATGGTCGCTACCCCCGCGGTATGTCGATTGATGGAGTCCGAGGGTCACTACCCCGGCGGTATATCGGCTGATGATGTCCACTGACGAGCGTGAGGTTGTGAGGATTAGATCGAGTAGCCTACCCTTGCCCATACGTCGAAAAGTTATCCTATTTTCATTCATATAGATTATCTTGTACAGCGTACTTATTTATTTTCAAATTATATGCATGGTTACTGTATTCAAGTTGGCTCGTATTTTCTGTATCTTGTTACGTCCCTCTGAGGACCTGGTCCTCTGCCAGGTGTATCTTTTCTTGAGTATTTACAGGAGCACAGATTGGATGTCTATATATGTTTCGTGGATGTTCTCTCTTCGAGCCCGTGATTGCTAGATGATGTTCTTATATGGTGTTGTTATTTTGTACTTATTTTAATATTTGCTCTTACGTTCGAGTTGGTAGTGGATTTGTTTCCATCCAACTATCATCCTTAGATACTTATGTTGAGATCTAGTTATATAGATGCTGGTTATTCATTTATATTGATTTTGGTGGATGAGATTTAGATTTTTTTTCCCTGCGACTTGTATTACATTTATACCACTTGTGGATTTGATGTTCATATTACAGCGTACGTGTGGATTTGGTTTTCCTATATTGGAGTTGCCTTATCCATGCGGCTGGCATGCTTACGTGTCCTAGTCCTACGTATTTTGGGACTGGGACGTGACAGGGATGCCCGTAATGGAAACGAACTATTCATGTCCATATTACCTCTGAACTATCCACATTTTCCCCAGCAAAGACAAAGTCAGGTCATTTTCATATTACCTGTGAAATATTTCTCTCCACTATCCCCACAGAGTCATGTTTTATAGCGTCCATATTACCTCCGTCAGGACTTGTCTTAAACCTATTACTTGCACTAACGTGCGCTGAAAGTAATGGGTCCACAAAAATTCTCCAGCAGGATTTCTTTACTACCCACAAAACCTATCACGTCCATATTACCTCTGATAGGTCTTGTTTCGAACTTATTACTTGCACTCCCGTGCGCAAGAAGTAATAGATGCACCAAAGATCCCCCAGTGGGATGTCCTCAACAAAACACGGTATCTTACTACATCTATATTTCCTCTGGTACGATATCCGAAGTTCGTACAAACAATCGCAAAGAAAGGGAGGGCCCTCATGTGATTGAAACCACATTCTCTAATGGCGCTTACAAATGAGCCAAGCATAATAAAGTTTTGATCTTGACTCATATCAACAGAAAATTCCCGAAGAAGTACTATGCTTGATCTTCTTTGTTTAATGGAGAATGGTGAAGATTCCATTCTGACGACATTACTTACAAAGGTTAGTTGGATCATATTCTATCAGGTGCATATGACCTCTGAATATATCTGCTTAACTAATTTGTAAACCTATCATGTTCATATTACCTCTGATAGTGTTTTATATACAAATTTAGTTGGATTATATTCTGTCAGGTTCATATTACCCCTGAATAGATTTATATTCAGCCAAGCCTTAACAAAAGTATATCATGTTCATATTACCTCTGATATCACTTTCATCTTAGCCTATCATTTATATTCTAAAAAGATGGGTCCACAAAGTCAGAAAGTGTATCTTTATTATTTCTGAGAAAATAAGAAGCAAAAAGTGAAAAGTACATCATTGGGGAGGAGCAGTTAAATTGCAGATCTGTCGCGCCAAAGCAACCATCCTCTTATTCCTTTAGTTCAAAATATTAGCACGAGCCCGTTCCAGCCTTGCCTCGTCATTGCTCAAGTGAGATAGTTCGGACAGAGAATTAACAAAACTCGCGTGGATGATACTCGCATGTGCCAAGTTCTGTTGAGCTATCTTCACTTGGCCCTCAAATACATCACGAACTACCAACGTCTTGAGAAGCCTCTCCCTTGCCTGAGCGAGTTCAGCTTCCAATTCTCGAACCCTCGCTTTATTTCCCTCACATTCGGCCTGGCACTTAGTTAGATGAGGAATAACCTCCACCAGGACAGCTTGCTCATCATCCATCTCTTGTTGTTGTCCCTGGATAGATTTGTTTAGCCATTCTATCTGCTGAGCAAGTTCCGCAGTTAGGGAGTCGTACTCAGCCTGAACCAGATCGTCGATGCTGCCTCGGGATAGTTGCAAATATTCATTAATGGGTTATTCTAAACCATTAACTATTTGCTCTAGCGTATCAGCTCTTTCAGCGTCATTAAAATTTCTAATCGGCGCTATAGTAAGCTGGGAGGACGTCTTCAGAGCATCAAAGCCTAGGTTCTTCTCCAGCACCATGGATATCAATTCTTTCAAAGTACGGTAGAATATGCTAGTGTATTGTTCAACTAGCATAGCAAAGATCGAATGTACGCTGGAAGTGGCTGCATTACCGGTAAATCTTCCTTCATGAATGACTATAGAGGATATTGCCACAGTCGTTGCATCAACGGAGGGTGCGACAAAAGAAGGGAAACCAACAACGGTTGAAGTTGATGGCATACTCAACAAAGGAGGCACAGTCGAGATAATGGGATCATCCTCCTCTGATGTTATTTGAACTGCTATTAGCGGGGTGACACCCGAGAATATTGTGGATGAAAGATCGGCAGCTTCAAAGCATGCTTCTTCGACGTCGGACACCGCCATTTCATTAGCTGGATCCGCAACAAAGTCAGAAGTTGTGTCAACTCCGCCCTTCCCAGAGATATCTTTGCCTGAAAAGAAGACAAGAGAAAGTTAATATCAATTTGATATTAATTTTCCTGAAAGAAGCGTAAAGACAACATTTACCCATGGCCGATGGTATATATGTTGCGTCTGCAGTCTGTACAGCTAAATCATTTCTTAATGATGCTAAACAAGCTATCATACTTGGAGAAGAGGGTTCACTAACTGACGTTTGAGGATAGTCATCCCAGTCGTCACCCAGATCCACTCGAGGTTCATCGGGTGAAATCTCGCTGGAAATACTTACAGACGAAGGAGGGGTTATTCCCATTATTTGTTTGGATAAAGGTATATTGATTCTTAATATGCTCATTCTCGAATGCGATCCCGAAGCACTACCAGTAATGGTGGTAGCGGCAGCAATCGGAGCAAAAAATCTCCAATACTGTCAGCCGAAACTGTGGAGGTTCCCTCTCTAAAAGGCGAAGGACCTCTGATCAAAGAATCATCCCCACCAGGGAAAACAACAGGCTCACTCCTAGGGGCCTCCTTGGTGGAAGTCCTTTTAGGACCTCCGACAGTCTTCTTCTTCTTGCGGGGGGAAGGCTATTTCAGAGTGGAAGCCTTTCGCTTATTTGAGATGACGAGAGGCTCTGCTAGCGGAGCTATTACGCCTCTCAGTATTATCAACAAGAAATTGTCTGTACAAATAGTGTCTTCACCTTCATCAGAGGAGACGAATATGATCTCCTCTCTTCCAGTGGACTTATAGGAGGGCATCCTGAAACTTCCATACACATCAAAATCACGATGGAAGGTATTGATGGACGCATAAAACTGCACGTACGAATAGAGAATGCGCAACTCCATGGAGAGAGAAGTCGCGGGCACAGCAAAGAATACTCCGGTACAACCCATGATGAAGTACCGCCATCCTCTAGCTCCATCGATAAGTCCACCTTTAAACTTGAAGCTGGTGATGGGATTCCCCACGTGCAACTGGTCGTATCCAAATTACCTGGCAAATCGGCTAGGCAGATAAGGCTCCAAGTAGCAGTGGTCCTCACTTCTGTACAGCTGGTGGGAAGGTCTAATGCAGACCAACTAATAAAGGCTTCAGGAGAAAGAATAGTCTTCCCATGGCCCGCATCCTGAATTTTAGTCCCTTGTTGATTGATATGTACCTGGGGGACGATGCAGAAGAGCTTCCAACCATGGGCAAAATTTAATGCTCGTCGACAATCTATAACGCTGGTCACATTCCAAAGGGAATTCTTGTAATTCAACAAGAAATTATTTCTCGAACCGCTGGCAGATCCGGAGGACATCACTCTGGTGTTGTGAAGGATTAACCATCCCATCAGATATAGGAATGGTAACTCCACTCTGGGAAACCCTTTACATTGTGTATCATGTGCAAGCAGCCCATCAGTAATGGCCCTCAGGCCAGCTTGTATCCGGCATACCATGGCAGGGAGCAGGCCCTGTCTTGCTCCAAACACCAAATGCACTGCGGGCTATAAGGTATTGCGATAAATGCGATCCGCTGACGCAATGCCAAGCACTACCCATCGGCGTAACCAGACAGAGAGGAAGCCAGCCAGTTGAGCTTCCCTTGACAGAGGCTTGCGATAATGCCTCATATAACTGAAGGCTTTAATACCTGCAGGATAACCCCCTATCTCCTCATCGAGAACATAATCTGAATCCCCTGCATCTTCAATGAGATCATCGACTGTGTTAGCACTAAGCATGCTCAGAAGGTTCAAAGGCTTATCTCTGCTATCTACAACCTTGTCTGGCTTATCATTTTTGGCATGATGGAAGAAGAGGTAGGATACCCATTTGTTGATATGGGCCAAATCATAGGGCTCTTTGTAGAAGGTGGTGCACGCAAGATAGTGGCTTATCAGCCCTTGGTATACTGCTATTGCACGAGGGTTTGTATCCCTCAGCTCCTGGTTTGTTGGAACGTACTCTTCATAAGGAGTGTCTCACATTGGCAGCTTTGAAATCTTTGCCCTCTCATGAAGGGCTAGGCCCAACTCCTCTAGCGGAGTGGCGAAAGTCCCAGTGAGCGAGTTATACCTCTCCATCAAAGCTAAGAACAAGTTGGGGTTGAGAGATAGCCCAACACTTGTGGCACTCACAGCCGCGAACAAGCCAATGCTTTCCAGCTCCGTCTGAAAGTGCTTCAGGGCCCAAGCAGTTAAACTGGCCCATCGAAGATTCCTGGGGCTAAGCCACCCACTGGTGTGAGGGTTAACCTTGGGATATACTCCTCCCTACCCCATAAAATTATTACAGAAAGTCAATATTTGAATCGACTGGATCAGTGAAGTATCTTCACTCGGGACGCTGCCTGGCAGTAATCCTCTAAAAGGCATAACAGGGCCTGATGTACTTTTCATAAAGACTCCCTGGTTCAATCCTTTCTTGTATGAGACCTTCCCTGGCCGCCCATGAAGATTTGGAGTCAGAGTCCATACCATCTTTCTAGGATGTGTGGCATGGAAGAATACCGAGATAGGGTAATCTCTGGGCATCCTTGGCAGATGCATGACCATGCCCTCAACAAAAAATACCCAATTTTCCTTCTTGGGCTTAGTCTAGGATTGTTTATCGATAACATCCCCGAATAAGAAACCTGGTTTCTTATATTCAGTCCTATCTATGTATGTCAGGTGCTCCCCACTGATCATACTCAGCAACATTCGTTCTCCTTGGGTCGAGATCAGAGTTCCCCTTTCTTCAGGATACTTGGTTCCAAAGATAGGGAATGTCACATGGGACAAGTCCTCCAAATAGTTAGAATTCAGCATTTCAGCAGCAGAGCCCATCTCTTCAGCCAAAGGAGAGATCTGCAGGTCCACTATAAAAAGTAAGAAAACAAGTCAGTTTTACGCTAGATGGTACACTCTTGTAGTTTTACGCCAAAGCCTAATAGTCTGAGCTTTTACGCCAGACTGCAAAAACTTGAGTCTTACGCTGGAATTTATTTCTAGTGCATAAAACTCAAGGTTGGTAGTATACGGCAAAATCTAACTATCTGAGCTTTTATGCCAGACTGCCAAAATTTGAGTTTTTTACACTAGAATTTACATCCAGCAAGTAAAACTCAAAGTTTGTAGTATACGCCAAATTTCGAAGTCTGAGCTTTTACGTCGGACTGCAAAAATATGGAGTTTTACGCTGACACATTAGGACTAGGGGCGTATTGATAAAACATCTCTGTGCATCATCTTCCTCGAAGAGGTTCTTAGCACAGAAGATGACCTTGCACGTACACGTACAACATGTGCGAAGGGTTTTATCCCTCTCGAAGTCTTTACCTGTGATGCCCGATGCACAACTAGACGGTGGAGCACTTCGCTTAGAATGAGGCTAGCTCGGCCTAACAGGGGTTGCTCGCGCTTGAGCAGAGGAGCGAGAAGAAGAGGCGACTTTCTTTCCTTTAGAAGTGGAAGCCTATTTCGGTGCCATGGCTAAACTCAGAGTTCTTAGAAAAGAGACGAAGACGAAGAGTTCTCAAAGAGACGAAGGGTTTTGCAAAGACAGATGAAGAGTTTTTTCTCTCAAGACCTTGAGCTATTTATAGAGTTCAGATAACTCTTTGAATCCCTAACCAAATCCGAATTTTAATATTCGGTTATGATTGGTGACCACGTCAGCCTATCATTTGAAAAAGAAGACAGATAGTCATACTGCGTAACAAATCTATGGTTTTACGCTCAGAAGCTTTTACGCTCAGAAACTTTTACGCTCAGAAGCTACAAATCTACGATTTTACGCACAGAAGCTACAGATCTATGATTTTACGCTCAGAAGCTAACAGAAGCTACAAATCTATGGTTTTACGCTCAGAAGCTTTTACGCTCAGAAACTTTTACGCTCAGAAGCTACAAATCTACGATTTTACGCACAGAAGCTATAAATCTACGATTTTACGCACAGAAGCTACAGATCTATGATTTTACGCTCAGAAGCTAACAGAAGCTACAAATCTATGGTTTTACGCTCAGAAGCTTTTACGCTCAAAGGCTACAAATCTACGATTTTACGCTCAAAAGCTACAAATCTATGATTTTATGCTCAAAAGCTACAGATCTATGATTTTATGCTCAGAAACTAACAGATGCTATGGATCTATGACTTTTTCGTATATTTTAAAGTCACGTTGGACAGAGTACGCGTATATCTTGACAATTTGGGTCTTATACTCGAGAAGGCCAATTACAAGGGTTTACGCAGAAAATACTCCTTTTTGGCTATAAAACATCCCAAGTGCCTGAAACACACAGATGTCAGCATTGAAGATGACCCTTCTTCTTGGGCCATTGGAAGTTCATTCGAAGTCTGGCCAGAATCCTTTACATCATGCCCTGTTTCAAGGAACTTTTGAGAAGCCATTCTTGAAGATGATTTTCTGAACAAAAATTCTTCGTATCAGAGAAATGACAGTTCATAATTCTACGCGACTTCTCGTCCAAAAATAGCATGATAGTTGGATCTTCAATACAACTTAATGCTAAAGAGCTTTTTACGCATCTTCCATTACGCGTAAAAGTCGGGATGTGACCGGATAAGCGTTTATCAGAGTCAGCATAAAATTTCTCAAACGTGTCGAAGCTGCACATTATCAGACTTCCTCATAGCAAATATGGCAAATCAGCAATGCGTAAAAGAAGACAAGTCTATTAATCATGATTACATATAATGGAAATCGAGTTTACAAAGGATTTTTTATTATCATGATTACATATGATGGAAATCCTTTTTTTTCACAAAGGATTTTTCTTTATTATTCAAGATCACCATAGGAATCTATTGTGCCGGATTCTCATATTGATGGAGATTTTTTTCTTCTTCTACGGCACTTCATCGGCTTCTACGACCGATAAACAAGAAAATAGTGAATGGCGGGAGGATACAAAACTGGGCCTGTATTATTCAAGCCACCCTCCGTATGCCATAGCAGCCACGCCCTAGAATTGTGTTAGGGATTCAAACCCAACACAATACTGGAAGACAGGGCCAAACTACCTACCTACGTCCAGCTTCATAATGGGAGAAAATACAGCTAGCAAGCTGTGTGGTCCGATGAGACCCTTCCTCTCTCCTGGACGAATCACCATATAAAATTGCTGATTATCCCGAGCAAAGAAAGCTATGATATCCTTCCATGATCTATCGTTGCAGAGGACATTGGCTTGAAGACGCCTCCTTTTACGGCTCCTTATATGCTGGAAGAGCATAATCTTCTTCTTCCTCAGGTTAGTCCTATGAATCTCGGCAACCATCTTTTTGGTGAAGGAAGTATGGAAAAATCGTTTCATGCTCCTTATAGGATCACTCCCTTGCCTTTATATAGGCAGAAGAGAACATACCAAATCCCAACAACTTCCTAAATATGTCCGAAAAATCAACCTCGCAGAACGAGTCAAATTTGATCATTTCATGCTTCATTCAAAGTATTTCAAATTACGAGGAATTTGAAAAATTTGAAGGGGGTCTTGTAGAAGCATGAAAATACGCTGGGGAATTATACGCGTAAAACCCCCAACATGCATGAATCCCACGTAAAACAGAGCTTCAGCGTTATGTGGCATAAAAATATGACTTCTGAACAGTCTGCGTAAAGCATCACTCCGACGTAAAATACGTTTACTTTTAATACAGCGTGAAGTTGTACGAGGAACTCTTCGAATTCCTCGAATGAACCTGTCAGACAAAACAGTGAACCTAACTCTTAACAAAGAGTATTATACGATGATCAAGAGGACGGCTGTGATGATGAGTTTGCACAGAGACCCAAACTGTCGTTTAGTAACATATCCTTGAGACAAGTCATTTTTACGCATTCAAGGAATACGTTGCCTATTCTACACAGGCAGACATGAGCTTTTACGCTCAAGGTGAGACGAAATCAGAAGCCACGTTAAAAGCTGTTCTTTTATACAGAACTCGAGGAATATCTGTGTAGTTAATGCACGTGATGGGGGTAGATCTCTGCATTTAATGCACAAAATTTTGTTCTATTTTTAATGACTGGGAGAGCTAAAACTAGGGCTAATACGCTCACATCACCATCCTGGCACTTTATGCCAACCAGGCTATTTTCAACTATAGGAGTACGTTGTATGGTATCTCCTCGAAATATGCTAACTCAGGCTATATTTGCAAATGTATGTGATAAGGCTATTTGGCCTAGAATTCGCTCAAGAGCTCAGTCGGGAAAGATAATTGGCTAGTTTTACGCTGGTTATCTATTATTCATGCTGCATCGAGTTTTAGACAACTATTTGGCTTTTATGCCAACAAGACAGCTATTTTGCTTTTACGCCAACAAGATGCTATTTGGCTTTTACGCCAACAAGACAGTTATTTGGCTTTTATGCCAACCATCTCTACGCGAGGGGTAGTTACCTACGTGGCTTGCATGCCGTGATCTTCGAAGCAGTTATACGTGTTACCTTATAATGGGACATGCGTCACACGCGAATTCAGGAGATCATTCAAACGTGGGTAGCAGTTATTATAATCGCCGCGTAAAGAGTGCTACTCTCTTCACAGTCTGGCTTCTATGCCGACTAGACAGTTACTGTGGCTGATCTCTATAAATAGAGACCTCTGGTCACAGGGGGCGGACAAGGAGAGAAGGAAAAGGCCAAAAAAAGATCAAAAAAGGAGGAACAGAGAGCACAGATAGAGAGTGTCGATTGACAACATCGCTAACGAGAGTTCAATCCCTCCTGCAATCTTTGAAGCTTCTTCTATAGCACTTTTCGCTGGCTGGATTTTGCCTCCAGTTCAGAGAAAGTTTGAAGTTTCTTCTACAGCACTTTCCGCTGGCTGGATTTTACCTCCAGTTCAGAGAAAGTTTGAAGCTTCTTCTATAGCGCTTTCCGCTGGCTGGATTTTGCCTCCAGTTCATAGAAAGTTTGAAGTTTCTTCTACAGCACTTCTTCGTCATCGTGTGGTCCAAGGGACAAAGTGATCGACCGCAAATCAGACTCCTATAGCAATTTTTCCCCAAAATAATTTTTATTGTACTTAACATCCTCGTATAGGATTAATTATACTCTTTTTTTCTTGTTTGTAAACAAATAAAGGGTTTCGTATAAACCTAGTTTTTATTCTTTCGTTTATCATCAAACAATAGCGACGTCTTTAATAACCTGGCAATACTGTCATGTCAGCAATTTGCGACGTACAGCGACATTTTTAGTGACATATTTAGCGACGTCATTAGTGACGTATATTAATGTGCTAATTAACGACGTATTTAGCAACGTATATGCACGTCGCTAAACGTCGCTAAACGTCGTCAAAAATGTCATTAATTTTACAGAAAAAATAATAAAAGAATAATAAATTATTTCCAAACTATTATTCCTGCTGTTTATTAAATTATAATCAATATAAATAGACCAGGAGCAACCCTCAGTTGAATTTTTGGGTTTGCCAACCCCCTTGGGTTGAACACTCAATACTGGTAAAATAACATATTTAATATGAATAATATAATAAAATTTGAAGAAAAGAAAGCATCCAGCAAATCTCATCGTAAAGAATACGATAAATATATATCCATACAATCTCATCCTAAATAATAAAAAAATACAAATATCCAGCAACTAACTATACTACTACGAATTTGCAGGAGGCTGACCACCGACGCTCATGAAGGATAAGAACAGCTCATACTGCTCCCGTAGAATCGATACCGATGTCGATGGAGAAGGCAGTAACGTCGGTGGAGTCTGTGTCAATGTAGGCGCACCAGGAGGTCGTACCCGCTCTAAGTCTGCGAGTCACTGGTTGTAAGAATCCATGGTAGATAATAGCCTCGTACTGCTATGAACTATTGAATCCTGTATCATCGTCAGCCTCTCGCCCATCGATAGCTGTGATGCCTACAGCTCCGTGATGTTGCGGTCTGTCGAGACTCTTGGATCGTGTTGGATGGTGGTAAGTCCACCCCCACACGTATCTGAGTTGGAGGAACCGATGCTTGAGCCATGGCAGCTGTGTCTTGAGTTAGCATCATCTGGTGCATGTTCTCCATCATGGATTGCATCTCCTTCAGAGACGTCTCCAGTATAGTGATGCGTTGCTCAGCGCTCCCGGACGGGGAAGCTTCCTCACGTTCATCTCCAATGGCATAAACTTCCATCTCCCTGGGTGTCATTGAAAGATTAGTATAGGTCTCTGTAGAAGTTGACTCTATACTTTCAGCGTCTGATTCGGGAGACTGGCGACCCCCAGCATCAGAATCAGAAGAGCATGAAGCCGGTTGTCGTGACCTCGAACGAGTGTTTTGGAACACCCCAGCTTCGGTGTTCCTAAGGAGCATGTTGAATCTCCTTCGGCTCGGAGTTCTAGAGGGATGACGTCTTGAGCCCGACCTTCCTTTAGGTATGTGTGAAGCCATGTTCACAGATGCATGCGTGGGCTCTTCTTCCTGGAAAGATGTAGAGTAGCTCAACCGGTCAAAAACTGACCATTTTGCTTCAGAGCAGCAACAATTAATTACAATCCTATGACTATTACAACAGTGCTCGCTAAGAGGCATAATATACATGCTGGAAGATCCCCTCTTCTTGCGTTTCTGGATTAGATACTTGTGCAGGTCAGGAGGAGTTGAAGAAGAAGATGATGATGATGGCTTGCTCCTTCTGTTCACATCAGTGGGCATGCGGATGTTGGAAACCATAATTTTCCCTGTGGCACCTGTATACAATAGGATGGCCATCTGGGTAGCGGATAATCCCCGAGGAGGGTGTCTTTCCACAAATTGAGCCTTCTTTACGCTGAGGGGCTTCGCCTGGCGTAATTTAGAGCTCTGCTCCAGTTGGCGTAAAGCTGAGGATGTCCTCAGTCGGCCATCAGCTTCTCGCGTAATCCGGAGGGCGGGCAGATTGTTCACTCGCTGGCGTAAAGGCCGAGAAGTTGAGTAGTCCGCCGCTTGCTTTCCCTTGCGTAGATTGCAGGTATCATCTGCTTTTCCGCGGAAGGCAGATGCATTTTTACGCACGAAGCTCGTTTAGGATTATCAAAAATTTTGTCTATTCCGCCAAGGACGGGAGACTAAATTTTACGCGCAGAGTGCGGAGTAGGCTTCTGGACTAGCGCTGAGGCATTGTCCAAAGTTTTGTTCGCCCTCTCAGAGACAAGCGACTGAATTTTACGTGCAAGGCACAGAGTATACTTCTGGGTTAGCGCTGAGATATTGCCAGAAGTTTTGTCTTCCCTGTCAGAGACAGGCGACTGAAATTTACGCACAAGGCACGGAGGGAGAAATGCTACAACCTTATTGGTCAGAGAGATCGAAGAGATCAGAGAGTCCACAGGAATGGTAGAAGATGTCTTGGGCATCCAGACCTTACGCAGCTTTCTGTTATTTTGGACAGAGAGAGAGTGGGAGCTACCCCATGTTCGAAGCATGTCTTCGTTGGCAGACTGGTCGAACTGGACGACCAGTGTCTTCTTCACGGATCCCACGGATACCGTATCGTGTTGAGCAATTGCTTCCTCATCAGAAGAGAAAGATGTCCCCAGCAGAGTCGCCATCTTGTTGTCTGATAAAATAAACAAAAAGATATGGAAACGAGGCTTTATACGAAAATCCGCCCTTTATAGCCTCTCGAGCGTAAAAGCTACCGAGCACAAAGGCATCCGGGCGTAAAACCATAGACTTATAGCCTGTGAGCGTAAAATCGTAGATCTGTAGCTGCCGAGCGTAGAAAGCTCCTTAGCGTAAAAACTACGAATCTGCTTTTGCGCAAAAACTTTTCGAATTCGCTGACAGTCCGCCTTCCCTGAGTAATAGGCTGACATAGTACCCAATCATAACCGAATATTAATTAGGAGATTTGGTTCGGGTTTTGAGGAGTCCATCTGAACTCTATATATACCCCAAGTTTCTGAGAGTAAAACTTTTTATCCGTCTTCTGCGAAAGAAAGCCTTCGACTGTTCGAGTTCTTCTTCGTTTCTTCTCCGAGTCTTCAAAGTTTCCAGTAATGTCCTCGAGTTCTTCTTCGTTTCTTCTGCTTAAGCGAGAGCATCTTTGGTCGGGCAAGGCGAACTTCATTCTGAGCGAAGTATCCCGCCGACGAGCAGTGCACCCGGCCTTAAAAGTAGAGCTTTTAGGACGAAAAGAACGACTGAAAAATCCTTCGCACACGTTGTACGTGACCACGCTAGGTCGTCTTCTGTGCTGATGACCTCTTTGAGGAAGATGATGCACAGAGACGTTTCATCTTTTACACCCACATTTCTAATGTGTCAGCGCAAAAACTCTATATTTTCGCAGTCTGGCGTAAAAGCTTTGACTGTCGAAAGTTGGCGTATACTTATGTAATTTGAGTGTTACGCAGGGATGGAAATTTTGCAAAAATAACTCAAATTTTGGCAGTCTGGCGTAAAACACAGACTGTCGAAAGTTTACGTATACTGCCAGCCTTGAAATTTATGCTTTAGGAAATGGATTCCAGCGTACTGATCAAGTTTTTACAGTCTTGGCGTAAAGCACAGAGTGTTGATTTTTGGCGTATGATGCAAGATCTGTAATTTCTAGTTATAGGAACTGATGTATTTTTCTTGCACTCTTGCAGTTTACTTGCATGCGTCCTCGCTAGCCGATGTGATGGGTTCTGCCGCCGGGATGCTGTATTCCAACTATCTGGAGGATCTGTCGCACGTGACATTTCCTATCTCCGGGCCCGAGTATCCTGAAGGAAGGGAAATTTTGATATCGGCTTAGGGCGAGCGAACGCTGCTGAACATGCTTAATAGAGAGCCCCTGACGTACATAGACGAGGACCAGTACATAAAGCCAGCTTTCCTCTTCGGGGACATGATTGACAAGCAGTCCCAGACGAAGCCCAAGAGAGAACTCTGGGTTTCCCTGTCGGGAGCTTAGATTTGTATCTGCCCAAGATGCCGAGAGACTATCCCATCTCAGCATTCTTCCATGCTACACATCCCAGGAGGATGTCGTGGACGCTGACTCCCGATCTTCACGGCAGGCCGGGAAAGATCTTTCATCTGAAAGGAGCTGACCAGGGGTCGTTTGTCAGCCGCCCTTCCGGCTCTGTGACGACGTTCAGGGACCTGTACCCAGGCAGTATCCCGAGTGAAGACAGTTTAGTGATCCAGCCGGTCTAATTATTGACTTTCTGTAATAATTTTATGGGGCACGGGGGAGTATACCCTAAGGTGAACCCTCGGTGCAGTGGGTGGATCACCCCTACAAATCTTTGATGGGCTCGCTTAGCTGATTGGGCCCTGAAGCATTTTCAGACCGAGTTGGAGAGTATTGGTCTGTTTGCAGCTGTGAGTGCCACCAGTGTTCGGTTACCTCCTAACCCCAACCTGTTTCTGGCACTGATGGAGCAATATATTTCGTTCATCGGGACTTTCGCCACTCCACTGGGGGAGTTGGGATTTGCCCTCCATGAGATATCATAGATCTCGAGACTGCCGATGGGGGATACTCCATATGAAGATTATGTTCCTACGAACCGGGAGCTGGAGGATTCAGACCCTCGGGTAGTAGAAGTGTACCAGGAGCTGATGTGCCACTACCTCGCTTGTACCACTTTTTATGGTAAGCCCTCAGATTTAGCTCACATCACTAAATGGATGTCCTACCTTTTCTTTCACCGGTCCAGGACTGCTAAGCCGAAGAAGGTATTGGAGGGCAAGGATCAGCCTTTGAATCCTCTGAGCGTGCTTAATGCTCAGGTAGTCGACGATCTCATGGTAGACGCTGGGGCTCCGTATCGGCTCCTCGACGAAGGGATAGGAAAGTATCCTATAGGCACTAAGGCCTATAGTTATTTGAGGCGCTACCGCAGGCCTCTATCCAGGGAAGCTCAACTGTCTGACTTCCTTTCCATATGGCTGCGCCGACTGGTGGTACCCGGCATCGCATCTGCGGACCGTATTCACCGCAACACGCTATGGCCTGCAGTGCGTCTGGTGTTCGGGGCAAGACTGGGCTTGCTCCCTGCCATGGTATGCCGTATACAAGCTGGCCTGAGGGCCATGATTGACGGGCTACTCGCCGACGAAACTCGACGTGATAGCTTTCCCAGAGTAGAATTACCAAACCTGTATTTGATGGGATGGTTAATTCTACATAACCCCAGGGTTATGTCTCCCGGATCTGGCAGTAGTTCGGGGGCTAGTTTCTTTTTGAACTACCAGAATTCCTCCTGGAACATGACCACAGTTATAGACTGTCGGCGGGTGCTGAGTTTTAGTCACAGCTGGAAGCTCTTCTGCACTGTCCCCTCTGTACATCGTAATCAATCAGGGATTAGGCTTGAGGATTCAGGTAGAGAGAAGACCATTCTTTCTCCTGAAGGTTTTAATTGGTTGGTCTGCATTAGACCATCTCATTTACTATACAGAAGTGAGGGCCATTGCTTCTTGGGGCCCAACCTGCCTAGTCGATTTGCCAGGCAGTTTGGGTATGATCAATTGCACGTGGGCAACGTCGTCACCAGCTTCCGTTCCAGGGGTAGACTTATTGATGGAGCGAGAGGCTGGCGATACTTCATCATGGGTTGCACTGGAGCAATTTTTACTGTGCCGGTCATTACACTCTCCACGGAGCTGCGCATTCTTCACTCGTATGCCCAGTTCTATGTAGAGACCAACACCTTCAATCGTGATTTTAATATGCATAGAAGTTTTAGGGTGCCCTCTTCCAAGCCTGGGGAAGAATCGAAGTCCCCTCGGTTTCTTCTGACGAGGGTGAGGAATCCGTCAATCCAGATAAGCCTCTGTTGGCGGTACCGAGGGGTAAAATACCTCTGCCCGCAGGGCCTTTGGTAATCTCTGGGAAGCGAAGGGCTCCTGCTCCGAAGGACACTTTCCCTTGTAAGAGGAAGAAGAAGACGGTTACTGGTCCTCTCCAGATTCCTGGTATTGAGGCACATGGAAGTGAGCCTGCATCTCCCCATGTTGGGGATGATTCTTTGATTGGAGGTTCCTCACCTTTTAGAGAGGGACCCTCTAATATTCCGGACTGTGGTACCGGAGAATTCCTATTGGAGGCTGCTGTCGCTGCTACCGCTTCAGGTAGTGGAACAAGATCGCCTTCGGGGCCGAGCCGAATGAGGATATCTTTGTCCGGATCAACATCGGGAAAGACCCCTGCTGTGCCTGTCAGCGCGCCTAGCGAGATTCCAGCCGATGAACCTCGGTTGGAACTTGACGAGGACCTGGAAGAGCATTTGCCAGTGTTTGTTAGCGCACCCCCTTCTCCAGGTATGATAGCTTGCCTAGCATCACTAAGAAATGATTTAGTTGTACTGGCCGCAGACGCGACATATACACCATTGGCCATGGATAAATGTTATCTTTTATGCATCTTCTTTAGGAAAATTAACGTTATGATGATATTAACTTCCTTTTGTCTTCTTTTCAGGGGAAGACCTCTTCGGGGAGGGCAGTGTAGATGCGCCCTTTGGCTCTGTGTCAGGTCCTGGCGGCGACACGGAGGTGCCTGATTTTGAAGAGGAAACATCTTCGGGTGCCGGCTTGCCTGTTGACGAGATTCCGATATCTCAAGAGGAGGACGAGCCTGTCATTGCGACAATGCCTCCTTTGAGTATGCTGGTATCTTCGTCCAGTGTTGGCGCTTCTTCTTTTGTCGTACCCCCTGTTGAGGCGACGGCCGTGGCAACATCGTCTCCGATTGTTCTTGGAGGGGGACTCATCAATATCGAGGCCACTCCCAGCGTCCATTCGGATCTAGCTGCGCTGACCGAGCAGTACACTGGTATCTTCTACACCACTTTGAAAATGTTAATATTAATGGTGTTGGCAAAGAATCTGAGCTTTGTGTCGCTGAAGAGGTCCTCCCAGTCCGCGATAGTACCGATCCGAGAATTCAACGACACTGGGGTAGCTGACACGCTGGAGGAGATAGTTAATGGTTTGGAGCAACCCATTAACGAATACTTGCAGCTAGCTCGAGACAACGTTGAAGATCTGGTCCAGGCTAGATACGACTCCATGACTGGACGGCTTACCGAATAGATGGCAGGCCTAAATAAATCCATCCAGACACATCAGCAGGAGATGGATGAAGGAAAAGCCGTCCTGGAGGAGGCCATTGCTCTTTAAACGAAGTGCCGGGCCTTGCATGAAGGGAATGTAGCGAGGGTCCGCAGGCTGGAAACGAAACTCGCTCAGGCAAAGGAGTGGGCTTCTCAGTCGTCGGAAGCTCTAGATGTGGTGGATGGCCGATTGGTCGTAGCACAACAGAACTTGGCGCTTGTAGAAGTTGCCCGTGCTGGTTTTCTTTGGGCTAGAGCCGAACTGTCCCTCCTGAGCAACGATGAGGCACGGTTAGAGCTGGATTGCGCTGATGTCTTGGATTCCAGGACTGAGAAGATGGTCGCACTGGCGCAGCAGCTTCGCGACCTGACCGCTCCCCCCAAATGATGTACTTTTGCTTTTCAATATAATTTTGCTCTCTTTTGGGAATAATAAAGAGGCTTTCATCTGACTTTGTGGACCCATCATTTTGGAAAATAAATGACAGGTTTGGGTGAAAGTGATATCAGAGGTAATATGGACGTGATATACTCTTGGTAAGTTTTAGCAGGATATATCTATTCAGAGGTTATATGGACATGATAGAAATATGCTTTTTAGCTAAAATTTGTACACAAAACACTATCAGAGATAGTATGGACGTGATAGGTCTTGAAGTTCCAAATTAGTTAAACATATCTATTCAGAGGTAATATGAATATGATAGAATACGATCCAACTAGTTTCATTTTGGAAGTAGTTCTGTCAGAATGAGATTTTTGCCATATTCCACTTGAGCAGAGAAGGTTAAGCATAGTACCTTTTTAGGAATTTACCATTGATAGGAGCCATTAGCAGGTCTCCATTAGGCTGGGCTAACCTGTAAGCGTCGTTTGAGAATGTTGTCTCGATCACATAAGGGCCTTCCCATTTGGGCTGGAATTTGTCCTTACTCCTGTGAGTAAGAATCATCGGCCTTCTCACAGCTAGAACTAGCTCGCCGACTTTGAACACTATTTCTTTTACTTTTTGATTAAAAGCTCTGGAAATGCGTGCTTGGTAGAACGCGATGCGCTGTTGAGCTTGGAGGTATTTTTCGTCTAATCCTTCTAGCTCTTGAAGCCTTAACAGGTCATACTTTTCTTGAGTCAACTCATTAGTCACGGCTATCCTGAGTGACGGAATTTGGATCTCGATGGGGAGAACTACTTCACTCCTGTAGACTAATAAGAATAGGGTGCGACCTGTCGGTGCTCGTACCGTTGTGCGGTATGCCCAGAGACATTCTCCCAACTTCTCATTCCAATCCCTTTTATTTGAAGAGACGAACTTCTTCAAGAGCTTGATAATGGTTTTGTTGAAAGCTTATGCCAAACCATTAGCAGCAGGAATATATGCCGTAGAGGTGACATTTTGTATCCGATTTTTATCACAAAATCGATGAAACGCTTGGCTGATGAATTGAGGCCCATTGTAATAAATTATTCTTCGGGGTATCCCGAAGCGATAAATGACGTGATGCTTGATGAAGCTGATTATATTAGATGCCTTCACCTCAGCAAGAGGGATCGCCTCTGCCCATCTGGAGAAGTAATCCGTGATGGCCAGTATGAACCGGTAACCTCTGGAAGAAGACGGGTGAATAGGACCAATGATATCCATACCCCATGCTTCGAAAGGCCAGGACGCAACCGTAGGATGTAGATATTCAGGTGGTTGATAGATAAAGTCTGCATGGACATGACAGGCTCTGCACTGTCTTGCGTACTTTATTGTATTTGTGATCATGGTAGGCCAGTAGTAGCCCATTCTCCTGATGCGATCCTGTAGCTTAGGACCGGGTTGATGCGCTCCGCATACACCGTCGTGGGCTTCACGGATAATCCGCTGTGCTTCATCACCAGAGAGACATCGTAATAATAGTTCGTCATAAGACCGGTGATATAGACATTGTGACGATGCGTCTAAATAGAAGCGTAATGATCGTCTTTTGACGGATACTGCTTCTTTAGGGTCTTCTGGCAAGATTTCGTATGCTACAAAATCTATAAAGGGACTTCTTTAGTCTCTCCTGGGAGGATCTGTGTCCACCGCGTAGCTGTGTTCTATGTGAAAGTTATTTTTTACACATAATAAATCTTTGTTAAGAAGGATTACCGAATTTTGCCTTCTTATAGGGGTAGCTAAATCTACAGCTAGACTGGCTAGGGCATCAGCTTCCAGATTCTGAGATCGAGGTACATGTTCTAGGAAGAATCCTTTGAATGTCATGGCTATCTCGACCGTTGCTCGCTGATAGGGGATGAGGTCTGGATTCTGGACTTCATATATTCCTCTGACTTGATTGACGATCAGCAGAGAATCACTGAAAGCTTCCAGAGATTCGACGCCCAATTCTTTAGCGACTTGGAGGCCGATTAGTAGAGCGTTGTACTCCGCCACATTGTTGGAACATGGCTTGCTAAGAGAATATGCTCGGTAGATGACGAGCTTATCAGGAGTAACAAGGACAATTCCTACTCCCGAAACCATGTTTCCCCTGGGACCAGTCCTGGAGGCACCATCGAAGAACAGTTGCCATGCATCACTTTCCATTACGGAATTATATTCTGCAACTTCGTCGGGAATGTCCTCGTACAGTTTGGAGGCCTCCGGGATCGGATGAGCAGCTAGGAAGTCAGCCAATGCTTGGCCTTTGACAGACTTTTGAGGGACGTAAACCATGTCATATGGTATTAATAACATCGCCTAAGTCGCGAGTCGGGAATTAAGAACACTTGGCTTGTTCATCAGTACCCGAAGAGGATTGATCCTGGAGATGATGTGAATGGTTTGGCCTATGACATAGTACCGCATTTTTTGGATAGCGAATATCAGAGCCAAGCATTCTTTCTCCACTGGGTTGTACCGGTGTTCAGCTCTGACCATCATCCTGCTGAGGTAGTAGATAGCCTGCTCGTGATCCATATCGTTCTTTTGTGCGAGAAAAGCTCCCAGAGAATGATCCATCGCTCAAACTTACAGCACAAATGGTCTTCCTATGACGGAAGGCACCAGAACTGGTGGACTAGTGAGGTAGCGCTTGATATCACCGAACGCTTGCTGACAGGCTTCGTCCCATACGAAGAATACCTCTTTCTTCATGAGACGAGAAAATGACTGATATCTCCCGGAGAGGTTGGATATGAATCTCCGGATATAAGCCAGACGACCTTAAAATCCCTTGACTTCCCTCAGATTGCGAGACGGTCGTATTTCTAAGATGGCCTTGACTTTATCAGGGTCCACTTGAATATCTTTGGCGGTAATGACAAATCCCATAAATTTGCCACTAGATACCCCCAGAAAGGACTTTGTAGGATTCATTTTGAGTTGATGTTGGCACATCAATTCAAATACTGTCTTCAAGTCTCGGATGTGATTATCCTTGAGACAGCTTTTGACAGCTACATCGTCCACGTAACACTCCACTGTCTTGCGTAAATGCTCATGGAATATGTTACTCATAGCCCGTTGGTACATAGCCCCGGCATTCTTCAATCCGATAGGCATGACCGTATAGCAATATACCCCCAATGGTGTCCGGAAGGCAGTATGCTTCTTGTCTTCAGGATGCATCTTGATCTGATTGTATCCTGAAAATTCGTCCATGAAAGACATACGTTTAAAACTGCATATATTGTCAATCATGACGTCTGTGATGGGAAGAGGAAACTCGTCCTTGGGGCAGGCCGCGTTCAGATCTCGGTAATCGATGCAGACTCGTACTTTCCTATTTTTCTTCATGATCGGGACAACATTGGCGACCCAGTCGGGATGTTATTCTTCCTTGATGAAGCCGCAGGCTATCAACTTTTTGATTTTAGCTTCAATGGCGTCCATCATATCCGGGCGGAACCGACGTTGGTGCTACTTCACAGGCTTCGAATCGGGCAATATATTGATCTTATGAGTAGCCACCTTTGGATCAAGGCCCGACATGTCCTCATAATTCTACGCAAAGATGTCGATATATTCTTTTATCAGCTGGATAACTTCTTCCCTTTCTGCTTCGGAAAGATTGTTACTGATAAATATCGGCTTTGACGAAAGTTTATCCCCAACGTCAATCTGGATAACTTTATCTTCAGTGGGAGGTTCTCTCTGCTCGAAGTGGAACTCCCATTGTGTATCTATTTGCTGAGCCCAAGCGTAATTCTCAAACAGTTTAGATTCTTGTTCGTCTAATTCGAAGGAATCCGTCACTACCATATTTACTAATAATGTTCGCTCGAGAGCATAAGATCAGTCGGAGGGCACTAAGCCATTTTGAGAGGAGGAAAAGATATCCTCGTTTGACTTATGAGTTACGAGGGAGGTGGTATACCCTAACCCGAAACGAGTTCGTTGATAGTAGGGATCGCCGTACAGCGGCATTCGTCTGCCTTTCCTGTGGTTGAGACCCGGTTCCAGCTTTAAGTTATAACCCATACTTTGCATGATCTTCAAAGCTTGCGGGCTGTATCTGTGAACCTACATTTTATCGGCATCATCATCGGAAGAATCCTCTTGCACAGTCGATTCATTGCGCATGCGGCCGAAGACTATTGAATGCTGACTGCTGCAAGTAGACGGGACAATGAAGATAGAATCCTCATACGGTCCATATATCGTGGTGATATTGGATGATGATGCCACTTCCCATATGTACGGATGATAGGAATCTATAGCTTCCAAGAATTTTTGCGCTATAGGTTCTATATCGTCATGGGGGGAGGATTCCTGATTTGGAATCTGAGTATCAATACACTGGAAAAGAGGATGTTTATTATCATCTGAAACTCTGTTCCCGGTTGCATTTACATCAATCGGCTGCCTGTTGCGCCGGAGGTTGATGACCAAGGGTGGAGGTTTCTGGTTCAAAGTGATCACTAGAGGATAACCCTATTTTCCTGTCTTGGTCTTGTTCAGGTGGATAGCCATAGGCTCTATGGCTTTTGGACGAGTAGTCCGTCCTTTCACCTTGATTGACAGGGGTTGCTTGGCAGAGGGTTCTTCTGGCTCCCGGTGGGATTCCTTCTCTGCTTCGGCTGACACCTCTTCCGTGTAGTCTTGAGAGTATAACACGGCATCAGAGTAGTAGGATTCTACTCCTCTAAACAGGTTCAGGTCAGCAAACTCCGTTTGTACTGTCCCTTGGGTGTCTACATATTTAAAGCATTGATGTAGAGTCGAAGGAACGATGTTGTGGTCGTGGATCCAAGGTCTACCCAGCAAGATGTTGTAGGACACCTCTGAATCAATGACGTAATATGTAGCCACCGATCTGAGGTTGCCAATCTGGACCCTCAGGCGAATTTTCCCCAACGGCTTACTTCTTCCGGCGTTGAAACTCACGATCGTAGTGGTGGTGTAAGCCAATTCGCTGGTAGGAATCCTCAGCGGTCTGAGCAAACTATGAGGAATGATGCTGATTGATGATCCCGGATCTATGTGAATCCGTTCGACCTCCATGGAACCGATGTACCCGGTGTAATAGAGGGGTCTGTCATGCCTGTTATGTTTTAACAACATGTCATCTTGAGTGAAAGTGATATTCGGGACCACCTCCATCACACTGTGGCATTGAGGACACGCCACGGGTTCTTCGTCAGGGTACTTGAGCTGGGTCAAGTATGCATCCGCCTGCATCAATGCTTCGCTCAGGGCTTGACGAGTATCTTGAGAGAGCCTGAGTAGCTCGAAGATGGACAACCCAGCTGGTGTATTAGCCAGTTGGGCCAGGATGTCGAAATTGTACGGCTTCTCTAAACCTTTGTTTTGAATGTTTTTCATAGGTTTATCGAAGCGCACTTCATTTTGCTTCTCTTTGTCCGCCGAAGTTGGTCTCGAAGGACCGGCCTCTGGTACGGCAGATTCCAGTTCTGAAGGCTTGGCAACTGAAGCGTCTACCGTTGCATCTTCCTGGCTGGCTCCATAGTCCTGGAGGTAGGCTTTCCCTGAGCGGGTTCCAGTAGCCAAGACCTCGTCTTCTGATGCCGAGTGTACCATAATCATGTGACACGGTTTGTGCTTTGAGTTCTTTTTAGACTTAACCTTAGCAGCTTGAGTCTCTTTCTCAATCTCTGGCACCAAATCTGGATGAACCTATATAATCTCGCCTCGTTGGGTAGTTAGGGGTAGTAGGTCATGATTTTGACCCCTAGCCGGAGGGAGATTAACGATATTCATCGTTCTCCGTGTAACCTCCGATTTCCAAATTTCCGAAAAAATTAGATTTTTAATTTATTTTAAATACCAAGTTTATAAAAATATTTTCTGCTTGAATTTTTGTATTTGATTTGGAACAATGTTTGATTTTAGAAGGTAATTTAAAATCTTTTATAAAAATCATTTTTCCTAAATGTCGATTTCTTATAAATAAATAAATAAATAGTAATGTATATATATTTCTCTAGTTTCAAATGTTTATTGGCTTGAAATCATAAAATTATTTATTTGATAAAATTAATTAAAGGACTAGTTGTTTCTTCAAAATAATTTTTTATATTTATTAGGATAGTAAATAAATTACATAGCTTTCCTAAAATGTTTTCTGAAATCATAATCTTTTCTTTTTAAATTTTACAAATTGCCATTTCCTATTAACTAGCCAGCACACCCTCATTTTTCCCACATGAGAAACCCTTTTTTTTATATATTTAATCCTGGCCATTCATTATTGGGCCAATCCTCACCCTTTAGCCCACAACTCTCTCCCTATTTAAGTCCCTCATCACCTCTCCCAAGAAACCCTAATCTCCAATTTATTAGCTAGCCCCCACAATTCCCAAAGCCAACAAGCCACCACCATTTTTGTGTGCTCGTGTCCGTGTGTCCAGCATCACCGTGTCAGCCGTGATGGCCTCGGGTCCGACCCCGGGTGTCCCACCGTATCCATTCATTTCCTGTGTCCAGATTTACAATATTACAACCTAATTTCCGTATCCGACACACCCGGACACAACCCCCACACCACAGCAAACACCCACCCGTGTCCAACACCGGACACGTCTACAGTGCAACCCATCGTGTCCAGACCCCGACACAGAGTCCAAACCCTAAACCTAACCTAGATCTACCGCCGGTGGCCACGCCTCACGTCGTCGAGTCGCCACCGCGTCGAGAAGAGCACCCCCCCCCCCCGCTGAGTTCGACAGCCGCCGCCGCGGATTCCCTCCTCGCCGAGTTCGAGTCGAGCCCCGCCGCAGAGATCCAGTCGCCGCCGAGAGACCGCTGCCGCCGCCTCGAAGCCGCCGCTGCCCTCGAACAGACCGCCGACCGCCTCGAGCCGAACACCCAGCGCCGCCTCCTCGAACCCAGCGCCGCCTCGAGCCGAGCGACGCCGCCGCCTCAGCATCTGTCGAAGCCGCGTGACCTCGACGGAGCCCCCTGCGCCGACCCCGGCGGACGTCCCCGCGCCGGCGAACGGAAACCCCCAAACGTGAGTTCCCCTCCCCTTCCTTCGACCCTGTAGTTAGGATAGGTGATGAATTAGTTTATTTTTATGAATCAGTTTATTATATATAAATTAGTTATTACATATAAATTAGTTTATTATATATAAATTAGTTATTTTTATATAAATTAGTTCTAATATAATTAGTTTATATTATATAATTAGTTATTTTATATAATTAGTGATATAATAATTAGTTTAATTAATTTATAAAATTAGTTAGTTAATTTGTAATTAATGTAGTAAATAAATGTAATATATTTTGTAAATAAATATAACTAGTTTAGTAATTAATGTAATTAGTCTAGTAAAATAATGTAATTAGTTAGTAATTTCATGTATTAGTTTAATTTAGTAGTAATCAGTAGTTAATTTATTAATTAGTTATTAATCAGTTAATAATTGTTAATCAGTTAACTAGTTTAAACCAGTAATTAGTTAAGTTAATGTAATTAGTTTAGTAAATACAACATAATTCGTTTTATTGTTTTAATGTATGAAATTAGTTATTTATTATGTGTAAATTTAGTTATGTATTATATATAAGGGTTTTTGATTATGAAAATTAGTATATGTATATATAACCGTATTTTGGCATAAATATGTATATGTAGATCTATATTTTCGTATTGGTATATGTATGTATTTAAAATATGAATAGGTATATTATTTATTTTATTAATAAAATTTTATAATTAAGTATGTATAATTAGTTGTATATGTATGTATATTGGGTATTTTATATGGTATAAAATTAATTTGGTGAATTAGTATTAGTATATAATAATAACATTGACAAGATATATATTTTAAAAATGTATTTTAGCACATGTATGAGTATACATATATAATGTTCAACTAGTATAAATCAAATATGTATATTAAAAGGTATATATAGATGTATTGTAAATACATGTAAATTGGTATATATATAGTTACGTATTCTAGTATATGTAAATTGGTATATGTATATTGTATACATACTTAGTATATTTTAATACAACTTGTAAAAATATATATACATGTATTTTGTATACCTACTTAGCGTATTCTAATATATAAAATTAATATATATGGTAAATATATTGTTCAACCTATATATATATATTATGCATGAATTAAATGGTATATATATATATTGTATATGTAATTATATTGGTGCATGTATAAATATTGTAAGTATTAATAAGTGTAATGTGTATTATATACGTATCCCTACTAGATGACCTAGTTGACTAGAGCCATGCCTGGCAGAGCCCTGAGTTCATGTATTTGTGATGTGTTAGTGTAGCACCTGATGCAAATGTTGTATTTGATATATTTTTAGGACTGTTGGATCCTCCCGACGATACTCTGGGACAGGACATTGGTTTTACCAGCTAAGGACCCAAGGCGAGTACATTCTCTGATTAGTTTCTAATTTATGATATCTCCTATGTTCACTGTATCTAGTGTAAATATCCATGTTCTTGACACATTGGTTACACGGATTGGTATACACGGATCTCGTCATGAGATGTTATTCCTTATTCATGGTGTAGCTTGTACAAGACTTGTTTTCTTGATATCTTGTGCATGTACAGACACTGATTCCCGGGGAGATTTGCTACCTTCCTAGGGAATCCTGTGCCATAGCGTACCATGATTGGATCCACTATACCAGTCGGGGGTTTGGGGAGTATTTTAGTGTAGATATGTGATCATACCCAACTTTATATGTACCATAGCTCACCCCACATCTCACGTCGGGTGCGGCCTGACCATTTACATGCTCCATAGCTGTTACGTGTGATTAGCCTGATCTCTACATGCACCATAGCTAACCAACGGTTAGCCTGACTTTATATGAACCATAGCTAATCACATGTAACCAGCCTGATCAAGTTCCCAAGCCGATCACATGTTAAAGCTAGTACTCATACACTTAGTCATAGGTTTCTTGCTCTTGGACATATTGTTTTCTTTTCCTGCAGTTACTTACAGTATTTCCAGTATTCTTTTCATTGTACATTTCTCGTACCTATACATGCATCTGGTATGTTTCCATCTAGAACTGCTACATAGTTTATGTCATTTATATAGAACTGCTATTTAGAGATGTACTTTGCTCCTTCCTGACTGGAAAATATTTTTCCAGACTGTGACCTTAGTGGACTTGTCTCTGACACTTGGGGATTGGTTGTTACTGATTTCAGGTATGATTATTTTGCCAGTAGACTTGTGTTGTATTCTTTTGTTTCTTCAATTCTTATCGTGCTATAGTTGTGATTGAGTATGTTGTTCATTTTATAGTGTTATCCGTGTCTCCTTATGGAGTTGGATACTAGCGTGAGATTGGTTAGATAGTACTCGACCTAGACAGCGTTCTACCGCCGATGCTGCGGCGTAGGCTGGACGTACCCACGCACTCGTGCCCCTAAACCGGGTGCGGGTCGTGACACATTTTAGTGGTGGCCCACACAGGTCAGACTTCGCTAGTTGTGCGATATCGTGGTAGTGCGATGTCATAGTTGTACTACTGCGTATCTGCTATAGAATATAGGACATAGGATACTAGGATGAGAGAGAATACTCAATCACAAATTCTTGAGAGATTCCTGGGACCACCCCTTGAGAATCTTATTATAATTTCCAATTTAAATCTTTTTTCCTTGTTTCCGTCCGCTCTCGCTTGTTGTCACTGAACTTGATTCTTGTTGAGCAGTTATTAAATTAAAATTCTTGGTATCATTGTTGAGTTTGATTCTTGTTGACCAGTTGTAACTTTAATTCCTGGTATAGTTGTTGAGTTGATTTCAAATTGAGATGAATTTTATGGACTAAAATTTACGGTATCATCTGATGACATATATTGATGAGGACAGTGAGAAAGGTAAAAACGTCTACTTTGGTTATGGAACCTAGAGTTTATCAAAGCCATATTAGCTGCCGTGACGAGAACGTAGGAACCTAACTTGGATGTACATACTTTAGTTATGAGATTTAGAGTTCTCGCAGCCATACCGGTTGGCGTGGCGAGTATTCTAGATGACATGATTATAGGGTTGCATACCTTAGTTACGGAACCTGTCGTTCATCGCATCTATGCTTACTGGCGTGGCGAGAATTCTGTGTGTCATGATTTCTGACAGACGTGTATGATTATCAGGTTGTATCTTAAATTGGTTCTTAAAGTATCATCTCAAGACTTATCTATTTCTGTTATTCAGGACTTTGTTCCATCGCTTCTTTCTTTACTAGCAGTAAAGATACCTTCTGTCCTCAATTCAGTCTTTGAGCTCCTATTCCTTGAGGATTTCTTGTTAAGTATGATAATTAGTGGCTTGTAATTTTGTCTGTATTTTGTATTAGTGTTGACTGTGTTGTTAGTGAGTTGTAAGTGTTTCTTAGTTGGACATGTGAGCAGTAGGCTTTAATCTAGAGTTAGCCCTTAGCATAGTACCTTGTACCAATGATTCTAGGAGTAGTGTCATTAGAGACTGAGAGTTAAGGAGAGTATAGGGTATCAGTGATAGTTCTCAGAGTTAGTATCAGAGCCAATTACCCGTCCTGGATAATCATGATGATGTAATTGAGTGATCTATGTAAACGATTAAGTATCCAGGAATTGTGTTAAGGATTTATGGAGCATAATGTCCAATTTGATGATTGATATCGGAAGCGTTAAAGGTAAGGAAATACATACGCATAAAGAGTTAATGAGGTGTCATGGGTAGAGAAATATTGGAATTGGTAATGAAAGTGGTTAAGCGTATCACAGATTAGTTTAACAGGCTGTAAAAGATTACAGGAAAATGCCTACACAAAAATCGAGATGAGGAACCATATACTTGCCCATGAGAATAGGAAACATGAGTGTTGTAGTAGATACATGTAATCCCGAGTTATAATGAGCATTGATGAGATGATGCATTAATGAAGCTAGTAATATAATACCAAGAGTGCCGATGATTCTATATCAAGGATTATTGAAAATGGTGCTAGTAACAGTAAGCACTCGGTGTGATGATAATTAGATGATATACCAGTTGGCATAAATTGAAATTATGAAAGAAAACACAGTTGATGGTAACTTTGATCATTGGAGGTAATAGTACAAGTGATTCGGGCAGTACAATTTAGTACACAATTATAGACACTAGATGCATTGAGTGCACCTTGAGTATCAGAGACCGTGAGCACTAATATGTACATTGAGGAGTTATAAATAAAAAGGTGGAAATGAATTTTAAATTTCAGAATTTTAAGGAGTTGAGATTTTATGTTGATGAAATATTGAGGATTTAAATTTGATTAAATAAACATTGTTAAGGCTACAAAGATTTTAGAAGTGATTAAATTTTATTTCGATGAGAAGTATCTGATTTTGAGGAGGTATATGCATTTTATTTTAAGTTGATCGGGAAGTTAAACCTTGACGATTATTTTGAAGATTAATTTTTGGCAGATGAGAGATATGAATATTAATATATGAGTAGTTGATATGGGTACCAGTGTACATGAATAGAAATTTGTAGTGAATGTGCTAGAGTTAAGTGTTTGTTAGAGATAGTAGACACTACAAGTAATATGTTAACATGATCCTTCTTCCTTCCTAATGTTCCTTTTCTTTCGCCTTTCGATTGATTGATTGATTTTCCTAGTACTGTGGTTCACATGCATGATTTTTGTTAGAATATAACTAGTAGTACCCCCCTAACAGAGACTGAAATACCATGACAAAAGACACATGACCTATATTTTCTTAAAATTGCATGGCTGTAGGTAGAGTTTTCTTAAACCATGATCATTAGGTTTTGACCATAGCAAAGATCTATGACGAGGTTATGACTGACAAAAAGAGACAAGAGGATTAAATTTGTGGGTGAGCATTAAATTAAACAAAGAATTTAGGGGTTGTTATAACGGAATTGATGGATCATTGATTTTATGAAAATCGAGGTATGATTGAAATTCGAGAACAAACATTTACTTAAAGGGAGAATTAAGAAATTCACAGAGCCAAAAATTTGAGGATTTATTAATTTTAAGGAGGTCTTGATATGATTGAATTGATTATTAAAAATTTGAAAATTTTGAGAGATTATCATTTTATCTATTTGATTGCAAGATAGAAATTTTATATAGTATGAATGTTGCATTGAAGATACTGGAAGCATCGCATCGTTGAGTATTTGAGGAAAAAGAAAAGCAGGAAATAAAATCGTAAATGGAATAGGGTCAAATTAAATTCTTGGGATGAGGAGTTAGATTGGAATAAGCATCAATTGAATTTGAGTTAGATGATTGATGAGTGTTTAAAGTTAAATTTTGGGATGCAGATTTTTAAGTTTTATAAATATGCATTGATTGGATTTCAATTAAAACGATTGGATAGTAAAATTTTGTATTTAGTTATTTACTCAAAATTTGAGGGATTATGATACGACTGGAATTCAATTAAAATATTGAGGATTTGAGTAGTAAAATTTTTACATTGGGATAATAAATTCAAAGGATGAAAAAAAAAATATTAGTTCAAAACCCGGAAACATTATACATACGGATAAAGAAATATGGAATGAAATGAAGCTCATGGTAAAGAAGATTATAATATAATTGATTATGGGATCATATAATTGAAGGTCGTAAGGTAAGATCATGGTATATTGAGGTTGTGAAATAACATTATGAAATTACTTCATGATTATTGGTTTAAAATTTAAATTTTGATAGAAATAATATGATGAGTAAAGGCAATTATTGAGGATCTTAAATTTCGAGGACGAAATTTTTCTAAGGTGGGTAGACTTGTAACCTCCGATTTCCAAATTTCCGAAAAAATTAGATTTTTAATTTATTTTAAATACCAAGTTTATAAAAATATTTTCTGCTTGAATTTTTGTATTTGATTTGGAACAATGTTTGATTTTAGAAGGTAATTTAAAATCTTTTATAAAAATCATTTTTCCTAAATGTCGATTTCTTATAAATAAATAAATAAATAGTAATGTATATATATTTCTCTAGTTTCAAATATTTATTGGCTTGAAATCATAAAATTATTTATTTGATAAAATTAATTAAAGGACTAGTTGTTTCTTCAAAATAATTTTTTATATTTATTAGGATAGTAAATAAATTACATAGCTTTCCTAAAATATTTTCTGAAATCATAATCTTTTCTTTTTAAATTTTACAAATTGCCATTTCCTATTAACTAGCCAGCACACCCTCATTTTTCCCACATGAGAAACCCTTTTTTTTATATATTTAGTCCTGGCCATTCATTATTGGGCCAATCCTCACCCTTTAGCCCACAACTCTCTCCCTATTTAAGTCCCTCATCACCTCTCCCAAGAAACCCTAATCTCCAATTTATTAGCTAGCCCCCACAATTCCCAAAGCCAACAAGCCACCACCATTTTGTGTGCTCGTGTCCGTGTGTCCAGCATCACCGTGTCAGCCGTGATGGCCTCGGGTCCGACCCCGGGTGTCCCACCGTATCCATTCATTTCCTGTGTCCAGATTTACAATATTACAACCTGATTTCCGTGTCCGACACACCCGGACACAACCCCCACACCACAGCAAACACCCACCCGTGTCCAACACCGGACACGTCTACAGTGCAACCCATCGTGTCCAGACCCCGACACAGAGTCCAAACCCTAAACCTAACCTAGATCTACCGCCGGTGGCCATGCCTCACGTCGTCGAGTCGCCACCGCGTCGAGTCGAGCACCCCCCCCCCCCGCTGAGTTCGACAGCCGCCGCCGCGGATTCCCTCCTCGCCGAGTTCGAGTCGAGCCTCGCCGCAGAGATCCAGTCGCCGCCGAGAGACCGCTGCCGCCGCCTCGAAGCCGCCGCTGCCCTCGAACAGACCGCCGACCGCCTCGAGCCGAACACCCAGCGCCGCCTCCTCGAACCCAGCGCCGCCTCGAGCCGAGCGACGCCGCCGCCTCAGCATCTGTCGAAGCCGCGTGACCTCGACGGAGCCCCCTACGCCGACCCCGGCGGACGTCCCCGCGCCGGCGAACGGAAACCCCCAAACGTGAGTTCCCCTCCCCTTCCTTCGACCCTGTAGTTAGGATAGGTGATGAATTAGTTTATTTTTATGAATCAGTTTATTATATATAAATTAGTTATTACATATAAATTAGTTTATTATATATAAATTAGTTATTTTTATATAAATTAGTTCTAATATAATTAGTTTATATTATATAATTAGTTATTTTATATAATTAGTGATATAATAATTAGTTTAATTAATTTATAAAATTAGTTAGTTAATTTGTAATTAATGTAGTAAATAAATGTAATATATTTTGTAAATAAATATAACTAGTTTAGTAATTAATGTAATTAGTCTAGTAAAATAATGTAATTAGTTAGTAATTTCATGTATTAGTTTAATTTAGTAGTAATCAGTAGTTAATTTATTAATTAGTTATTAATCAGTTAATAATTGTTAATCAGTTAACTAGTTTAAACCAGTAATTAGTTAAGTTAATGTAATTAGTTTAGTAAATACAACATAATTCGTTTTATTGTTTTAATGTATGAAATTAGTTATTTATTATGTGTAAATTTAGTTATGTATTATATATAAGGGTTTTTTATTATGAAAATTAGTATATGTATATATAACCGTATTTTGGCATAAATATGTATATGTAGATCTATATTTTCGTATTGGTATATGTATGTATTTAAAATATGAATAGGTATATTATTTATTTTATTAATAAAATTTTATAATTAAGTATGTATAATTAGTTGTATATGTATGTATATTGGGTATTTTATATGGTATAAAATTAATTTGGTGAATTAGTATTAGTATATAATAATAACATTGACAAGATATATATTTTAAAAATGTATTTTAGCACATGTATGAGTATACATATATAATGTTCAACTAGTATAAATCAAATATGTATATTAAAAGGTATATATAGATGTATTGTAAATACATGTAAATTGGTATATATATAGTTACGTATTCTAGTATATGTAAATTGGTATATGTATATTGTATACATACTTAGTATATTTTAATACAACTTGTAAAAATATATATACATGTATTTTGTATACCTACTTAGCGTATTCTAATATATAAAATTAATATATATGGTAAATATATTGTTCAACCTATATATATATATTATGCATGAATTAAATGGTATATATATATATTGTATATGTAATTATATTGGTGCATGTATAAATATTGTAAGTATTAATAAGTGTAATGTGTATTATATACGTATCCCTACTAGATGACCTAGTTGACTAGAGCCATGCCTGGCAGAGCCCTGAGTTCATATATTTGTGATGTGTTAGTGTAGCACCTGATGCAAATGTTGTATTTGATATATTTTTAGGACTGTTGGATCCTCCCGACGATACTCTGGGACAGGACATTGGTTTTACCAGCTAAGGACCCAAGGCGAGTACATTCTCTGATTAGTTTCTAATTTATGATATCTCCTATGTTCACTGTATCTAGTGTAAATATCCATGTTCTTGACACATTGGTTACACGGATTGGTATACACGGATCTCGTCATGAGATGTTATTCCTTATTCATGGTGTAGCTTGTACAAGACTTGTTTTCTTGATATCTTGTGCATGTACAGACACTGATTCCCGGGGAGATTTGCTACCTTCCTAGGGAATCCTGTGCCATAGCGTACCATGATTGGATCCACTATACCAGTCGGGGGTTTGGGGAGTATTTTAGTGTAGATATGTGATCATACCCAACTTTATATGTACCATAGCTCACCCCACATCTCACGTCGGGTACGGCCTGACCATTTACATGCTCCATAGCTGTTACGTGTGATTAGCCTGATCTCTACATGCACCATAGCTAACCAACGGTTAGCCTGACTTTATATGAACCATAGCTAATCACATGTAACCAACCTGATCAAGTTTCCAAGCCGATCACATGTTAAAGATAGTACTCATACACTTAGTCATAGGTTTCTTGCTCTTGGACATATTGTTTTCTTTTCCTGCAGTTACTTACAGTATTTCCAGTATTCTTTTCATTGTACATTTCTCGTACCTATACATGCATATGGTATGTTTCCATCTAGAACTGCTACATAGTTTATGTCATTTATATAGAACTGCTATTTAGAGATGTACTTTGCTCCTTCCTGACTGAAAAATATTTTTCCAGACTGTGACCTTAGTGGACTTGTCTCTGACACTTGGGGATTGGTTGTTACTGATTTCAGGTATGATTATTTTGCCAGTAGACTTGTGTTGTATTCTTTTGTTTCTTCAATTCTTATCGTGCTGTAGTTGTGATTGAGTATGTTGTTCATTTTATAGTGTTATCCGTGTCTCCTTATGGAGTTGGATACTAGCGTGAGATTGGTTAGATAGTACTCGACCTAGACAGCGTTCTACCGCCGATGCTGCGGCGTAGGCTGGACGTACCCACGCACTCTTGCCCCTAAACCGGGTGCGGGTCGTGACACTCCGGGAAGTAGGTGTAACACCATCCGGGACTTCTTGGGGAGGAAGATTGCCAAATTGCAGGAGATCATGTTGGCCGTGACCGTCTTCTCGCTATTGCGCAGAGTGATGGCCTTAGCATCGATTAGCTCCTGGATCTTCCTTTTCAGTATATAACACGCCTTTGTAGGGTGGTATACGTATCTGTAGAAGATGCAGTACTTGGGGTTATTAGTACTGCCGACTTCATTGGGCCGCTTCTCCTCCAGTAGGGTAATCTTGCCACTTTTGACAAGACACTTGAATATGCTTGGAATATCGTCGTCGTCGAAAGAGTATACTTCGGTGGGCCTGGAAGTCCCAGGTTTTGTCTGCGTGGTTGCCGCAGTCTTTCGTCTGGACGTATTGATCGCCAGAGCTTCTTTTCCTTTGGAACTGGGAGGATGGTCGTTGTTGGGGGATGACCTCTTGCCTCTATCGGAGGTAGAGATCATGATGCCATTGTCACGCGTCTTGCGACTGTTGTCCTCGGCAGCTACCGCTCAGATGATGAACGAGGGCCAATCATGGAACTGATATGGTCCTGTGAATACCGAGATCACGGAAAGAAGGTTCTTCCTGCAAATGTCCACCAATGCAGAGTCTGGAACTCCGGGAGGCATTTGCAAAGTGGCTTGACGAAAACGTTCGATGAAGGTGCGAACGTCCTCTTTATCCCTCTGCTTCACTTCAATGAGAGAGGACATCGACATATCCATCCCTCCTTCGTAGAATCTTGCGAAGAATAAGGCTTTGAAGTCGTCGAAGGAAGTAATGTAGTTGTCCGCCAGGCTGCGGTACCACTGGTAAGCTACTCCCGAGAGACAGCCCTTGAACACCCGAGTGAGGAGGGCGTCATACCCCTGTAGCAACACCGTCATCATACTAAAGTAGTTCATGTACTGACTCGGTGATGTTTTTCTCTCGAACAGAGCCATGGTCTGTGGTTTGTATCTAGGAGGGAAAGGGGCCTCTTCCCAGATAGCCGGGTAAGGCTGGTTGATTCCTAATTTTTTGAGCTAATCTTTGTGCTTCAAGGAATCAAATTGGGCTTTCAGCTCCCGTACTGCCTGTATCAGATTTTCAGTCGGTAGTGGGACCACGAAGTGGTGAGGAATCGGTTGTATTGTGACTCCAACGGGAGGTAATACATTCTCTGAGTGAGGAAGCGGAGGAACTGCTGACTCTTGATCTAGAGCAGGCTCTTGGATCGTGTTGGATGGTGGTAAGTCCACCCCCACACGTATCTGAGTTGGAGGGACCGATGCTTGAGCCATGGCAGCTGCGTGTTGAGTTAGCATCATTTGGTGCATGTTCTCCATCATGGATTGCATCTCCTTCAGAGACGTCTCTAGTATAGTGATGTGTTGCTCAGCGCTCCCGGACGGGGAAGCTTCCTCGCGTTCATCTCCAATGGCATAAACTCCTATCTCCCTGGGTGTCATTGAAAGATTAGTATAGGTCTCTGTAGAAGTTGACTCTATACTTTCGGCGTCTGATTCGGGCGACTGGCGACCCCCAGCATCGGAATCAGAAGAGCATGAAGCCGGTTGTTGTGACCTCAAACGAGTGTTTTGGAACACCCCAGCTTTGGTGTTCCTAAGGAGCATGTTGAATCTCCTTCGGCTCAGAGTTCTAGAGGGATGACGTCTTGAGCCTGACCTTCCTCTAGGTATGTGTGAAGCCATGTTCACAGATGCATGCGTGGGCTCTTCTTCCTGGAAAGATGGAGTGTAGCTCAACCGGTCGAAAACTGACCATTTTGCTTCAGAGCAGCAATAATTAATTAAAATCCTATGACTATTACAATAGTGCTCGCTAGGAGGCGTAATAGACATGCTGGAAGATCCCCTCTTCTTGCGTTTCTGGATTAGATACTTGCGTAGGTCAGGAGGAGTTGAAGAAGGAGAAGATGATGGCTTGCTCCTTCTGTTCACATCAGTGGGCATACGGATGTTGGGAACCATAGTTTTCCCTGTGCCACCTGCATACAACAGGTTGGCAATCTGGGTGGCAGATAATCCCCAAGGAGGGTGTCTTTCTGTAAATTGAGCCTTCTTTATGTTTTGGGGCTTCGCCTGGCGTAATTTAGAGCTCTGCTCTGGTTGGCATAAAGATGAGGATGTCCTCAGTCGGCCATCAGCTTCTCGCGTAATCCGGAGGACGGGAAGATTGTTCCCTCGCTGGCGTAAAGGCCGAGAAGTTGAGTAGTCCGCCGCTTGCTTTCCCTTGCGTAGATTACAGGGATCATCTGCTTTTCCGCGAAAGGCAGATACATTTTTACTCGCGGAGCGCATTTGGGATTCCTGATTTGGCGCTGAGGCATTATCAAAAATTTTGTCTATTCCGCCAGGGACGGGAGACTGAATTTTACGCGCAGAGCGCGGAGTAGGCTTCTGGACTAGCGCTGAGGCATTGTCCGAAGTTTTGTCCGCCCTTTCAGAGACAGGCGACTGAATTTTACGTGCAAGGCAGAGTATACTTCTGGGTTAGCGCTGAGGCATTGCCAGAAGTTTTGTCTGCCCTGTCAGAGACAAGCGACTGAATTTTACGCGCAAGGCACGGAGGGAGCAATGCTACAACCTCATTGGTCGGAGAGATTGGAGAGTCCACAGGAATGGTACAGGATGTCTTGGGCATCCAGACCTTACGCAGCTTCCTGTTGTTTTGGACAGAGAGAGTGAGAGCTACCCCCTGTTCCAAGTATGTCTTCGTAGGCAGACTGGTCGAACTGGACGACCAGTGTCTTCTTCACGGATCCCACGGATACCGTATCGTGTTGAGCAATTGCTTCCTCATTAGAAGAGAAAGATGTCCCCAGCAGAGTCGCCATCTTGTTGTCTGATAAAATAAACAAAAAAATATGGAAACGAGGCTTTATACGAAAACTCGCCCTTTATGTTTACAAACAAGCAGTACAATTAATCCAATACGAGGATGTCGAGTACAATTTTTTAATCTGGGTAAATATTGCTATAGGAGTCTGATCTGTAGTCGATCACTTTGTCCCTTGGACCATACGATGATGAAGAAGTGTCGTAGAAGACAGAAAGCAGCTTCGAAGGTTGCTAAAGAGAGTGGATGCTCGATGCCAAAGTCGTCGATCGCTACTCTTTGCCTGAGCTCTGGATTCTTCTCTCTCTCTCGACCGTTTGACCTTCAATTTTTTGACCTTTTCCTCTGTTGATAGAGGTCTCCATTTATAGAGTTTTAGTGACAGTGACCACTCAGTCGGTATAGAAATCGAGTAGTGGAAAGTACAGCACCCTTTTATACGACGGTTACAATAACCATTGCCTGCGTATAGATGAGCTTTTGAATAAGCGTGTGACGCGTGTCCAACTAAAGGAAAATGCGTATAACTGCTACGAAGATCACGGCATAGAAGCCATGTAGGTAGTTATCCTTTTTGTAGAAGAGGTTGGCATAGAAGGCAATAACTATCACCATGGCATAGAAGCCAAATAGGCATAGAAGCCGAGTGGGCGTAGAAGCCGAGTGGGCGTAGAAGCCTAGATGATGTGGACGTCTTAGCCAAAATTATGGCTCTTGGAGATATAATCAAATCTTTTGCATTAAATGCAGAGATCTGCCACCATCCTGCGCATTAAATGCAGAGGCTTGTCTTTAAGATTTGTCATTATTCTGCGCATTAAATGCAGATACGCGCCTCGAATCCTGTACGAAGAGTAACTGCTGACGTGGCAGTCTGTTTGTCTTTTGCAGAGCGTAAGAAGCTCACGTCTGCCTGTGTAACACTAGGCAGCATATTCCCTTGTATGCGTAAGAGTAGTTTACGCAAAGGGGATGTCACTAAACGACGGTTCGGTGATATTTAATCAAATCTTCTGTATTAAATGCAGAGATCCGCCATTATCCTGCACATTAAATGCAGAGGCATATTTTGAAGGTCTGCCACCCTTCTGCGCATCAAATGCAGAGACGTGCCTCGGGCATCTGTCAGTATTCGGCGCTTTAAGTGCAGAGACGTGCCTCGAGAACCTGTCACCGCTCTGTGCATTAAATGTAGAGACGTGCCTCGAGCCCTATACGAAGTGCAACTTTTGACGTGGCAGGCTATTTGTCTTCTGCGGAGCGTAAACAGCTCACATCTGCCTGTATAAAACTAGGCAGCATATTCCTTTGTATGTGCAAAAGCGGTTTACACCAAGGAAATGGCAATAAATGACAGCCTGGGTTGCAGTACCGCGCCATCATTATACCCGTCGCCTGGGTAGTCGTGCAGTACTCTTTGTCAGGAGTCCAGACGTCAGGTTCATTGCATGATCTGACAGGTTTATTTCGAAGAATACGAAGCGTTCCTCGTACACTTTAATGCTGCATTAAAAGCGGATGAGTTTTACGCCATAAAGGCGATAAAGCACCCTGTTTACACAGAAGCAGCCTAGACATACTGCGTTACGTCGATGTTCCTTGAGTTTATATTTTACGCTATGCTCAGCAAAAAAGCTCTGTTTGTACGTTGATGACTCTGAAGTCCTTTGTTTACGCTGCTCTGCATCAATATGCTGCGTATAGCTATCCAGCATATTTTAATGCTTCTACAACGCTGTATCATGAACAATAATTCATAAGTGGTATATATTTATCATAAGTCATAGGGTATAAACTAATCTCATCCACAGCAATCAATGGATAAATGATTAACCAATAACTATGAAACTCTATCAAAATAAAGTATCTAAAGATGATAGTCGGATGGAAACAAATCCACTACCAACTAGAATATAAAAAATAAACACAATATAAGTACAACAACCAACAATCACAAGGCTCGAAGAGAAGACCTCCTCGGAATGTAAGTAACCAGTTTAGATCTGCGCTCCTGCGAATACTCATGAACATCTACACCTGAAAAGGGATCAGGTCCTCATAGAGACATAACAAGATACATAAAAGCATGTCATAAAGTAAATACTGAATAAATAAAATGGTGTGCTAAATATCTAAGTGAATGCAATACGAGGACAACTTTGGTACGTATGGGTAGGCGTAGGCATAACGTCCAACATCCTCTAGAGTGTGGTATCTGTAACATCCATTATTTCGAAGAATGAGGTATTTGTATATATATAACGTCCAACACTCTAAGGAACGTGGTATCTACAAAAATATATACGTTCGTATCGCTCCGAAGAACGTGGTGTCTGCAATAAAGGAGGTAGGTGTCCCATATGCCTATTAGTCGTCCTTCCTGTCAAATAAAAATGTACAAGTTGGGAACTCGACGTTGACATCTCGTACTATAATGCAAGTCTCTATAGAAATAAACAACTAAGTAAAATATCGTGATACGTGTTGCTCACCCTGATGGCCAGTCGAGCATAAGGCACGCGTCCCTACATGAACTAACTCTGTGACGTACAATGATACGTGTCAAGGCCTAGGGATTCATGCCTATAACTCCAAAATTTTTGGTGGGTCTACTAGACTCTAGATCAGACACAAGTCCTAACGTCAACGCCTTCGTTGACTGCACCCGAGCCTCTCTCGAACGCGCACAGTTATATAATCTAAAATGATAAACATGCAACTAAATATATAACTGAATTTAAACAGTACAACAAGGCAAGGTATACTTGCCAGGCAAGAAAGCTGCGAAGTACCAATAACCTGCTCCTGAAGTCGCGCCGATAAATCCAATATCCTAAATACATGTGATATAATACAATACAACATCAGTCATTACACTACCACATACACAAACATAAATACTCTAAACTCAGGGCTACACTAGGTATGTCACTGGTCAACTAGGGTCAAGTGTGCGTCTAATCGTACGGGTATCGCGTCTGTAATTGCTGTGCAAGACAGATAGTCAAAATGATACAGGGTTTGCCAGTATGTCAGTGTACATAATGGCAGTCTGCTAACAATATTACATGGTTACAGGTCAACGTAACTACAGGATATCCGTGGTTACACTCGGGTCACCTAGTATATAAATATACATTATTATTATCTAGCATATATCATTAATACTTATAATACATATATACACCAAATGAATACATTTACCATATATATATGTATATATATACTAATTAGATTTATACTATATATATTAACATATACTAGGAATACGTATATAATACATATACATGTGTATACATACTAATTAAGAAATTTAATATATATATATGTATATATATACCAATATTAATATTAACATATACTAATAGGAAACCTGAATATATATACATACACACACATAAAAATATGAAAGGAGGGTACACATTCGTACCTTGGGGTACGTGTACGGAGACGATGACGACGTTGTGGTTGACGATGATGATGACGAGGACGACGAGGGTGATGACGACGTTGACGATGGTGACGACGAGGATGGTGATGACGATAGGCGACGAGGGTGATGATGATGATGATAACGCTAATAATTATGAAGATGATGAAGAGATGAGGATGATGATGATGGCAATGGTGATACTAGTGGTGATGACCGGAGTCCGGCTAGGGGAGGGTCCGGCAGGAGGAGGGGTTGTGGTCGAGGGCTCAGGAAGGGGTAGACAGAGAACGGTGGCGGTGGTCGGGTCGTGCTCCGGGAGAAGGAGGAGAAGAGGGAAGGGGAGGCTCGGGTGGAGTTCAAGAGAGGAAGGGGGTGGTGCTGCAGGTGGTGAGGTGGACGAGGACAGTGGTCGAGGCCGGCGACGGTGGATCTCGGGGATGAGCAGGACGGAGCAGGGAGGTCATGGCTGCTCCGGTTTAATGGCAGCGAGTCGTGCTGCCACGTTGGCGAGGCTGACAGTGGTGCGGTGGGTGTTCAATCATGGAGGGAGGAGACGAGAGAGAGGAGGACGGTGGCTGTGTAGATGGCTGCTCGACGTTGCCCGGGAAGTCAGCGGTGATGTCGACCAGTGCTCAGAGGAGGAGATGTCGGGGGAAGATGAACGTGGTGATGGTTGTACTGTCGGCTCCGGTCGAGCGGTGGAGGACAACGGCCTCGGGTGAGCATGGTCGAGGCGAGGGTCGACGGGGATCAGTCTATGCTCAAGTGGAGGCGAGCCCAGGCGGTTGCAGGCTGCTCTGGCGAGGGTGGCCGGAGGGGAGGATGAAGGGATGGGGTCGACTGGTGAAATTGGTTTAGAAAAATAGAAAAAGAAAAAAGTAAAGAAAAAGGTATTATATAAACATGGGAGGGGGTTTGGTTTGACCTAGGAAAATTTAACTTTGGTCAACACTCCTTGGGATTGGGCCTTGGGCTTGCCATGGGGATGTTTGGAGGGCTAGGATTTGCATTATTTAAATACAAGGCTAGAATTTAAATGGGAGGCCGATATGCGCGTTGCACATTCCAAAAATTATGAGAAAATTTCTATGAAGGAAAAAATAGGTTTATGCATGTATTGTGTCTAATGGTGTGGACACCTCAATGCACTTTTGCATAAAAGTGCTCCACAATCGGAAAATTGCACAAAGATGGAAATTGGATTTTAATTAATTAAATTACCGCGTACAGTGTTCTGGAATTAATTAGAAGTACATGGGGATAAATTTAGGTAGAACACAAGTGTCATGGACGTAGAGGATTCAGTGTAGAATTTTATCATAAATTAGGCTGTACGAAACGGGTCAAGTTTGTGTCTCCTGTTTCGATTGGAACGCACAAGGATACAAAGTCGTATTTATTTAAAATTTAATATAAACCCCCGTGACGAATGTTGTGCGACTAAAATGTAGCATGAGAGAGCATAATTATAAGTTACACCAAGATCAGAATGTAAGGCGGTCACGTCTAGGACAAGGTTATGAAATTTGTAGGAAGGCAATGGCTAGTAAGGTGCTCCAATTATCGAAGCAACGGTAAGGTGCACTAGGTGATATAAATATTGCATAATTAAATAATATGTCGTGTTCTATTTCCAATTGGATACAACTAACCCTAGTTTCTCTATCTATGCCAAATAGGTCTAATTTTGGGTAAGGTGGTTTACAACTGGGGCTGCTCCTCCATCCTTTACAGCAACTCATCATGGAGAGACGTAGTCTGACGGTCAACGGCCTCCTGGACTCTGGCCGACGATTGCGAGGGCTGTGTGGAATGTGTAGCTGTCGGCGAGGCCCTAGATGACTAAAACCAGGACACCATAGGATCCCATACCGTAGTACATACCCCTCTGGAGACCACCAGCTGCGGTCACCCACAGGTCGTCCGCCAATGGAGCTGGTGCGGGCTGCGAGGAAGTACCAGCCTCTTCAGGTGTAGGTGCACTAGCAGTCGCTCGCTTATGCAGCCTAAGATACTCGACCTAGAAAGGTTTGAAAACTCGATACTTGCCTAAGTTATATTAAAATTAACACAAAGTAAAGTAATACTTACATAGGTCTGCGAGGCCCTCTCATCAATGAGATTTTCGTCCTAGCGATGGGTGGCCAAGAAGACGGTCACTATGTTTGCATCCTCACCCCTCTGTACCTGTTAAAAATATATTATTTAGTACTAAACTTAAACATTTTTTCATACTATCATTTTATGGTACTTATATTAAAATAATATATTTTAAAAAAAAAACATACCAAACGACGAAAATATTTCGTCATCGAAATCGAGCCACCACACCACTTGGCAGCATTCTGCCTAGCCACCTTGGCCTTCTCAAACCTTTTCTTGTAGCTCGGATCGTCGAATCTAGCCCTCATCGCAGTCCACTGCTTAGACGTGATCCAACCTTGGATCGGTTTTTTAGCACGATCATGAGCCTTCTGGTCATCCAGAGCATCTCGGATAAGCTTGGCGGCAATGGTAGAAAAGAGCCACTCGATCAACTCGGCCCGGTACGGAGGATAGAAATATGTTTGCTACAATAAATAATTTATTAAGTGAGCATCACGGATAAGTTATATAATATGCATAAATTAGAAGATTTACTTAATATACTTTTACCTGGAAGTGAGCAAACCAGAATGCCTTCCTCTCCTCCGGAGCCTCAGAGTAGTTGATCCAAGGGCCACCGTAGTTGTTCCCCAAAAATTGGCCCAGGCATCTCTGAACCGACGATGGATGATATCTATACAGAGATAATTATTTTAATCGAAAAATTCAATATACGATGAATAAAGAAATATACGATATATATTATGCTAAACCATCTAATTGACTTACTTTGTACCGTCGGCCTAAATCTCTGTCCTCGTCTCCTCCGGAGGTGCGCATGGAGGATCTTGCTGATGCTGGAACAACGTGGGCACGACCTCCTCGACATGCTCATCTGTCCCCATGGTTCCATCAATAGGAGAAACGCTGGACGAGGGAGTACTTTCATGTCTGGAATTACTCGTCCCAACAGTCGGAGATGTGAGTGATCGATATACTGGAGTACTGGATGACGACAATCGGGAACCAACAGTAGGCAGTACCGGAGGAGCACTCTGTCTACCTCAGGACCTGCCGAATCCTTTGCGTCGTCCTGTCATACCTGATAACAACATATAATGAATATAGAAAAACACAAATATATAGTATATTCTACATTCAAAATGTGATGCATATCTCAAAGCATTCTATAGTAAAAATTTAATACATATATTCGTTAAAATAATACATTCTACAGTCAAAATATAGTTACATTCTATAGGCAAAATATTTTATTTTCAATCATCTTCAGAAAATTCATCTTGTTCGCCTTCCTCATCCTCCTCTCCCTCTTCCTCCTCCTCATCTTCACTTTCATCTACTTCATCTTCGTCTTCCTCTTCGGATAATTCTACATCTTCTACATTATTACTCGTGTAATAAGTAACTTCCGTTGAGTCCACATCTATAATATTTGTTACAAGAGGTAGATCATCCTCCTGATAAGATATTTCGTCAATATCAAGATATTTTTAGCTTTAGTCTTGCATACTTCCTACCAATCCAACCTCGATATCCCCTGTCTAGGATAAGTTGTGAAGTACACGAGCTGAGCCTGACTTGATAGGATAAATAGTTCGTAGCCTTGATATATACGCTTGTAGTTTATATCCACAAGGCCATGCTTGTCAATTTTCCAACCTTGATCTTGAATCAGATCGAACCATTCACACTTGAATAGCATGATATTAGTAGGTTCTGTGCCATAATTAAATGTTAACTCTACAATCTCTCGTAAGATGCCAAAGAAATCATTGCCTGGATCGATGTCTTTATAGTTCGAAGATTTGATACACAAACAACTATTTTTCATGGAATCAAGTTCCATAAAGCCGTCTCTGATAGGAGCATTTGTTGACTTGAACCTGAACCCATTCACACAGAAACTTGGCCATATTTTAACGGCAGTAATTGTTCCCTTGGCTAGAGTTCTAATAGATTCAGTCTCGGGTGTTATTAGACGATCGACTTAAATACCAAAGTAGCGATAGTAAGTTATTTGTTTTGCAAGTACAGAATTAAAAAGTAATTACCAAGTATCTTACTTATGTGCTCAAACAAGATAGAAAATGGCATCTCATTTCTTGTTCTACTTCTTCGTCTGTTATGTAAGGTCTAACCGACCTCAACTCATTATTATATGTACTGAAAAATAATGAAGCAACTGCTGATTAGTACCCTAATAGTATCTTATACTACTACATTGAGATAATGTAAATGTGGACGTATTAATTACATACCCCTCTAGCTTCTCCACTTCATCCTCATCGCAATTGAGTAATATATACAACTGAGCAGCCCTTAGCTTATCGTCATTCAAATATCTCTTATCTATTTTTTCCGAAGGCCTTCCGGACGCATTGAATACTTTGAGTATTGCATCATTAGATTCCTGATATGCGTCGTCATTTCTCGGAGCTTTCGTTCTATTAGTAGCAATATGCGATTTGAAATATATCGAGCAAAAGTTTGTAATCTTCTCGAGAACATAAGCTTCACAAATAGAGCCTTCAACCCGTGCCTTATTTTTCACCTTTCTCTTTAGGTGATTCAGATGCCGCTCGAAGTGGTACATCCACCGATAACCGACAGGACCACCAACACGTGCCTCGTAGGAAAGATGAATTGGCAAATGCTCCATAGAGTCGAAGAATCCAGGAGGAAACACCTTCTTGAGCTTACATAGTGTTACCGCAATGTCCTTCTCTTGCTTTTCTAGACGATCGACGACCAACTTAGTACAACAAAGATCTATGAAGAATATGTTGAGCTCTGTCAATGGATCCCAAACGACCTACGGTAAGAATTCCCAAAATGCAATCGGAATTAACCTCTCCATGAATACGTGACAATCGTGGCTCTTCATACCCGCCAGTTTATTCTCCTTGAGGTCGACGCATCTTCTCAAGTTTGACACGTACCCGTCTGGAAACTTTAGACCCTGAATCCACCTACAAAGTCTTCCTTTATCCTCTTTCTCCAGTGAGAAAACTGACTTAGGTTGCTTTAACTTTTCATTTCCTTCCTCTATCAAATGTAATGCAGGACATCTACATATTTCTTCTAAGTCCAACCTGGCCTTCGGATTATCTTTCGTCTTCCCCTTTACCTCCATTACAATATTAATTATGTTATCAAACATATTCTACTCGATATGCATGACATCAAGGTTATGTCTGATCAGATTGGTGCTCCAATATGGCAGATCACAGAATATACTCCTCTTCGTCCAGTTTTGGGTGCGACCAAATCCGTCATACTTGTACCCTTAGCAGGCTCTTCGATAGCACTTGGTAAATCTTTTACCTCTTTCCATATCGTGTATCCAGGCCACCTTGGAGGTGGCTTGGCCTTCTACATAACTCCCGCACGAAAAGCATTCAGGTTCCTCTAGTACGGATGATCCTTCGGCAAAAATTGTCAATGACAATCGAAGAAGCACGGTTTGCCTCCGTGTTTCAAACAGAAAGCCTTAGTACGGTCCATGCAATATGGACGTAAGAGACGACCATTGGTGCTCTATCCCGATAATATTCCATAGGCTAAAAAGTCGTTGATGGTCCACATAAGTGCTGCCCTCATCTGAAAATTCTGCTTTCTTAAAACATCGTATGTGTTGGTACCTACTTCCCACAGCTGATTCAACTCATCTATTAAAGGCTGTAAATACACATCGATGTTCCTCTTCGAATTATTCGGACTCGGGATAATAACGGTTAGAAACATATACGGAGTCTTCATGCATATCCAAGGCGGTAGATTGTACGAAGTGACGATCACAGGCTAACACGAATACTGGGAGCTCGAAAGTCTGAATGGGGTAAAACCATCAGAGGAGAGCTGCAATCTGACATTCCGCAAATTCGAAGCAAAATCTGGATACTCTCGATCAAAGTGCTTCTATGCTTCTTCATCAGATGGATGATCCAATACTCCTTCGATCTGTTTTTGCCTGTGCCAACTCATATTTTCTGTAGTCTCCTTAACCATAAATAATTGCTGCAACCGCGACGTCAAAGGCAAGTAGTGCATCAAATTGGTAGGCTTCCTTGCACCGACAGACTTTTCTCTAACAGTGGACTTGTAGCGATTAGCACCACAGAATCTGCACGCATCTTCATCCTTGTCGTCTTTGTTGTACAACATGCACCCGTTGCAACATGCATCAATTTTCTCGTATCACATCCAGAGCGATCTCACCATCCTCTTAGATCGATATAAGCCTTTAGGCAACTTTGCACCCTTGGGCAAGATCTCTATAATCAAATCGATCAGTCGATTAAGGCATTCTTGCGACATATTAAAATCGGACTTGATGCTCAATAATCTTGTAACCACCTCCAATGGTGAATGATCCTCATAAGCAGGATATAATGGATTCCTTGCATTCTCAAGCAACTCCATAAACTTTGCAGCTTCGGCATTCGGTGCCTCCTCAGCTGCATCATAATTGTCCGGATTGCAACTATGTCCCGCCGCATCATAATTGTCCGGATTGAAACTAGGCCCCGCAGTATCATAAACCATGTTCACCTACCCGTCGTCGTAAGCATCGTGGTCGTGGACATCCATATACGGCTCCACATAAGTCTCTGACTCTGATGTTATAGACATAAGTTCTTCGTGCGCGGTCCACTGATAGTAATTCGGCGTGAAGCCCTTCGAGTACAAATGATATATGACTTCCACTTCTGGATGATATTTCCTGTTGTGACATCTCATACACGGACACTGAATTTTGGTATCGTCCATGTACTGAGGGAACGCCTTAGCGAACTACAGGAACTGTTGTACACCCTCAATAAATTCATCCTGCACACCGCACATGTTATCAGGATGACGGTTGTACATCCACGAACGATGACGCAGATAGTAATTTATATCCATTTCTAGATACTTCTGCAAAAATGACAGTATGTATCATATAAATCATTACATACAGTGGTTTATCACCTAACTTCATAACTTAACCGTACTATAAAAATCATAACTGATATAATACATACTTTTATTTATCAAAGTTTAAAATAAGCAATATTCAAAACAACTAACCATTTAACCTAACACATACATCTATCAACTAACAGTCATCAAGTATTAACTTACCTACAAACTGAGAACAATACCTAACTAACATGTAACACTAACCACCCTTTAACATATAACTTAACATTTACTAACAATTGATACTACATCATGACCTCTAATTCGAATACCAAACTAAAAGTCATATCTAATTATCATACTCCTACAACTACCTGACAGTAACCTTCACCATATACTAACCATCATCAATCATCTAACTACAGACAGTGTGCCACTGAACTAACAGTCATCAACTTCAAGTTCCACAATCAACTTCCTACCCTGGACTTAACTGTATTCAAATCTGAACACAACACCCACTGAACTACACCTAAACAGCAACCTGATTCCCCCATATTGATGCTTATTGTAGTTCTTCCTACGGTAGACTATCTGACTACCTCTCCCCCCATAGCACTATGAACTGCACTATAAGTATGCAGTCAACACACTATAGTTAGTGTGCCATACTACAGAACTGCAGCTACCCCCAACCACACTCCTAGATCACTGACTTACCTCAGCATGCTCTAATGCACATTGGGTTGATGTGCCTCAAGTCTTCCTCTGCTCACTGCTAGTAAGTAGTGCTCACTACTGCTGTTACCTCTACTTGCCATGCTTATATGTGTACCTCAATCTATGTGCTTGTGGGCACTCAAACCCGAGCCCCTCATATATTCACCATTGCACATCTAAAACCCAACTTGAGTCAAGCTTACTGATACACTTGTATCAGTATACACCATCTTCTCACTCATTTGCTGCTAATATAGGACACCACTATGATACCCTCAAATTTGATACACCCTCCCTGCATAATTCAATAACACTCTCACACACACTCTAACTAATATAAAATTATCAATACCAACCACACAAATAACACTAACAATACAGACACTATAGGCAGGCATTTGGTGCCAATAGTCACTGCTCTTGTTGGTTTCTCGACATTTAGTGCACATATATTTTAGTGTGCATGTGTGTGTCGAGTGTAGTGTCAGGGTGTGATCGTGGAGGATAGGTAGGTGTTAGGAATCAATCCTGATCAAAAACCCTAGCCCTAACCCTAACACTAACCCTAACCCCAAGTCAAAAAACCTAACCCCAACCCTAAACCTAGGTCCTGATCAGTGTCAGTGTATGTGTGTGTCATGTTAGTGTCAGTGTGTATGTGTGTGTCGTGTCTGTGTCAGTGTCACATGTGTGTCCTGTGAGAGAGAGAGAGAAAGAGAGAGAGAGAGACTTAAGGTTTACCTAGAGCTCGAGGAGGAGGAGGGGGATGCCGGAGTAGCCGCTATGGAGAGCCGATCGTCGGAGCGGTGAGGGGGGGGCGGCGGGGGAAATTTTTTGGTTTTTGAAATCGAAATAATTTTGACAAATGGGAAAAAATAAAACCGAGCCCTAATTAACCAAATTTTAGCGACGTTTAGCAACGTAAAAAAAATGTCGCTAAATTAAATTTTAGCGACGTCATAGACGTCGCTAAACACGTTTCTAAATATTTTTAATATAAACGTCGCTATATATGTCGCTAAAATCGCTAAATTAGACATATTAGCGACGTTTAGCGACCTTAATTGAACTTATAGCGACTAATCTTTTAAAATCTTAATAAAAGTCGCTAAACGTCGCTAAATATCTCCATTTAGCGACGTCTAGCAACGTTTTTACATGGAGTCGCTAATTTATATATTATTAGCGATATTTTCTTTGACGTCGCTAAAATACGTCGTTAATCACGCTTTTTCTAGTAGTGGCGCTAGAACTCATATGATTTACCAATAATTGGTTACTTGACTCGACTATTGGTATCCGTGCTGATATACTTAATACTTGTTATGTGTTCCTATGTGCTAAGTTTTTCTACGTGATTATATTACATGTTTCACACTGAGATATGCCTACGTGCTAAGCGACATGTGATGTAATAATTTCTCCAGCATGAAAATTAGAGTTAGTCAATAACCAAGTGTGGCTAGGATTCGTTTGATTATCGCATCACGCTGGGACGAATCCAAATTGAACTACAAAAGTGACTAATTGAATTCGTATCTAGCGAGCACGTACTACGGTATGACATATAAAGGGAGTAACATGTGACCATGCCATATAATTCCAGCTAATCATAGTGTTAATTAGACTACTAAAATATATAGAGCATTGGCAGGGACAGAATTCTGATATCGTACTTAACTAACCACCCTCAATCATTATATGGGGAGTGAAGGCTGGCCCCCTGGATATTGATTAAATTCTCATTAGTGAATGATAATATTCGACTATTATATTATACTATGTATTCTATACGATCTTAGCATGGTGGCCTTATGAGTGACCAATGCATACTACTATGGCCTTCTAGAAATGGGGATCAAGATAGTACTTCCGTAAGACGTAGGAGTATTGGCTAGTTTACAAGTACAATCTAGCATTATAGAGAGGATTAAGGTGGGCTCAGACCGAGGATCCGAAAGTCCAGAAGCTTCGGGCTGAATGTGAGTCTGGTCTCAGGAAAGAGTTGTCGATTCATGAAGATGGAACTCTTAGATTTGGAAATCGTCCCTATGTACTAAGTGGAGATATCCGGCAAGAAGTAATAACCGAGGCACACAGTTCCCAGTATTTAATTCATCTAGGAGGTACCAAGATGTATCAAGACATCAAGCAACATTTCTAGTAGAACGGGATAAAGAGGGAGATAACATGATTTATTTCCCGGTGTTTGGAATATCAACAAGTGAAGGCCGACCAACAAAGACTGACAGGATTATTACATCCTCTTCCTATTCTGGAGTGGAAATAGGAACATATTGTCGCGCCCCAGTCCCGTAGGGGCCGAATCGTCCTCGCTTGGTCCCTACGGAACCGCTCGTCCTCGCTTGGGCGCGATGCCGTGCAAGCCTAAGTTGCGCTTGCACCAGGCACGTACCTGCACAAGACACAAATTAGACGAAAATATACATATATAGGCACAGAGTAAAAATGTAGAGAATCGAAGTTGAACACATTTGATAGCACACAAAATACTTTCTTTTATTGAATACTTGAAGATTGGATTACAAGTGCTTGCTTGGCTGAGTTACAAAATATGCCTTAGAAGGCTTACAACTCTTTTCACATTCCCAAAATCTAGCCACAACGCCCATTACATTATGTCCTTGTAGTAGGACCAAAATAGCAAAACATCTAGCAGAAGAAGAAGTAGCCCACTGGAGAGGTAAGCAGCGGAGGAAGCAGCACGAACACAGTCCTAAGGAAGGGTGCGCACACTCTGATTCAGATTGAGTAAGCTTGCCAAACTTTCGCTTCCAGCACCTAAATATATGCCCACAAACGTGGGTCAGTACTACCACTTGTATTGGTGAGCGACCGAGGCCGAACTCACCTTAAAAATCTACACTAAGTAAGCATATGAAGCTAGCATTATTAGGTGATCTTTCTGGTTGTCTAGTTTCATTTTAACAATTCATGCATGGAAACATAGACAATATATAGCATATGCATATGATAATCTTACCCACAACCGAGCGGTTATCCCTGCAGCAGACACCCAAGTTAGGCACAATTTGTATATATGCATAATCTCATGTATCAATCTTTTGGTGTCATAAATGATAGGTATGCAAGAAGGTAAACCTAGCATGTGCCCTATCTATATGATGGTCCATGGGTCGCCCCATGATTAGCAGTTGGAACGTACAAGCCCATCTCACTAATAGACATATCGCCCCACTAGACCCCCTTACGGGCCGTATCCTCAGGGCGATCCAAAAATCTCTTCCGGACCGAGCGATTCCCAGTGCCCCAGGAACCGTTCGAGAGATAAGACCTTGTGCACAAGTTGTCCGAGACCAATGCATGGCATGAAATATCTAACAGATATAACACTACAATGCACAGTTCAAAGAAACGAACACACAAATTTCCATCTCTTATTCTTTTCCCACATAACATATTCGAAACATAGGGACTTGCCATAATTCGGGTCGGGCAGCATAGGGGCGAAGAATATGCAACATAATTGATAGCAGAAGCATAATTCTAATACTTTAAGCATGCAGTCCATTTCTTTAGCCTATCTTTTTAGTGAGGCAACATTAGTGAACTAGAGATTCTTTTCATTAGGCATATGAACTGAAAGATTCATTGAAGGGCCTAAGCCACTCACCGAATCAATCGAACGAGAGGATGGGGAAGCCTTAGGCGACGTTCACTCTTTGGTTATGCGTCCTGAAAATGCAACAACACCTGGTTAGCATACTTCAATCTCTTTCTCTTACGATTCAAAATGAAAGCGCAAGCGAGAAAGCGAAATCATGAAAACCAAGTCATCGAAAGCAACTCAAAACCCAAAGAAACACAAAACCAAGAAGCAAAGCAATCAACAAAACTCTTAGACTTATTTCAATAGAAGCCGCTCGATTAATTCGAAGGGTTCATTGCACTCCGTCCGTGTTGATCTGGCGGTAAGGTTTCCCCGAGACTCGATTCTCAACCGAGTCGAAGCAGCAAAGTGTTTCTTAAGTAACCGTTTGGAGCGGGGCGTTACATACTACCCCACTGAGAAAAAGTTTTGTCCCGAAACTTAAGAAGTCAATGAGGCGATATGCGATATATCAAGAGATCAAAGGAATCAGACTCACCAACATCGTGTCTACCCTCATCACGCTCTATATTTAACTGATAGACTCTCGGCCTCCTTATCTGATCAGTTGGTTCTGCAGGGGGACCCGGAAGGGCACGAGTCTCAGTACCATCTACTGCCAAGGTCTTAAAGTTTGGGCAATCACGGATCATATGATCTAACTTTCCACACTTAAAGCATCCCTTAGTAATGTGGCGACAAGTCTCCCTGGTGTGACCCTGACGGCCACAGAAGCAGCACACTTTTCTGCGGTTCTCACCCGCGTCGGCCTGTTTTTCTGTTTCGGCCTTTTTCTCCCCATTATGGTATCTTTTTGTAGGAAGGTTTCGAGGAGCCGGTGCCCTTTCTGGAGCACTTAATGGAGCAAACTGCTCGTTCTGCACCGCTGCCTCAAATGCTTGAATGTATGTTTTGCACTCCCGGTTCATGACATCTTTTCTCAGATAATCGTTTAAGCCTTTTATGAACCGATGTGTGCGGGCTCCCTCATCAGGAATCATCGAGCTAGCGAACTTAGCAAGTTTGGAAAATTCTGACTCGTACTCTTCGACGGACATGTTCCCTTGCTTAAGTTCGGTAAACTCATCTTCCTTTTTCTGTCTGACGGCTGGCGGCAGATAATGTGCGAGGAATGCTTCCTTGAACATTCCCCAAGTGATCCTGCCATCCTGATGCTTGGTAGCTAGGTCTGTTTTCTTGACTTCCCACCAGTCGTGTGCACGTAACCGCAGCTGCATATCTGCGCACGCCACCCTCTTGTTCGTAGGTATTGAGGCAAAGCTAAACAAGCTTTCCATCTTTGCGATCCAGTCCATCACCTTATCCGGCGTGGTCCTGCCCTCAAACTCCGGAGGGTTCAACTTCAGGAACTCAGCGCCTTTAAAGGTAGACTTCCTGGCCGCACGATGAGGCTCGTTAGCTCCTGCTACTACTGCTTCATGAGGCATAGTTGGGGCAGTCACTGGTGTCGCAGCGGTTCCCGATGTACCACTTTGTGCTATAAGTGATGTCACCATCTGAGCCAGGGACTCAATCTGCTGCTGCTGTACCAAGGCTCTAGCATCTGCTCGTTGCTGCTGAGCCTCAACTCGTTCTTGTTGAGCAGCGTAACGATCATTCTGATTCTGAAACATTGCAATCAGCCTATCGATTTGATCATCGCTCACGCTCGTTGCGCGCGATGTCTCAGGGTTACCAGCACCTGTTTTTGTCATCTTTGCTGCAAAAGAGAGTAGCCTTCGTTAGTCTCATAACGTATTATGGACTCATTGCATGGGACATTGGGTTTTCATACTCTTAGGGACCTTTTATCTCGATTTACTTCTTATAGATTTGAAATCTATTTTCGAAATTCGGGACTTTTGAAATCGCTTGAAAATTTATATCATTTTCAAAAATGATGTTTGAAGAGGCCAAGGACGTAAAACCATGCTCTGATACCACCTGTCGCACCCCAGTCCCATAGGGGCCGAATCGTCCCCGCTTGGTCCCTACGGAACCGCTCGTCCTCGCTTGGGCGCGATGCCGTGCAAGCCTAAGTTGCGCTTGCACCAGGCACGTGCCTGCACAAGACACAAATTAGAAGAAAATATACATATATAGGCACAGAGTAAAAATACAGAGAATCAAAGTTGAACACATTTGATAGCACACAAAATACTTTCTTTTATTGAATACTTGAAGATTGGATTACAAGAGCTTGCTTGGCTGAGTTACAAAATATGCCTTAGAAGGCTTACAACTCTTTTCACATTCCCAAAATCTAGCCACAACGCCCATTACATTATGTCCTTGTAGTAGGACCAAAATAGCAAAACATCTAGCAGAAGAAGAAGTAGCCCACTGGAGAGGTAAGCAGCGGAGGAAGCAGCACGAACACAGTCCTAAGGAAGGGTGCGCACACTCTGATTCAGATTGAGTAAGCTTGCCAAACTCTCGCTTCCAGCACCTGAATATATGCCCACAAACGTGGGTCAGTACTACCACTTGTACTGGTGAGCGACCGAGGCCGAACTCACCTTAGAAATCCACACTAAGTAAGCATATGAAGCTAGCATTATTAGGTGATCTTTCTGGTTGTCTAGTTTCATTTGAATAATTCATGCATGGAAACATAGACAATATATAGCATATGCATAAGATAATCTTACCCACGGCCGAGCGGTTATCCCTGCAGCAGACACACAAGTTAGGCACAATTTGTATATATGCATAATCTCATGTATCAATCTTTTGGTGTCATAAATGATAGGTATGCAAGAAGGTAAACCTAGCATGCGCCCTATCTATATGACGGTCCATGGGTCGCCCCATGATTAGCAGTTGGAACGTACAAGCCCATCTCACTAATAGACATATCGCCCCACTAGACCCCCTTACGGGCCGTATCCTCAGGGCGATCCAAAAATCTCTTCCGGACCGAGCGATTCCCAGTGCCCCAGGAACCGTTCGAGAGACAAGACCTTGTGCACAAGTTGTCTGAGACCAATGCATGGCATGAAACATCTAACAGATATAACACTACAATGCACAGTTCAAAGAAACGAACACACAAATTTCTATCTCTTATTCTTTTCCCACATAACATATTCGAAACATAAGGACTTGCCATAATTCGGGTCGGGCAGCATAGGGGCGAAGAATATGCAACATAATTGATAGCAGAAGCATAATTCTAATACTTTAAGCATGCAGTCCATTTCTTTAGCCTATCTTTTTAGTGAGGCAACATTAGTGAACTAGAGATTCTTTTCATTAGGCATGTGAACTGAAAGATTCATTGAAGGGCCTAAGCCACTCACCGAATCAATCGAACGAGAGGATGGGAAAGCCTTAGGCGACGTTCACTCTTTGGTTATGCGTCCTGAAATTGCAACAACACCTGGATAGCATACTTCAATCTATTTCCCTTAAGATTCAAAATGAAAGCGCAAGCGAGAAAGCAAAATCATGAAAACCAAGTCATCGAAAGCAACTCAAAACCCAAAGCAACACAAAACCAAGAAGCAAAGCAATCAACAAAACTCTTGGACTTATTTTAATAGAAGCCGCTCGATTAATTCGAAGGGTTCATTGCACTCCGTCCGTGTTGATCTGGCGGTAAGGTTTCCCCGAGACTCGATTCTCAACCGAGTCAAAGCAGCGAAGTATTTCTTAAGTAACCGTTTGGAGCGGGGCGTTACACATATCATGATTGACTTTATGACCGATTTGCCTAATCCCTAACTGGTCGTGATATTGTTTGGGTAATAGTAGATCATCTCACAAATGTAGCTCACTTTCTTCCTTTCCAAGTAGAGAATCCACAGAGCAATTAGCATAGATGAACATACGGCAGATAGTAAGACAGCACGGCATCCCAGTGAGTATTGTATCCGATCAAGACACTCTGTTTACTTTATATTTTGTAAGAGTTTGCACTAGAGTTTGGATACCAAGTTGAGATTTAGTACCTCTTACCATCCATAAATAGACGGACAATCAGAGACAACCATCCAGACCCTGGAAGATATGCTACAAGCTTGTACTTTAGATTTTGAAGGGTCTTGGGAAGATCACCTTCATCTTGTTGAGTTCTCATACAACAACAATTATCAAGCAAGTATTCAGATAGCACATTTTGAAGCATTATATGGGAAAAAGTATAGATCACCATTGGCATGGGATGATATAGGTGAGCAAAAGATGTTAGGCCTAGAGATGATCATGCAAACAGTAAAAGTTGTCAAGACGATCAGAGAGCGACTTTGGGTTGTGCAAGATAGGCATCGACATTCGACAGATCAGCATCGTAAGCCTTTAGAGTATTGTGTCGGCGATATGTATTCTTGCGAATTTTGCCAACCCATGGAGTCATTAGATTCGGGGTTCACGGGAAGCTTAGTCCATAATACGTCGGTCCGTTCGATGTTCTCGAGCGGGTGGACGATATTCCTTATTATTTTGCCCTTCCGCCTTCACTGCGTGAGGTGCAAGATATATTTTATGTGTCTTAATTATGTAGGTATGTCCCGAATCTAAGTCATATCCTCGACCATTCTGAGCTAGTCGTTGGTACCGACTTATCTTATGAGGAATAACCCGTATCCATTTTGGACCGAAGGGAGAAGGTGCTCAAGAATCGAACTATTCATCTTATCCGAGTTTTTTGGGATCACAACCCTTTAGAAGAGTCAACGCAGGAGTGCAAGGATGATATACGGTCTCGGTATCTGCACCTATTCGACTCAGAAGGTATATTCGTTTGTATGCATTTGTATCTCGAATCTCGTGATTCATTTACCCATGCTATGTAACAATGATTTTCTTTATTATATGTTTGAATTTGATTGTATATGTATATAAGCTTGTAGTTAGCGTAGTGCTTATTCAGATTTCTCTAACTAGCCTTGGGTTTTAATTCCGAGGATAAAAATTTTTTAAGGTGGGTATAGATGTCACTCTCCGTTCCCGATATATATATTTAGAAAATATTATTTTTCCTGCTTATATTATTTATTGCTTGCATGGTAATTAGGTTGAATCTCATGGAGACTTGACTCATTCATTGGTTCAATTAGACTCATGGTTTATTGTTGGTTTAGTCAAGAGTTGAATCCATGATATAAACCACAAACCCTATCTATATAAGTTAACTTCTTTCTCTCTCTTCCCTCATTCTCTTTTTTTTTCTTTCTTTATTTAGGCAAGTACACCTTGCACTACATGAAAAAATCCCTTAGTTTGTAATTCTACTTTTTTTGTATTTTATTAGTCTAATATGTTCACATTATGATTCTAGACACTTTTAGTACTTGGATTTTTTTGATTTTAACGGGTGAATTTGAGTAGATCTATATTTAAAGTTTAAGATTTTTATACGTTCCAAAAGTTTTTCTTGGTTTTGATATATTAAAACATGGTATTTTAGAAAACCAATTTTTGTGGGTGATTGAGCATTCGATTTCAGTCATTTTGACTTTGGTTCACTTGATTTGGAGTTTAAATAAAGTTTTGATGAAGAAAATATTATTTTGATTTTTGGAGCTTTCTGCCATGGCTGAACCTGCTGTTGGAGGAGGCAAACTTCCTATGCGGCCCGACACATGGGACCCATGCGACCTGAGCTCATGCGGCCCAACTCATGTGACCCATTCGGCCTAAGCCCATGTGGCGGACCCATGCGACCTATGCAACCGATGCAGCCATATAGCCCGACCCATATGCGATCGACTTCCTATGCATCCCTGACCCTCATGTGGTCTATGTGCACATTTTATTGATTTGCTTGGTTTTAATCTTTAGGGAATCTTTGTGACCCCATGTATGATTTTAATAATTGTTAATATGTGTGAGCTATGTAACCATGTGTTAGACTTGACTATATGCTAGAACTCATATGATTTACCAATGATTGGTAATTTGACTCGACTATTCGTATCCATGCTGATACACTTACTACGTGTTGTATGTTCCTACATGCTAAGTGTTTCTACATAATTATATTACATGTTTCACACTGAGATGTGCCGACGTGTAAAGCGACATGTGAAATAATAATTTCTCCAACATGGACATAATAGTTAGTCAATAACCAAGCATGGCTAGGATTCGTTTGACTGTAATATCATGCTGGAGATAATCTAAATTGAATAATTAAGTGACAAATTGGATTTTTATATAGCATGCTCGAACTACGGTTCGACATATATGGAGAGTAACATGTGACCACGTAATATGATTCTAGCTAACCGTAGGCAACTAAAACATGTTGAGCATTAGGAGAGATGGAATCCCGAGATCGTGCTTAAATAGCCACCCTCAATCATTATATGGGGAGTGAAGGCTGCCCCACTGGATATTTTTTAAATCCTCATTAGTGGATGACAATATCCAACTATTATATTATACTATGTGGTTTATGCGATCTTAGCATGGTGGCCTTACGAGGGACCTTTGCATACTACTATGGCCTTCGAAAAATAGGGATCGAGATAGTACTTCCATAAGATGTAGGAGTATTGGCTAGTTTATAAGTACATTCTACCATTATAGAGATGATTAAGATGGCTCAGGTAGAGGATTCAAAAATTCAGAAGCTTCTTGCAAGTGGAGATATCCGACAAGAAGGAACTCTTAGGTTTGGAAATCATCTATATTTACCAAGTGGAGATATCCGACAAGAAGTAATGACCAAGGTGCATAGTTCCTAGTATTCAATTCATTCAGGAGATACCAAGAAGTATTAAGACATCAAGCAACATTTCTGGTGGAACGAGATAAAGAGGGAGATAACACGATTCGTTTCCCGTTGTTTGGTATATCAGCAAGTTAAGGTCGACCAGCAAAGATGGGCAGTATTATTACATCCACTTCATATTTTGGAGTGGAAATAAGAACATATCACGATGGACTTTGTGACCGGTTTGTCATTATACAGTTTGGGTAATAGTAGATCGTCTCACAAAAGTAGCCCACTTTATTCCTTTCCTAGTAGAACATTATATAGAGCAGTTAGCAGAGATGTACATGCAACAGATAGTAATATAGCATGGCTTCTCGATAAGTTTTATATCCGATTGAGACACTCGGTTCACTTCATATTTTTTTAAGAGTTTGCACCAGAGTTTGGGCACCAAGTTAAGATTCAGTACCGCTTACCATCTACAAACAGTCGGACAATCAGAGAGAACCATCCAGATCCTGAAAGATATTCTATGACTCTTACTTTGGATTTTGGAGGATTTGGGAAGATCACCTTCATCTTATTGAGTTCTCATATAATAACAGTTATCAAGTAAGTATTCAGATGGCACCCTTCGAAGCATAATATGGGAAAAAGTGTAGATCACCTTTAGCATGGGATGATATAAGTAAAGAAAATATGTTAGGCCTAGAGATAATCACGCAGACAGTAGAATTTGTCAAGCAGATCAGAGAGCGACTTTCGGTTACGCAAGATAGGCATCGACATAGTGCATATCAGCATCATAAGCCTTTAGAATTTTGTGTCGGCGACCACATGTTCTTGCAAATTTTTTCAATCTGTGGAGTCATTAGATTAGGGGTTCGCGGGAAGCTTAGTCCTTGATACGTCAGTCTATTCGATATTCTCGACCAGGTGGTGTAATGAACTGCTTCGTTCAAGCAGACATCTGATTCAAATGGCACAAATCTAACGACTTGACCCGCTTTGCTCAGCGAGAGGACTCGTTTGAGACAAAGGATTCCAGCCTTGGCCCTTCAGGAGTTCAGACTTAGAATTTTAAAGGGTCGATCGGAGTATCGCTCAACCGAGACAAATTATCGCTAAGGTGGGTGGCGACGATAAACTTGTCTTCGCTTAGTCAGCACACTTAAAATATGGATGATACATGCTAGTCGTTAGGTGAATTACCCCTTACATACTAATAATAAATACAACACCTAGCTAAAGGAATAATCTTATCTTGTATTGCTTGTGTTAGAACATGGAAATAAAACTTGGCCTATAACTTGGACCCTCGCATGCTACCTTTGCTTCGTGTAGGTAGACCCCGCTATGCCTCGAATATATCATTATATACTCTTCGTATGTGTACTATTTTACTTGTTTTCACTGCTCGTCCCCTAGATTATGACGCTCGGTATGTCCCTGTACGGCTTCACTACTCGCATTACCCCTTAGACCCGTGCTAACATAAATATTTATGTTTTAAATATAAATGCCTGCTTGCCTGCTTACTTTATAACTTGTACTCGTTGCCTATTTTTAATGTTTGTTACTAATATGCATTCCACAAAATTATTGTACTACAATATCTGTGATTCATTCAGTTTAGGCAGGAAGGTTATCAAGATAGTCGTTCTGAGCCAATTATAGAACATTAAAATTATTCGGGACCGTAAGCTCGCTAAAGCATTTCCCGAACTAGGGGACTACATCAATGGACAGTTAAGCAAGATAACATCACAATATCTCTAAAAATCAAAACTCGTTCTGCATTGAATCCGATGGCTCGGGGTATCGATACTGTACCAGATAGATCTTGACTTGAACCTGTACTTGCACGCAAAATCTGTATCTGTACCTGTACCTATAAGAATCTAGAATACTTGAGGATATGCGCAGTCACGGACAACTTGTGCCAAGGTGGATTTTTGAATCTAGTTTCACGAATGGTCACAGGGGTACTAGGGCCGATCCGATCTAGACGGAGCCGTCTGGTAGTCGTTTGTTATGGGCGGATGGGTACAATGCCACATTTATATTTTTTTTACACCATCTTTGCCTCGAGACTACACCATCCTTTATGGCGTCATGCTAGTGACCTTCTATTATATAGATTAAGTTGGCTCGATTACGGTAACCCGCTCTGTGTAACACACATGTACCTATAACTGCATCTAAAATACCTGAACCGATATGAGTATAACATACTTATACATAATTTAACTCTTGAACATCTTCTGTAATATTCTGGATAATCTGTGTAATACGTGCACTTGAAACGAACCTCGCTCACGATACTTGTGTTTGCTTATGCAATTGCCCCTGAATTTTATTATATATGCTCGTGCTTGGTTTAACTTGGTTTTCCTTGGACAGAGAAGGATGAATGGTAAGATGGAAAGTCTCGCCATGTTACTCTTATATCGTACGGCATACTACCACACGAGTTAGGCTTTACATCATTGCCATAAAATTGATCATAAGGTAAGACTAGAAAGATAACTTAATAGAAGATGAACATAACATATATAACGTGTTTAGATTTGTTGAGCGGGCGAGAAGCCACCCCACCAGTGCATTTATGTACTGATAACCTACCAGATTGCTTGCAGGGTGCGGAAGAACCTCGTTCGGTGCAGAAATCCCCTTCGTGCGTGCTAAGGCATGGAGTTTGCTCTGGAGCCTTGGAATGTTACATCCAAAACTGAAGCACATGTAGAAGATATAATGTTAGAACATCGCCTATATATCATTCCATAAATATAGTCACTTGGCATATTTTTATTGTTTCAAGAGAGGGGCTTGAGCGACTTGTAATTACTGCCTAGCTCTGCTTGTAACACTTGTTTAATATCAATAAAGAGCGTCTATTTACTTCTATACTTGTGTTATCCAATGCTTCCGCTATTGATGACTTAGTAAACTTGTTACCAATTGCCTGTTTGTTTCTTATTCCGCTGCATTCGGACTATCTGTGCGGCTCTGCGGTTTAGTTATTTTATCGCCAGCTCGGATCATAGCCTTGCACGGGCGCAGCTTGAGCTCATACGGCATCACGTCCAGATAGGAAAGATTGTCCTACGAGAGCGCTGGCACGATAATTTGCGTCCAGCAGAGACTGTCGATTCCTGCGGAAGAACGGGGCATGATATATTGGTATCAGAGCATTGACTTTACGTCTTTGGGCTTCTTATCGATTTTCTTAGTTTTGAAAGCTCGTTCGTAGGTAATGTATATACACTCTCTCTCAATATTCCAGGAAAATATTCCATATAATGAGTCTAAATAATTTTAAAGGTTGTATGTGATTGATATGATTGCTTGTACTGGATAGTTATACAAAGACCCTTGTTCCGACCTGTATTAGACTTTGTGGGAATAGACTCGTACTAGAATTTGCAAGTTATGTGCAAACCTGAAAACCTATACGTGGTTACCAAGCTGGTTAATGTGCTAGATAGAATATTGTTCGGACAGTTAGCTATGCACACAGCATTTCGGCTAAGTTGTGTTGTGTATCGCGCGCCAAGACCCTTTTAGTGTGAGCTAGTTGCAAGCAAAATTGCGTAATCATTCAGGAAAAGATAAGTCATACTTAGAATGGCAACCAATAGAACCTTATCAGATTAGCGCTAAGACGAATATAGAGAATCGTATTTGGATTTGGAAAAATAGCTCAGACGGTATTTTGTGTTGGCAGATACAAATCAAATATGGTTTATATGGATGACTATCAACAAGAATATAGACGAGACTAAGATTTATTAGGCGATGCTTAGGTATCGGGCAAGAATTCTAAGGAACGACTTGGTGAATATGCTAGTGAGTGATGCGAACACGATTGAGGATTTAATTGGGTGACTCAATTCCTGAGTGGTATATGGATTATTTTGGAAGTGTTCAAGCGAATTCATAGGTCTCGTACGATAGTTGGTTTGAACTATTTAGAATATTTTCAATAAGTGATAAGGCTTATATCGAATAGGGATTCAAGGTAATAAAATTAATATCTTGGTCAAGAAAACTTGTTGGAAACTTGGAGGATCGTGCGAGCGTTTTGAAATTGAATCAAACGGATTGAACTTGAGTAGAATATCACTCGAATAGGAGTTAGCACGAGAATAAATATTATGGTTCGATGAAAGAGGTAAACGATAACAGATTTGACATGGAGTTTGGCAAAACGATCTTGAATCTAGTTCAAAAGATAACCTTCAAAATCAGTCCCAACCGAGAATGATTATTCCGAGGAGGGAGCGCCGCCATGGTGATTTTACGTCCAGCGGGATAATCGAATTCACGGAACATGCTCGATGATTATTCAAATGAACTTGATAATAGAACGTATCAAAAGTGGATAGACTTTAGCTTGAATATTTAAACTTAGTTGATTGAGGAATGCCAAAAGTAGACTATGGAATTATCGAATGGTAACATTGAAGTTGGATGATTGGCTTGACGAATTATGATCACGGCAAGAATGAACATGACTTGAAGGATTATATATATATATATATATATATATATATATATATATATATATATATATATATGTAAACCCCCTCACCCAAAATAGGTATTTTGTGTGTATTTTATATTATTATATTTATTATAGATTATTTTAAATATTGAATTACTTTAGAGTATTCTCTTAGTTAATTAGAAAATAAATTTCTTAGTATATGTACTTATGTAAATATTTATTTAGAATCATTTTTAGGCTATTTTAGATTTTTGGAGATTTTTCTAGAATTTTAGGTAATTAAAACTTTGGGAACCTAAATTTCTAAGACTTTCATGATTTACTATGAGTCTATACTTCCATATTATTTCTACTAAATATTTATTTTAGGTTAAAATATTTAATTATATTTTTCTGTAATTTATTTAGAATTTTAAGAAATTTATTTAGATTTTTGAAATTATTTAGGATTTATTTGGATATATATAGTCTTAATATTAGATAGATGATTATTTAGTGTTAATAGATATTATTAAGATTATATATAAATTATTTGAAATATTTAATTTTATTTAAGATAATAAATTATTGAGATAAACTCAAAATCTATTTTAAATTAATTTAAATCGTGAGCCTACTAGGAAAGTAACTTCATGCATATCCTATCATTATTTAAATTGATCATAATCATATCCAAATTAGCCAATCCTAGTCGTATTCAATTAAGTAGTGTACACCATTATAAATACCTCATCCTTCATATTTTTTTCCCCAAATTCCCCTTATTTTCTTCCAAAAATAGTCAAAATTTGTCATAAATTCAGCATCATTTTCTAGTAGTTATGACGACTTAAATAGACGATATCTCCTAGCTTTGGACTCCAAACGCGCTCCAATTTTTTTTGTTAGAACCATATTAAGGTTAGTTTTCTGAATATATAAATTATTTTCATAATTTTAAACCTATTTTTCCAAAATATTCTGAAAGTGTCAGTTGTCCGAAATCAGACGCAATTTGGTATTTTTGAGATTACGGTAGAACCCGAACTCGAAATTACGAATCGTTTAAAGTTTCAGAAAGTTGACATGATAAAATTAAATAAAATTACTTTTCTAGAATTTAACATGTAAGTTTAATCTACTGTAAAATTTGTGCAACGTAGACGTAAATAGGAAACCACCAAAAACTATCATCTATTCGCCCTTGTGGCCATAACTCTTTACCGACTTGTGATTTTATAAAACCGTCGATTCTGACGTTCATGTTGCGCTAAAATCTATAATATTTTACACATAAATCTAGGATTTGAGTCGGTTAACTTTTTGGTCAACGGATTGCCTCGATTTGCGTGTCACTGATCACAAATCCAAAAAGTTGATTTTCTTTGGACCAAAATTAGGGTTTAATAATAAAATCAGATTATAATAAAATTAAAATACTATTTTAAGTTATTTTATTCATAATTAAAATATATTAAAATTGAGGAACCTATTCACCCACTTTTGTAACCTAACTTGTTTAATTTATGTGACGGGTAGATCGGACGACGCCTTGAGTTGGGACTTTATTCTTTTTTAGACCAGGCAAGATACCTTGCCAAATTATTTACAGTATTTTGCATGCTTAGTATATTTTTGTATATTTATTGCATTATGTTTATTCATTGCATGTGTAGTTTCTTTCAGTCATTACTATATATTAGATATGTTGACACACACTTGACACTTAGTATCATAGAGGACAATCATTAGGCGTATAGGCTTTTAACCACTCTGGTAAACCATAGTATATAGCTCGCACTGCGGGCGTGTGTCGCACTGGTCGCTAGCCCCTCAGTATGTCGATTTCTGGAGTCTCGCTGGTCGCTACCCTCGTGGTATGTCGATTTCTGATGTCCACTGATGGGTGTGTGAGTTGTGAGGTAGATCGAGTAGCCTACCCTTGCCCATACATCAAAAAGTTGTCCTCAATTGCATTCATATAGATTGTCTTGTATAGCATACTTATATTTTTTCAAATATTATGCATGTTTACTGTATTCAAATTGGCTTGCTTCTATGTATCTTGTTACGTCCCTCTGAGGACCTGGTCCATTTCCAGGTGTATCTGTTCTTGAGTATTCGCAGAAGCGCAGATTCGGATGGTTATATATGTTTCGAGGATGTCTTCTCTTCGAGCCCGTGATTGTTAGCTGGTATTCTTATATTGTGTTTATTGTCTTGTACTTTTCCATTCGAGTTGGTAGTGGATTTGTTTTCATCCAACTATCATCTTTAGATACTTCTTATTGAGATCTAGTTATATAGATGTTAGTTATTTATTTATATTGATTTTCTGTGGATAAGATTTAGATTATACCCATGTGACTTGTGATACATTTTATACCACTTGTGGATTTGATATTCATATTACAGCGTACGTATGGGTTATGGTTTCCATATATTTGAGTTGCCATATCTATGCGGCTGACATGCTTACATGTCCTAGTCCTATGTATTTTGGGACTAGGGCGTGACATATTTTTGTGGTGGCCCATGCAGGTCGAGAGCATATTATCTCGGTTACGTTACTGTACCGAGCAAGCCTTCGTATAGGATTAGAATATAGGATCTCATCCACTTAATTATCACCTCCCTTGATTTTGTTCCGCATTCTTATTTGATTGCTTGCATTGCATCTTGCTTGATTCCTTCTCAACGTTAATCTTCTCTCGTGCTTGATAGAGGTTAGGAAGATGACTTGTACTAGGTATATACCCTCTAGTATTCAATAATAGTATTAGTTAAATTATTGTAAGTTGGATAGTATGTCTCATAACCTTATAAAACATAGTCCTATTGCCCCATTTATAAAGTATAATTGACTAACGCCAACTATAGGCTTCCATAAGAAGATTGTATTTATCTAGACTATACAACTTTAGTGTTTATCTAGACTATAGAACTTTAGTGTTTATCTAGACTGTAGAACTTAGAGGCCCATACACCAATTTGGTTGACTTTAGACTTAGAGAAGAAATTAGTATGGCAACTGTAGAGACAACACCGTCTTCTTGATGAACTTAAGTTATTCTGTACCTTCCCCCATCATAATCAAGCGTACTCATATTTTTACTACCTCGACTTATGCTGCTATTATAGCCTAGTTTTGCAAGCTTATCCTTTTATTGAGCTTGTTCATGACATATGTATTATTGGGGGCCTACACTAATACATTTTCTAAATCAGAATCGGTGTATTATGGTCTGATCAACCGTAGTGCATTTGGTTCGCTCTTTGTATCACTACTTTATGTGGATTGAGATATAGTTGACTCAACTTGTTAGACGAATATACTTTCCCTCTAGACTGGTCAGAGTATTTTATGTCAGGTACACAACTTTTCTGATATGAACATGCAAATAGGAATTTACCAAAATAAGATTTTAATCCACAACTGCCTTGGCAACTCCCTTTCAAATTCTCTAATCCCTTTGAATCCCGTACTTGTATTATATCATCTCCTCCTTGAACTCTTTATTGTTGTTTTCCGTCTTCCCATATTTTAGAAAGACGAACGTTCGTGCTTAGTATAAGTTTGATACACGGATAGTAACAGATATACTCCATAGGCCAAGCACTTATGATGACAAACAAGAGAGCGCGGGCACAGGAAGCCGTAGATACATGTATGACCTTAGCTATATGTGTTATTTCATACCCATGACCCCATTGTGACACGAGATCCTATGTGCAAAGCCGTAAAATTATATATAAGGTAGTTTAGCAGTTATGAGGATATGTTGATATCCTAACTAGATGGCATATCCACGAAGCTAATGGATGACACGCGTAGAAGTAGTAGTATTCTCTTTCTATCACCCTCTCACCCTTGGGTGACTCATCTTCTCTTCTATATCCATTCCTTATCTCGTGCTTAACTCTTCCTATCATAGTCGTATCCTTTCGTGCCATTATGAATTATTTGAATTACTTCAACCCCACCCTTATTTGGTTAGTTAAAACATAAATTGTTTAGTAAATAATTAATAACTAAAAGATGAGTACATAATGATAACCCTTATGTATATGCACTATAGCAATATCTGTATCCTTTTATTATTTTAAAAACCATGTATAGCATCCCTTAGTCTAATAGGAATAAGTTGGATTTGTTGAATTAGTACTTACTTCTAATAGTTTTATAAAGTTAGTCAAGACCATAACTGTTTCCCTAAAAACCTAGACTAAGCTTAGGAAAGAGTTGAAGGCACTTGTTGCGAACTGACAACTATGACAGTTGGCTGGCGAATTAGCGACAGCTGCAGCTAGACCGTTATAGTAGAGTAGTCGAAGTATTTGCAGACATACTGGTCAGGTGACATGGCAGTATTAAACTACGATACTTGACGGTTATAGAAAAAAAATCATAGTTATGAGATTCCAGACGGGTATCCCAAGATACTCGATCCAATAAATAAATTTGCCTTACAACCTAGACAATAGCTTCAAGAGACTTTGACTACTTGTAGAATTCTTATAAGTTGGGTAGTGTAGATGGGTTAGAAATAGAATAGTGTATGGACAATAAATGAGAAGTATTAGAATGACAGACCATGACTTTGAGGAAGCACTGCTAGATAGCAATGTAGTATAATAGCTATAGTGATTTATTACGAATATTGGTTAGTGTTAATTTCGAGGACGAAATTCTTTTAAGTTGGGTAGATTGTAAACCCCCTCACCCAAAATAGGTATTTTGTGTGTATTTTATATTATTATATTTATTATAGATTATTTTAAATATTAAATTACTTTAGAGTATTCTCTTAGTTAATTAGAAAATAAATTTCTTAGTATATTTACTTATGTAAATATTTATTTAAAATCATTTTTAGGCTATTTTAGATTTTTGGATATTTTTCTAGAATTGTTAGGTAATTAAAACATATGGAACCTAAATTTTTAGGACTTCAATGATTTACTATGAGTCCATACTTGCATATTATTTCTACCAAATATTTATTTTAGGTTAAAATATTTAATAATATTTTTTTGTAATTTATTTAGAATTTTAAGAAATTTATTTAGATTTTTAAAATTATTTAGGATTTATTTGGATATATATAGTCTTAATATTAGATAGATGATAATTTAGTGTTAATAGATATTAATAAGATTATATATAAATTATTTAAAATATTTAATTTTATTTAAGATAATAAATTATTGAGATAAACTCAAACTCTATTTTAAATTAATTTAAATCCTGAGCCTACTTGGAAAATAACTTCATGCATATCCTATCATTATTTAAATTGATCCTAATCATATCCAAATTAGCCAATCCTAGTCGTATTCAATTAAGTAGTGTACACCATTATAACTACCTCATCCTTCATATTTTCTTACCTAAATTCTCCTCATTTTCGTCCAAAAATAGTCAAAATTCGTCATAAATTTAGCATCATTTTCTAGTAGTTATGACGACTTAAATAGACGATATCTCCTAGCTCCGGACTCCAAACGCGCTCTGGTTTTTTTTGCTAGAACCATACCAAGGTTAGTTTTTTGAATATATAAATTATTTTAATAATTTTAGAACCTATTTTTCCAAAATATTTTGAAAGTGTCAGTTGTCCAAAATTAGACGCAATTTGGAATTTTTTAGATTACGGGAGATCTCGACCTCGGAATTACGAACTGTTTGAAGTTTTGGAAATTTAACATGATGAACTTACATAAAATTACTTTTCTAAAATTTAACAAGCAAGTTTAATCTACTATAAAATTTGTGAAATGTAGACGTAAATAGGAAACCACTGAAAACTATCATCTATTCGCCCTTGTGGCCATAACTCTTTACCGACTTGTGATTTTATAAAACCACCGATTATGGCATTCATGTAGCGCTAAAATCTATAGGATTTTACATATAAATCCTAGATTTGAGTCGGTTGACATTTTGGTCAATCGATTGCCTCGATTTGCGTGTCACGGATCACAAATCCATAAAGTTAATTTTCTTTGGACCAAAATTAGGGTTTAACAATAAAATCAGATTATAATAAAATTAAAATACTATTTTAAGTTATTTTATTCAGACTTAAAATAGATTAAAATTGAAGAACCTATTCATCCACTTTTGTAACCTAACTTGTTTAATTTATGTGACGGGTAGATCGAACGACACCTTGAGTTGGGACTTCATTCTTTTTAAGACCAGGCAAGATACCTTGCCAAATTGTTTACAGTATTTTGAATGCATAGTATATTTCTATATATTTATTGCATTCTGTTTATTCATTGCATGTGCAGTTTCTTTCAGTCATTACTATATATTAGATATGTTGACACACACTTGACACTTATTATCATAGAGGACAGTCATTAGGCGTATGGGCTTTTAACCACTCTGGTAAACCATAGTATATTCTTCGTACTGCGGGCGTGTGTCGCGCTGGTCGCTACCCCCGCGGTATGTCAATTTCTGATGTTCACTGACGGGTGTGTGAGTTATGAGGCAGATCGAGTAGCCTACCCTTTTCCATACGTCGAAAAGTTGTCCTCATTTGCATTCATATAGATTATTTTGTACAGGGTACTTATATATTTTCAAACATTATGCATGTTTACTGTATTCAAATTGGCTTGCTTCTATGTATCTTGTTACGTCCCTCTGAGGACCTGGTCCCTTTCCAGGTGTATCTGTTTTTGAGTATTCACAGGAGTGCAGATTCGAATGATTATATATGTTTCGAGGATGTCTTCTCTTCGAGCCCGTAATTATTAACTGGTATTCTTATATTGTGTTTATTGTGTTGTACTTTTCCATTCGAGTTGGTAGTAGATTTGTTTCCATCCAACTATCATCTTTAAATACTTCTTATTGAGATCTAGTTATATAGATGTTGGTTATTTATTTATATTGATTTTTTGTGGATGAGATTTAGATTGTACCGATGTGACTTGTGATATATTTTATACCACTTGTGGATTTGATAATCATATTACAGCGTACGTATGGGTTATGGTTTCCATATATTAGAGTTGCCATATCCATGCGGCTGACATGCTTACGTGTCCTAGTCCTATGTATTTTGGGACTGGGGCATGACATATATATATCTTGGATGGAGCAATGTTTAAATGATAAGGTATCTCAATCATTTCGATGATAACCATAATGTTCGACGTTTTTGACTTGTGCGAGCGTAACTTTATGCTTATGTCACGTACGGATTAGGACGATTATCCAGCGGGAGCGTTGGCGTGGTGATCTCACGTCTAGTAGGGATGATCAAACTTGTGGAAAACCAGAGCATAAAAATTGAAGGATCATCTTGACTTGTGGTTCGACACGATAAGACAAATTTGAGAATATAAGTGAATCAGAAGTATTTCAAGGATGAGTTAGTCTAGAACCTGGAGTAGGTCACGCTTGATGGTTTCGTGAATGGATACGTGAATCTTCTTGGATTACTTAAGAGTTTATGATTGAGATTAAAGATTTATGATTGAATCATGGCTTGGTGGTCTAGACTTATAATGGACAGGTAGATCCTATCAAAATATATTAGGGAGATAGACTATGCGAATTGTTAGGCTTGTCATACATCTTGGATATATAATGGATTTGACTAAACAGACTCAAATCCTGTGCAACGAATATGTTAATGTGAGTAGGATAATATGTGCTCGATATTTAGAATCTGAGTAAAATGAGCTTGGGTAGAATATCCCGTATAAATGAATAATAGTTTGACCTTAGAAATTGGGTCGAGCATCGTGCGAAAAATTTGTACAATAAATTGTGTGCTTGAACTTGTACCTATGACCTTGTGAGATAACCTAGTAATTAGGCAAACGACCCTGTGCTGAGTGAAAGAACTTGTGTAACCAACTTTAGAGTACTACTTGAGCAAGCCATAGAACTGGAGCAGCAAGACTTAGAGTTAGACTTGGAACGGTAAGTGTGTACAATATTTGAAACAAACATAATGTACGATAGGACATGGATGCTAGTCGGTTAATCGGATAGATCGTGCTTAATGGTAGTACAATAGTTGGTTTAAATAAAAATTACTTGAATTTTTATTGACCCTGTTGGAGGTATCATCGTGATTCGTAAGACGAAAACCCTTAAGATTTTCGCAAGTAGCTTGTCTGAACTCACTATCACTAAGTTTGGTTGAATACATATGTTTGAGGGATGCCTTGAATATGTGCACGATCTAAGACTCAATGATATGTTGAACTCGAGTTCAAAGACTTCGCTATCGCTATGTTGGTAGACATGCATATGTTTGAGGGACGCTTTGAATATATGCACGATCCGGACTCGCGATATGCTGATCTCGAATGCTAGTGCAAGTGAATATGTTAGATTCGCAAGGACGAGTATAATATTTGGATAAGTTTTCCTTAGCCTTAGATTATCAATCATGATAGATTATAATGTACCCCGTGTTATGCGACATATGTTCTATGCTAAGGCGCAGTAGAGACCGAGTCAGAACTTGGATCGAATAATAGAGTCATTCAATGAGACAGACCCAGCATACACGTGACACGGTATAAGAAACGAGTAGAAAATTATGTTCGAACGGATCTAGTGGTATATTCTTGAGATAGATTCGATAGTATGATAGAACGGTTTATGCTCAGGAAGTCTCGAAGATGAGACTTTTTCTGACTGTGTATAATATAACGAACCATTTTGTTCAAGCGAACAACCGATTCAAATAACGCAAGTGCTATGACTCGGCCCGCTTTGCTCAGCGAGAGGACTCGTTTGAGGCAAAGGATTCCAAACTTGTCCCATTAGGAGTTCATACTTAGACATTCAAAGGATCACTCAGAATATTGTTCGACCGAGGTGAATCATCGCTAAGGTGGGTGGCTAAGATAAACTTGTCTTTGCTTAGACAACACACTTAAAATATGGACGATACATGCTAGTCGCTAGGTGAATTACCTCCTGCATGCTAATAATGAATACATCGCATCTAGCTAACGAAATAATTCTATCTTGTATTGCTTGTGTTAGAACATGGAAATAAAACTTGTATTATAACTTGGACCATCGCATGCTACCTTAGCTTCGTGCAAGTAGACCCCGCTATGCCTCGAATAGATCATTAAATACTCTTTATAGTATACTGTTTCACTTGTTTATATTGCTCGTCCCATAGATTATGTCGCTCGGTATATCCCTGTACGGCTTCACTCCTCGCACTACCACTTAGACCCGTGCTAACGTAAATGCTTATGTTTCTAATATAAATGCATGCTTACCTGATTATATTGTAACTTGTACACATTGCCTTATTTTAATGCTTATCATGTATATGCATGCTAGAAAATCATCGTACTTCACTATCTGTGTTTTATTCAGTTGAGGCAGGAAGGCTATCAAGATAGTCGTTATGAGCCAAATATAGAACATTGAAAGTATTCGGGACCAAAAGGTCGCCAAGGTATTTTCCAAACTTGGAGACTGCATCAATGGACAGTTAAGCAAGATAACATCACAATATCTCTAAAAATTAAGACTTGTTTTGTATTGAATTCGATGGCTCGGGGAGTCGATACTGTACATGATAGATTTTGACTTGAACTCGTACCTGCTCCCAAAATTTGTTTGCACTTGTACCTGCCAGAATCTAGAAAACCTGAGGATATGCGCTATCATGAATAACTTGTACAGAAGGTGTATTTTTGAATCTTGTTCCGCAGACCGTCGCCGGGGCACTGGGGCCGATCTGATCTAAATGGAGTCGTCTGGTAATCTTCTGTTATGGGCAGGAAGGGTGTATCTTGCTTGGACACCACCTTTGCCTCAATACTACACCGTTATTTATGGCGTTATGCCAGTAACCTTCTGTCATATAGATTAAGTTGGCTCGATTATGGCAACCAGCATGCGAGTCATTGGATTATGGGTGACCGCTTTGTGTAACATACTTGTACTTATAACTGCATCTGAACTACCTGAACGGATATGAGTATAACACACTTATACATACTTTAATACTTGAACATCTTCTGTAAAACTTCTGGATAATCCGTGTAACTCATGCACTTGAAATAGAACCTCGCTCACGACACTTGTGTTTGCTTATGTAGTTGCCCCTGGATTTTATTATATATGCTCATGCTTGGTTTAACATGGTTTCCCTTGGACAGGAAAGGACGAATGGTAAGTTGGTATGTCTCGCCGTATTACTCTTATATCGTATGACATACTGCCACATGAGTCAGGTTTTACATCATTGGCATAAAACTTATCCTAAGGTAAAACTAGAAAGATAACTTAATAGATGGTACACGAAACCTATATAACCTTAGCACTGCCACACAAGTTAGCCTCCCCACCAGTGCATTTATGTACTGATAACCCACCAGGTTGCTTATAGGGTGCGGGAGAACCCCATTCGGTGCAAAAACCACCTTCGTGCATCCTAAGGCATGGAGTTTGCTCTAGAGCCTTGGAATGTTGCGTCCGAAACTGAAGCACATATACAAGATATAATATTGCAACATCGCCTATGTATCATTCTACAAATATTGCCACTTGGCACAATTTTATTGTTTCGAGAGGGGCTTGAGCGACTTATAATTACGGCCTAGCGTCGCTTGTTACACTTGTTCAATATTAATAAAGAGCTTATTTTTACTTCTATACTCGTATTATTCAATGCTTCCGCTGTTGACGACTCGGTAAACTTATTAGCAATTGCCTGTTCGTTTCTTATTCTGCTGCATTCGGAATATCTGTGCGAATTTGTGGCTTAGTCATTTTACTTTACCACCTTTTGGGAGAGTCGATATGGGAGTGCGAGGATGATATACAGTCTCAGTATCCACACCTATTCGACTCAGAAAGTATATTAGTTCTTATATCGTTGTATCTTGAATCTCGTGATTCGTGTACGCATGCTATGTGACACTGCTTTTCTTTATTATATGTTTGAATTTGATTGTATGTGAATATGAGCTTGTAGTTAGCGTAGTGCTTGTTCTAATTTCTCTAGCTAGCCTTGGGTTTTAATACCGATGACAAAAAAATTCTAAGGCCGGTAGAGATGTCACTCTTCATTCCAGATATACATATTCGGAACATATTAGTTTTTCTGCTTATATTATTTGTTGCTTGCATAGTAATTAGGTTGCATCCCATGGAGACTAGACCCATTCTTTGGTTTAATTGGACTCATAATTTAATTGTTGGGTTGTTTTGGCCAAGAGTTAAACTCATGGTCTAAACCTCAAACCTTAACTATATAAATTAACTTCTTTCTCTCTCTTCCCTTATTCTCTCATTTTTTTTCCTTCATTTAGGCAAGTACACCTTGCACTATATGGAAAAATCTTGTGATTTTTGATTGTTGCTCTTTTCTTATATTTTATTAGTCTAATATGTGCACATTATGATTCTAAACACTTTTAGTACTTGGAGTTTTCGATTTTAACGGGTGGATTTGAGTAGATCTATATTTAAAGTTTAAGGTTTTATGGGTTCCTAAAGTTTTTATTGGTTTTGATCTATTAAAACATAATATTTTAGAAAACCAATTTTTGTGGGTGATTGAGCATTCCATTTCAGACGTTTTAGCTTTTGGTTTACTTTATTTGGAGTTAAAATAAAGTTTTTATGAAGAAAATAAAATTTTATTTTAGGGAGCTTTCTGCCATGGCTAAACCTGCTATTGAGGGAAGCGGACTTCCGATGCGGCCCGACTCATATGACCCATATCGTCTGAGCTCATGCGACTCGACTCATGTGACCCATGCGTCCTGAGCCCATGTGCCCAACCCATGCGGCCTGAGCTCATGTTTCCCGATGTGACCCATATGGCCTGAGCCGATGTGGCCCGACCCATGCGACCCATGAAACCTATGCGACTATGCGGCCTGACCCATATACGACCGACTTTCTATGTGTCCCTGACCCTCATGGCCTATATGCACATTCTATTGATTTGCTTGGTTTAATGCTTTATAGAATTATTGTGACTCCATGTGTGATTTTAATGATTGCTAATATATGTGAGCTACGTAACCATGTGTTAGAACTGACTATGTCCTAGAACTCATGTGATTTACCAATTATTTGTAACTTGACTCGACTATTGGTATCCGTGCTGATACACTTACTACGAACTATATGTTCCTACATGCTAAGTGTTTTTACTTGATTATGTTACATATTTCGCATTGAGGTATGCCTACGTGCTAAGCAACATATGATGTAATAATTTATCCAACATGGACATGATAGTTAGTCAATAACCAAGCGTGGCTAGGATACGTTTGACTGTTGCATCATGATGGGGCGAATCCAAATTGAACTGCAAAAGAGACAAATTGTATTTGTATCTAGCGATTCCGTATTATGATATAACATATAGTGGGAGTAATATGTGACCATGCCATGGGATTCCAGCTAACTGTAGGGTTAATTAGGCAACTAAAACATGTAGAGTATTAGGAGGGACGGAATCCCGAGATCGTGCTTAACTTGCCAACCTCAATCATTATATGGAGAGTGAAGACTGGCCTCCTGGATAATGTTTAAATCCTCATTAATGGATGATAACATACGACTATTATATTATACTATGTGTTCTATGCGATCTTAGCATGTTAGCCTTATAAGGGACCGGTGCATACTACTATTGCCTTCGAGAAATGGGGATCGAGATAGTAGTTCCTCAAGATATAGGAGTATTGGCTAGTTTACAGGTATAATCTACCATTATAGCGATGATTAAGGTGGCTCAGGCAGAGGAACCGAATATTTAGATTCTTTTGGCGGAATGTGAGTCTGGTCTCAGAAAATACTTGACGATTCATGAAGATGGAACTCTTAGGTTTGAAAATCGTTTCTATGTACCAAATAGAGATATTCGGCAAGAAGTAATGACCAAGACCGCACAGTTTCCAGTATTCAATTCATTTAGGAGGTACCAAGATGTATCAAGATATCATGCAATATTTTTGGTGGAATAGGATACAGATGGAGATAGTATGATTCATTTCTCGATGTTTGGTATGTCAGCAAGTGATGGCTGACAAGCAAAGACCGACAGGATTATTACATTCACTTCATATTTCAGAGTGTAAATAGAAACATATCATGATGATCTTTGTAACCGGTTTGCCTAGATCCCTAACTGGTCGAGATACAGTTTAGGTAATAATAGATCATCTCACAAAAGTAGCTCACTTTCTTCCTTTCCTAGTAGGTCAATCCACAGAGCAGTTAGCAGAGTTATTCATGCGATAGATAGTAAGACAGCACGGCAATCCAGTGAGTATTGTATCCGATCGAGACACTCGATTCACTTCATAATTTTGGAAGAGTTTGTACCATATTTTGGGCATCGAGTTAAGATTCAGTACCGCTTACCATCCAAAATCAGATGGTCAATCAGAGAGAACTATTCAGACCCTAGAATATATGCTACGATCTTATACTTTTTTTTGGAGGGTCTTGGGAAGATCACCTTCATCTTGTTGAGTTCTAATACAACAACAATTATCAAGCAAGTATTCAGATGGCACCCTTCGAAGTATTATATAGAAAAAAGTGTATATCACCATTGGCATGGAATGATATAGGTAAGCCAAAGATATTAGGCCCAGAGAAGATCACGCAGACAGTAGAAGTTATCAAGAAGATCAGAGAGCTACTTCGACTTGCGCAAGATAGGCATAGGCATTGGGCAGATCAGTATCGTAAGCCTTTAGAGTTTTGTATCAGCGAACACGTGTTCTTGTAGATTTCGCAAACCTATGGAGTCATTAGATTCAGGGTTCACGAGAAGATTAGTCAGCGATAAGTCTGTCCGTTCGATATTCTCGAGCGGGTGGGCGATGTTGCTTATCATCTTGACCTTTCGCCTTCGCTATGTGAGGTGCACGATATATTGTATATGTCTCAATTGCATAGGTATGTCCCAAATTTGAGTCATATCCTCGACCATTCCGAGCTAGTCGTTGGTACCGACTTGTCTTACGAGGAATAACCCGTATCCATTTTGGATCGAAGGGAGAAGGTGCTTAAGAATTGGACTATTCATATTGTCTGAGTTGCTTGCAGTCACCACCCTTTGGGAGAGTCGACGTGGGAGCACGATGATGATATACGGTCTCGATATCCGCACATATTTGACTCGGAAGGTATATTCGTTCTTATGCCTTCGTATATCGAATCTCGTAATTTATTTAACCATAATATTTGATACTACTTTTCTTTATTATATAATTGAATTTGATTGTATGTGTATATGAGCTTGTAGTTAGCGTAGTGCTTTTCTAATTTCTCTTGCTAGTCTTGGATTTAATTCTGAGGACAAAAATTTTCTATGGTGGGTAGAGATGTCACTCTTCGTTCCTGATATACATATTTGGAACATATTACTTTTCATGCTTATATTATTTGTTGCTTGCTTGGTAATTAGGTTGCATTGTCTTGGAGACTAGACCCATTATTTGGTTCAATTAGACTCATGTTTAATTGTTGGGTTTGTTTGGTTAAGAGTTGAACCTATGGTCTAAACTACAAACCCTAGCTATATAAGTTAACTTCTTTCAAACTCTTCCCACATTTTCTTTTTTTTTTCCTTCCTTCATTTAAGCAAGTACACCTTCCACAACATAGAGAAATCCCTAGATTTTTAATTCTTGTGTTTTTTTTGTATTTTATGTGCGTATTACGATTCTAAACACTTTTAGTACTTGGAGTTTTCGGTTTTAACTGGTAGATTTGAGTAGATCTATATTTGAAGTTTAAGGTTTTTTTGGGTTCTAAAAGTTTTTCTTAGTTTTGATCTATTAAAATATGGTATTTTATAAAACTAACTTTTTGTGGGTGATTGATCATTCTATTTCATTCGTTTTGGCTTTTGGTTCACTTGATTTTGAGTTAAAATAAAGGTTTTATGAAAAAAAATATTATTTCAGTTTTTATAGCTTTTTGCCATGGCTGAACTTGTTGTTGGGGGAGGCAAACTTCCCATGTTGCCCGACCCATGCGACCCATGTGACCTGAGCTCATACGGCTCGACTCATGTAATCCATGCGGCCTGAGCCCATGCGGCTCGACCAATGAGACCCTTGTAACCGATACGGCCATGCGGCCCGACCCATATACGACCGAATTCCTATGCGTCCCTGACCCTCTTGTGGCCTATGTGCTCATTTTATTGATTTGCTTGGTTTTAATGCTTTATCGAATCTTTGTGACCCATGTGTGAGTTTAATGATTGCTAATGTATGTGAGCTATGTGACCATGTGTTATACTTAACTATTTGCTAGAACTCATATGATTTTCCAATGATTGGTAACTTGACTCGACTATTGGTATCCGTGCTGATACACTTACTACGTGCTATGTGTTCCTACGTGTTAAGTATTTTTACGTGATTATGTTACATATTTTGTACTGAGGTGTGCCTACGTGCCAAGCAAAATATGATATAATAATTTCTCCAGCATGGACATAATAGTTTGTCAATAACCATGCGTGGTTAGGATTCGTTTGAGTGTTGCATTACGTTAGGGCGAATCCAAATTAAACTGCAAAAGTGATAAATTGGTTTCGTATCTAGCGTGCCCGTACTATGGTATGACATATCAGGGGAGTAACATGTGACCACGCTATTTAATTTCAGCTAACCATAGGGTTAATTAGGTAACTAAAATATATAAAGCATTGGGAGGGACAGAATCTCAAGATCGTGCTTAACTATCCACCCTCAATCATTATATAGGGAGTGAAGGCTGCCCCCCTAGATATTGTTTAAATCCTAATTAGGAGATGATAATATCATACTATTATATTATACTATGTGTTCTTTGCGATCTTAGTACAGTGGCCTTACGAGGGACCGATGCTTACTACTATTGCCTTCGAGAAATGGGGATCGAGATAGTATTTCCATAAGACATGGGAGTATTGGCTAGTTTACTGGTACAACCTACCATTATAGAGAGGATTAAGGCGGCTCAGGCAGAGGATCTGAAAGTTTAGAAGCTTCAAGCGGAATATGAGTCTGGTCTCAGGAAAGAGTTGACAATTCTTGAAGATGGAACTCTTAGGTTTAGAAATCGTCTCTATGTACCAAGTGTAGATATCTGGTAAGAAGTAATGACCAAGACGCACAGTTTCCAATATTTAATTCATCTAGAAGGTACCAAGATGTATCAAGCAATATTTCTGGTGGAACAGGATAAAGAGGGAGATAGCACGATTTATTTCCCAATATTTGGTATGTCAACAAGTGATGGCCGACTAGTAAAGACCAGCAGGATTATTATATTTGCTTTCTATTCCGGAGTGGAAATAGGAAATAGCACGATGTACTTAGTGACCGGTTTACCTTGATCCCCAACTGGTCGTTATGCAATTTCTGTAATAGTAGATCGTCTCACAAAAGTAGCTCACTTTCTTTATTTCCTAGAAGGGCAATCCATAGAGCAGTTAGCAGAGATGTTCATGCGACAGATAGTAAAATAGCACGACAATGCAGTGAGTATTGTATCCGATGGAGACACTTGGTTCACTTCATATTTTTGGTAGAGTTTGAGGCACAAAGTTGAGATTTAATACCTTTTATCATCCATAAACAGACGGACAATCAGAGAGAACCATCCAGACCCTGAAAGATATGATACGAACTTATAATTTGGATAAGGGGTTTATCAGATCGAGTTCTTCACCATGGGGAGCCCCGGTATTGTTTGTACCAAAGAAGGATAGATCGGTGCGCATGTGCATTGATTACAGGGCTTTGAATAATCTCACTATCAAGAATAAGTATCCTTTGCCACGGATTGATGATCTGTTTGATCAGTTGAGTGGTGCGAAGGTATTTTCTAAGATAGATTTGAGATCAGGCTACCATCAAGTGAAGGTGAAGCCGGAGGACATACCGAAGACTGCTTTTAGAACTCGGTATGGTCAGTTCGAGTTTATGGTGATGCCGTTTGGTTTGACTAATGCACCGGCGGTATTTATGAACTTGATGAACAAGGTGTTCCACCAGTACCTTGACAAGTTCGTGGTGATGTTCATCGACGACATACTCATATACTCGAGGACACCGGAGGAGCATGAGGAGCATTTGAGGATTGTGTTGGATGTGCTGAGGAAGGAGAAGTTGTATGGGAAGTTGTCCAAATGTGAGTTTTTCTTGGACAAAGTAGAATTCTTGGGGCATGTTGTGACTGGTCATAGTATTTCAGTAGATCCGAAAAAGATTTTAGCAGTGGAATCTTGGAAGACTCCGAGTTCAGTAGCAGAGATCAGGAGTTTTTTGGGATTGGTAGGCTATTACAGAAGTTTGTGCAAGATTTTTCGAGGATTGTCGAGCCGATGACCAGACTCACAAGGAAGGATGTGGAGTTTGTTTGGACGGAGGATTGCCAGGTTGCTTTTGAGGAGTTGAAGAAGAGGTTGACGTCTGCTCCTATTTTAACGTTGCCATCATGGTCCGGAGGATTCACTATTTATAGTGATGCATCGGGGAAGGGTTTAGGTTGTGTTCTTCAGCAGCATGGGAAAATGATTGCCTATGCATCCAGGCAATTGCGTCCTCATAAAAAGAACTATCCTACCCATGATTTGGAGTTGGCAGCTGTCATATTCGCCCTGAAGTTGTGGAAACATTATTTGTACGGAGAGCGTGTGGAGATCTTCACAGACCATAAAAGCTTAAAGTACGTTTTCACGTAGAAGGAGTTGAACATGAGGCAGCATCGGTGGTTGGAATTGATGAAGGATTTTGATATCTCTTTACAATATCATCCTGGAAAAGCCAATGTAGTTGTCGATGCTTTGAGCAGGTATCCGGTAGCTATGTTCTTGACGCAGGATCGATATCTGTTGGAGGACTTGGAGAGCTTGGGCATTGAGGTGATTGTTCCTGGGTGTGCTATACAGATGTGGGGATTGCAGATACACTCAGATTTTATGGACAGGATCAAGGCAACACAGTATGATGATGTATCTTTGAGGAGTATCAGAGCTCAGGTGAGAGCAGGATTGGAGGATGATTTCACTATTGCAGAGGATGGATCCTTGAGGCATGGAGTTAGATTGTGTGTGCCTAGTGGGGAGTTGCGCGAGGAGGTGTTACAGAAAGCGCATTGCTCTCAGTATTCCATACATCCAGGTGCTAACAAGATGTATCGAGATATGCGAGAGAGTGTGTGGTGGTATGGCATGAAGAGGGAAGTGGCACAGTTTGTATCCAGATGCTTAGTGTGCCAGCAGGTGAAAGCCGAGAGGCAGAGGCCAGGAGGGTTACTTCAGCCATTACCCATTCCAGAGTGGAAGTAGGAATACATTACTATGGATTTTGTGTCCGGACTTCCACGATCTCCAGGAGGGAAAGACGCGATTTGGGTCATTGTTGATAGATTGACCAAGTCGGCCCACTTTTTACCTTTCAAGGTGGGTTTGTCTACGGAGAAGCTGGCAGAGATGTATGTGAGGCAGATCGTTAGGATACACGGAGTTTTCGTCAGCATAGTCTCAGATCGAGATAGTCGTTTCACTTCTCATTTCTGGAGGATTTTGCAGGAGAGTTTGGGCACTCAGCTCAAGTTCAGTACTGCATATCATCCCCAGACAGATGGGCAGTCAGAGAGGACTATCCAGACTCTCAAGGATATATTGCGCACTTGTGTACTAGATTTCGGGGGTTCTTGGGAGGACCATCTCCATTTGGTAGAGTTTGCTTACAACAACAGTTACCAGGCCAGTATAAAGATGTCACCTTTTGAAGCTCTATATGGTCGGAGGTGTCGTACTCCTTTGTCTTGGGATGATGTTGGAGAGAGAATTTTGCTTGGGCTAGAGATGGTTGTGGATGCAGCGGAGAAGGTTCATTTGATCAGAGACAGACTTCGAGTGGCGCAGGACAGATAGCGGCATTGGGCCGATAGCCATCGGAGACCTTTGGAGTTTGAGGTATAGTTTAGATTTTGTTTGTGCTTGTTCTTGTTTGTTATAGATTAAGTTCTTAAGATGGTGTTTTGTTCTAGGTGGGTGGTTTGGTGTTTCTCAGGATTTCTCCGACACGAGGCACGATTCGCTTCGGTGGAGGCGGAAAGCTTAGTCTACGATTCATCGAACCTTTCACTATTCTAGAGAGGGTCGGTGCAGTTGCTTATAGACTAGACTTGCCACCTGCATTGGAGGGAGTGCACAACGTGTTTCATGTGTCGCAGTTGAGACGATACATGGCAGATCCTAGTCATGTATTGGATCACTCAGAGATAGAGGTGGGCCCTACTCTTAGCTATCCAGAGCAGCCAGTTGAGATTCTGGATCGGAGAGAGAAGGTGCTGAGGAACCAGACTATTCCTTTGGTATGCGTCGCATGGAGGCATCACTCTCCGGGGGAGTCTACCTGGGAGAGAGAGGATGACATGCGAGAGCGTTATCCATATTTGTTTGTACCTTGAGGTATGTTATTTCTAGTTATGTTCTGTTCATTAGTTAGTTGTGATTCTTTAGTTCTGTTCTGTGTTTTTCTAGGGGTATTTTTCATCTTTAAATTTCGAGGACGAAATTATTTTAAGGAGGGTAGACTTGTCACTACCACATTTTAGGAAAAAGGGTATTTTAGTAATTTTCTATTTAAATAAACATTGTGCATGGTAAATAATTTTTGTTGTATTATTTAATTGTTGTTGGATGTTATTTAATTATTTTGGACTTATTTTAGTGGACCCAACTAGTGTAGTTTGGACCCATGGACCAACATGAATTAAATAGTTAGATTTAGCCTATTTAGAAAGCCCATAGTTAAGGAGATGGATTAAATTAATTAAGTGATTAGACTAGAAGCTTCCTTCCTTAATTATTTCTTCATGAGAGGCCCCAAGGGGTACATTAGACATTTTATAATTGCTTGGGAGAGGGGCAAGGCAGTCCTATTAAAAGAGGGGGGAAATTTCTCTCTTCTCTCATTCTCATTCCAAATCTAGATCTAGAATTTCTCACTCCCAAATTCTCTCCATTTCCATTCCAATTCCCTACCAAATTTATTCCAAATTATTCCCAATTCACCATTAGAGAAGGAGGAAGCAAGGATCTAGAAGAAGGAAGCAAGGATCTAGAAGAAGGAAGCAAGGATCTACAAAGAGGAGCAAGGATCTACAATTTGGAAGCAAGTTCTTCTCAAGTGGAGGTTTCATTGGGAATCCATCTCCCAATATGTATAATTCAGATTTTCTCATTTAAATAGCTTCTAAATCTGAGATTTAATCATGTAAAATCAACCTATATGTATGTACTACCCATAGGACTTTATTTTGTGTTTATAGGAGACATATGGAGAAAGTTATGGTGCTTTTTGTGTCAATTTTGTTGGAATTCCAAATTTACATTTTGTTGTGTGTGTCAATTGATCCTATAGATCAATTGGGCATGTACTTATGTGTTTGGGGCTAGTATCGTGTCCATAATTTAGTACATGTGGTTCGTATCCCAACTATTTGGTGATACGTGTCATTTTGGGGGTTTTTCCTCCAACACGGGGCTTTGAACATGTCGTATTTTGACACGGACACATAGATCTACTTTTGATACTTTGATTTATTCATAAATATTATTTGTGATTTGTTTGTATCCTTCGGGGTGCAATTGGTTGTGTGTTGGACTCGTGTCACATGCGTATCCTAGATCTAGTGGGATACGGTGTGATACTCTCCAATTGTGTAGATTTTTGAATAGATCTAAGTATGTATGGTTTAAATTTTTCAATTATAATTAGTAAATATATATAGATATTATATATTTATTTTGTGTATTTATTATAGTAATTATTGTAGCACAGATCTATATATTTTTGTGTGTGCTAATATGATGTACAAATATAATATGTAGCTTTCTTGCATGTAATTATATATGTACTTATGTTAATAGTATAAATTATACATAAATGTTTTATAAAATATATTTATGTGTTTAATTGTGTAATTATATTATTTATAATTATTATATAATTATTTGTATATTAATGTATATATTTTAGGTGTGCTTCTAGCCATATAAAATATGAACATTAATATGTGCATGTGTTGTAACTATTGGTATTTAATTATAAGTTTATATGTGCATATATATATAAGTATATAATTATTTATTTATATATATGTATTGTGATTATTATTGCATATATATATATATATATATTTATATATATATATATATATATATATATATATATATATATTTATATTTTTATTTGTTTTGGTGACAGTGGTTTCTATGACAGTGAAACTGTCATTATTTGGTCTGAACAGCAGCCGCTGTACAGTGGTCAGCATTAATGACAGATCTGTCATTAATGCTGCGGCAGTTTTGAGCGACAACCTTTCAGGGATATTTTTTTGTGACAGTTTGAAACTGTCAGCAAACTGTGACAGCAGCGGTTTTGTATATGGAATTTCTACGACGAATTTTTAGTGACAGTCAAGACTGTCACTATTAAACCTATTTTTATTTTATCTTGTTTTGTTCACTGTTTTCAGTAACGCTTTGACAGTTTTAAATTATATTTTATATATTATTATTGTATATATATATATGTGTATATATATGTGTTTTGTATAATATTTGTAATAATATATTATGTTATTTGTATACATATTGGTTTGTATATATATTATTTTAGGGTATATATTATTTGTATTAGTAGTATACTTTGTGTGAGTATAATTTGGGATCTAATTTTTATTCCTAAATTGTTGTATTTTATTTCTATATTATTTATATAGATTTCTTGTGAGGTTGACCTTGGTTTGACTTTAGTTGACTTTAGAGTTGACCATAGTTGACTTTTGACTTAGAATTTATTTATTGACCTAGGAGTTGACTAGTTTGACTTGTTCTCTTTTCGGGACCTTGTTTTAATGTGGTATTCCATATCTAGGTCTTCGAGGCACCGAGTCAGACATCTGTGAGACTGTTCTTTGGATTTCAGGCGAGTACATTCTCTGATAGTTTCTCATTTATGATATCCTCTATGTTCGTTGTATCTAGTATAGATTTACATGTTTCTCTCGACACTATGGTTACACGGATTGGTATATCCGGATCTCGTCATGAGATGTTATTCCTTGGTATATGGTGTATATGGTGCAAGTATTGTTTCAATGGTTATCTTGTACATGTACAGACACCGATTCTCGGGGAGACTAGCTATCTTCTTGGGGAATCTAGTGCCATAGCATACCGTGGTTGGATCTATTATACCAGTTGGGGGTGGGGAGTATTAGTATAGATATGTGATCAAATCCCTATTGAATAAAGTATTTGTAAGCGAATAGTGTTGATCATGCACCGCACGTATGATTAGCCAGGCCGCATTGTATCTTTCCCAAGCCGATCACATGTTAAGCTAGTACTCACATACTTAGTCATTAGTATTATTGTTTCATTGGCATATTGTTTATTATTGTATTTCTTTCCAGTATTTCCTTATTGTCTATATATCTCTTGTATCTATTTTTTGCATCTTGTTTATCCACAGCTATTTACTGTTACATAGTTTTTATCATGGATTAGAACTGCTGTTAGAGATGTACTCTGCTCCTTTCCTGACTGGATATATTTTTCCAGATGACACTGAGGAGTACCCTACCTATTATGGACCCCAGGATGTTGTGGGTTTAGATTTGGAGACCCTGGCTCAACAGGGACTTATCCCAACTGAGACAGTTGACCCTGGAGTGTAGCTTGTAGTATGATAGTATTCTTTTGTACTGGATTTGTCTCCAGCTTATTTTTGTTACTCTTCAGACTCATTGATGTATTATTTTAAACTCATGAGTTGATGACTATTCTATTCTTATCTGATTCGTGTTCATTCTATCTTAGTTCTGTGATTGAGTACACTATCTTTTGGTGGTTCATTATATTAGATAGACTTTCTAGACAGCGTTCTACCGCCAATTCTGCGGCGTAGGCTGGGCGTTGTTTCCGACTAGTACCCTTACCCCGGGTGCGGGTCGTGACATTAGACCACATAGCTTGCAAGCTGTATTTTCTTCCATCATGGCGCAGGACGAGGATAGGCAGTTTGGCCTTGTCTTCCAGTATTGAGTTGGGTCTGAACCCCCAATACAATTCTAGGGCATGCCTGCCATGGCATAAGGAGGATAGGCTCTGAATAATTTATACAGGCCCAGTTATGTATTCTTCCGCCATTAATTATTTTTTTGTTAATCGGCCGTAGAAACTGATTAACTGCTGAAGAAGACGGAAAAAGATCTCCACCAATATGATAACCTGGCAGAACAGATTCTCGATGTGATCTTAAATGAGAATGAGAAACCCTTTGTAGAAAAATGATTTCCATCATATGTAATCATGAAGATAAAAAACCCTTTGTAGACTGGATTTCCATCATATGTAATCATGATTAATAAAAATTGTCTTCTTTTATGCATCTGATGATATGCCATATTTGCTATGAGAAAGTCTGAATATGTGCAGCTTCAGCACATCTGAATAACTTTACGCCGACTTTGATAAAAAAAAATATCTGATCTCATCCCGTCTTTTACGCGTAACTGAAGACGCGTAGAAAGCTTCTTTAGCATTAAGTTGAAGTTCCAAACTGTCATGCTATTTTGGACGAGGAGTTGCATAGAGTTATGAACTGTCATTTCTTTGATGTGATGAAATCTTGTTCGGACCATCATCTTCAAGAATAGTTTCCCGAAAATCCTTTGAAAAAGGCGAGAAATTTTTGTCAACTAAAGCCATACTTGAACTTTTTCTAAAGTATTCTGACTGGACTTTGGATGAACTTCCAAATAATCCAATAAAAAGAGTCTACTTCAATGCTGAAATCTGTATGTTTTGGGCATTTGGAATATTTTACAGCCAAGAAGGAGTATTTTTTGCGTAGATCCTTGTGATTGGCCATCTGTAGCTTTCGAGCGTAGAATCGTAGATTTATAGCCTCTGGGTGTAAAGTCGTAGGTTTGTAGCCTCTCGAGCGTAAAAGCTACCGAGCGTAAGAGCATCCGGGTGTAAAACCATAGACTTATAGCCTCTGAACGTAAAATCGTAGATTTGTAGCCTCTTGAGCGTAAAAACCCTTGAGCGTAAAATCATAGATCTGCTCTGCGCAAAAATTTTGGATCCACTGACTGTCCGTCTTCTTTATTCAAATGATAGGCAGACGTGGTCCCAAATCATAACCGAATATTAAATATCGGATTTGGTTAGGAATTCGAAGAGTTATCCGAACTCTATAAATAGCCCAAGGTTATGAGAGAGAAAACTTTTATCTGTCTTCACAAAAACCTTAGCTTTTCAAGAACCTTTCTTCTTTATTTCTTCTTTGAGAACTCAGAATCGCCATGGCCCCTAAACAAGTTTCCACTGCTAAGGGAAAGATGGTTTCTTCCTCTTCTCGATTCTCTGCTCAAGCGCGAGCAACTCCCATTAGGGTGAACGAGCCTCGATCGGAATACGGCGCCCCTCCGTCGAGCCGTGCTCCGGATGTCATAGGTAAAAGGACTTCGATGAGAATAGAGGACTTTCCGCACACGTTGTACGTGTATGCGAACCAATACGCCCATTTCTAATGTGTCAGCGTAAAACCATCTTTTTACAGTCTGGCGTAAAAAGCTCAGGCTGTCAAAATTTGGCGTATACTATAAACTTTGTGTTTTACACGTTGGATGAAAATTTTGGCGTAAAAAAACTCAAATTTTAGCAGCCTGGCGTAAAAGCACAGACTGTTAAGTTTTGACGTATACTGCCAACCTTGAATTTTATGCCTCAAAAATAGATTCTGGCGTAAAAATTCAAGTTGTTGCTGTCTTGGCGTAAAAGCACAAACTAATAATCTTTGGAGCAGACTGCAAGAGTGTAATGTCTAGTATAGAAATTGACTTATTTTCTTGCATTTTATAGTGGACTTGTAGATCCCTCTTTTGGCTGAGATAATGGGGTCTGCTGCCGGAATGCTGAACTCAAACTATTTGGAGGACTTATCCCATGTAACGTTCTCTAAATCTGGGGCCAACTATCCTGAAGGGAGGAGAATCCTGATCTCGTCCCAGGGAGAATGAATGCTGCTGAATATGATCAGTGGGGAGCCCCTGACATACATCGACGGGACGAAATATAAGAAACCGGGTTTCTTATTCGGGGATGCTATCGACAAGCAATCCCAGACCAAGCCCAAGAGGGAGGATTGGGTGTTCACTACTGAGGGCATGGTGATGTATCTGCCGAAGATGCCCAGGGATTACCCTATCTCGGCCTTCTTTCATGCCACACATCCTAGGAAGATGATGTGAGTGCTAACTCCAGATCTTCACGGCCGACCGGGGAGATTTTATACAATAAGGGAGGCGACCGGGGGGCCTATATGAGCCGTCCTTCTGGTCCTGTTATGTCCTTTAGGGGATTACTGCTGGGTAGCGTCCCGAGTGAGGATAGTTCGTTGATCCAGCCGATCCAAATATCGACCTTCTGTAATGACTTTATGGGGCAGGGAGGAATGTACCCCAGAGTCAACCCTCGGACCAGTGGATGGCTTAGCCCGGGTAATCTCCAATGGGCCAGTTTAACTGTCTGGGCCCTAAAGCACTTCCAGACGGAGCTGGAAAGCATTGGCTTGTTCGCAGCCGTGAGTGCCACAAGTGTTGGGTTGCCTGTCAACCCTAACTTGTTCTTTGCCTTGATGGAACGATACAATTCGCTCAGCGGGACTTTTGCCACTCCGCTGGGGGAGTTGGGCTTAGCCCCTCACGAGATGGCAGAGATTTCAAAGCTGCCAATGGGGGACGCTCCTTATGAAGAGTATGTCCCTATAAACAGGGAATTGAGGGATACAAACCCTTGGGCAATGGCGGTGTATCAGGAGCTGATGAGCCATTACCTTGCTTGCACCACGTTCTACAAGGAGCCCTCTGATTTGGCTCACATCAACAAGTGGGCAACATACCTCTTCTTCCACCAGGCCAGAAATACCAAGCCGAACAAGGTAGTAGATAGCCAAGACAGGCCCTTGAACCTCCTGAGCATGCTCAATATTGACATGGTCGACGACCTCATCGAAGACGCAGGGACTCCAGATTATGTTCTCGATGAAGAAATTGGGGGTTATCCTGCAGGCACAAAAGCCTTCAGTTATATAAGGCATTATCGTAAGCCTCTGTCAAAGGAAGCTCAATTGGCTGGCTTTCTCTCCGTCTGGCTACGCCGCTGGGTAGTACCGGGTATCGCGTCTACGGATCACATCCATCGCAATACCTTATGGCCCGCAGTGCGTTTGGTGTTCGGAGCAAGACTGGGCTTACTTCCTTCTATGGTATGTAGAATACAAGCAGGTCTGAGGGCCCTTACTGATGGCTGCTCGCTGATGAGACGCAGCGTGAAAGCTTTCCTAGGGTGGAATTACCATTCCTATACTTGATGGGATGGTTAATTTTTCACATCGCCCGGGTGATGTCTCCCAGTTCCGCCAGCAGTTCAGGAAATAATTTCTTGCTAAATTACAAGAATTCCTCTTGGAACGTGGCGACCGTCACCAATTGCCGGCGGACGTTAAACATAGCCCACAGCTGGAAGATATTCTGTATCGTTCCCCCTGTACACATCAATCAAAAGGGAAGGTCATGGGAGAACCATTCTTTCTCCTGATGCCTTCTATTGGTTGGTCTGCATTAGACCTTCCTACTTGCTATACAGGAGTGATGATCATTGCTTCTTGGAGCCCTATCTGCCCAGTCGGTTCGCCAGGAAGTTTGGGTATGACCAATTGTATGTGGGAAATGCCATCACCAGCTTCAAGTCCAGAGGTGGACTTATTGATGGAGCCAGAGGGTGGCGGTACTTCATCACTGGCTGTACTGGTACAACTTTTGTGGTGCCCGCGACTTCTCTTTCCATGGAGCTGCGAATGCTTCACTAGTATGCGCAGTTCTATGCGTCCATCAATACCTTCCATCGCGATTTTGATATTTGTAGAAGTTTTAGGATGCCCTCCCATAGGAATACTGGAAGGGAGGATGTCCCATCTGTTTCCTCGGATGAGAATGAAGGCACCGCCGGGGCAGACAAATTCTTGACGACAATACCGAGAGGCATACTAGCTCCACCTACAGAGCCTCTCGTTATCCCTCATAAAAGAAGGCTTCTGCTCCGAAAGAACCTTCTCCTCAAGAAGCAGCTTGCCAGAGATCCGAAAAGGGCTTCCAGCAGGGGGGCTCCTAGGAGCGAGCCTGTCGTCTTCACTGTTGGGGATGATTTATTGATTAGAGGTCCTTTGCCTTTTAGAGAGGGAACCTCCATAATTTTGGCCGGCAGTGTCGGAGATTTTTTGCTCGAGGTCGCTGCTACTACTGCTTTTGGTAGTGCTACGAGATCGTCCACGAGGCCGAGCATAATTAGATTCCAGATACCTTTAACCAGACTAATAATGGGTATAACCACTACTTTGTCTGTAGGTATTTCCAGCGAGATTCCACCCGATGAGCCTCGAGTGGATCTTGGTGAAGACTACCCGCCAGTGTCAGTTGATGCACCTTATTCTCCAGGATTGACAGCTTGTTTAGCCTCATTAAGAGATGATTTAGCTATTCAGGCTGCGGACGTGACATATATACCGTCGGCTATCGGTAAATGTCATCTTTAGGACTCTTTTAGGGAAATTAACATCAGGTTGATATTAACTTTCTCTTGTCTTCTTTGCAGGTGTAGATATCTCAAGAGAGGGTGGAACTGATGCATCCTTTGACTTTGATATCGAAGAGGCATACTTAGAAGCTGTCGACCATTCGTATGCAACATTTTCGGGTGTCGCCTCGCCCGTAGCAGTCCAGACATCATCAGAGGAGGATGACCCTATCATCGCGACTGTGTCTCCTTTGTTGAGTACGCCAGCAACTTCAACCGTTGCTGGTTTTTATTCTTTTGTAGCGCCATCTGTTGAGGCGACGACTGTAGCAATATCCTCTGCAGTCATTCCTGGAGGGGGGTTCATCGATATCGCAGCCACTCCCAGCGTCCACTCGAATTTATCCATGCTAGTTGAGCAGTTTACTAGCATTTTCTACATCACTTTAAAAATGCTGATATCGATGGTGCTGAAGAAGAATCTAGGCTTCAAGGCTCTAAAGATGTCCTCCAATCTTACTATAGCGCAGATTAGAAATTTCAGTGACACTGAAAGAGCTAATACGCTAGAGCAAATAATTAATGGTTTAGAACAACCCATTAACAACTATTTGCAGCTATCTCGAAGCAACGTCGATGAGCTAATTCAGGCTGAATATGAATCCCTGACTGCGCAGGTTGCTGAACAGATGGAATGCCTAAATAAATCCATCCAGACACAACAGTAGAAGATGGATGAAGGAAAGGCCATCTTAGAGGAGGTTATTCCTCTTCAAACAAAGTACAAAGTCGAGCATGAAGGAAATGAAGCGAGGGTCCACAAACTGGAATCCAAACTCGCTCGGGCAAAGGAGTGGGATTTCCAATAATCGGCAGCTCTAGATGTGGTAAATGGCCGGCTGGATACAGCTCAGCGGAACTTGGCCCATGCCGAAGTCATCTGCGCCAGTTTTGTTCATGCTCGGTCTGAACTATCCTTCTTAAAAAATAAGAAGGCAAGGCTGGATTTGGCTCGTGCTAACGTCTTGAACTCCAGAAATGAGAGGATGGCTGCTTTGGTGCAGCAGATTCATGATTTGACTGCTCCTCCTCAATGATGTACCATTTTGCTTCTTCTGTAATTTGCTTTTTCACAGAGATAATAAAGATACTTCTTCTGACTTTGTGGACCTATCATTTTGGAATATAAATGACAAGCTATAGTGAAAGTGATATCAGAGGTAATATGGACGTGATATACTTTCGGTAAGCTTCAGCTGGATATATCTATTCAGAGGGTATATGGACATGATAGAATATGATCCAACTAAATTTGTATACAAAACACTATCAGAGGTAATATGGACGTGATAGGTTTTGACATTTCAAATTAGTTAAACATATCTATTCAGAGGTCATGAGAACATGATAGAATATGATCCAACCAATTTTTTTGTATGTAGTATTGTCAGAATGAGATCTTCACCATACTCTATTTTAAGCGAGGGAGATTAAGCGTAGTACCTCTTCAGGAATTTGCCATTGATAGGAGCCATTATCAGGTCTCTATTGGGCTTGGCTAATCTGTAAGCGCCGTTTGAAAACGTCGTTTCAATCACGTAAGTGCCTTCCCATTTGGGCTGGAATTTACCTTTATTTTTGTGTGTAATGATCATTGGCCTCTTCACAACTAGAACTAGCTCACCAACTTTGAATACTCTCTCCTTCACTTTTTGATTGAAAACTCGGGAGATGCGCGCCTGGTAGAATGCGATACGCTGTTGAGCTTGAAGGTATTTCACGTCTAATCCTTCTAGCTCTTGAAGTCGTAGTTGATCATTCTTTTCCTGAGTTAACTTATTAGCCACTGCTATTCTGAGTGATGGAATTTGGATTTCAATGGGGAGAACTGCTTCACTTCCGCAGACTAATGAGAATGGGGTACAACCCGTCGGTGCTCGTATCGTTGTGCGGTATGCCCAAAGACATTCCCCTAGCTTCTCATTCCAATCTTTTTTGTTCGAAGAAACGAACTTTTTCAAGTGTTTGATAATGGTTTTGTTGAAAGCTTCCGCCAAACCATTAGCAGCTGGATTGTATGCCATAGAGGCCATATTTTATATCCGATTTTTATCGTAAAATCAGTGAAACGCTTGGCTAATGAATTAAGGCCCATTGTCATGAATTATCCTTTGGGGTATCCCAAAGCGATAAATGACATGATGCTTGATAAAGCTGATCACGTTGGATGTCTTCACCTCAGCAAGAGGGATCACCTCTGCCCATTTGGAGAAATAATCCAGATGGCCAATATGAAACGATGACCTCTGGAAGAAGACGGGTGAATAGGACCAATGATATCCATATCCCATGCTTCAAAAGGCCATGATGCCATCGTAGGATGTAAATGTTCGGAAGGCTGATATATAAAATCTGCATGAACCTGACAAGCTTTGCATTGTCTTGCATATTTTATTATATCTGCAATCATAGTAGGCCAGTAGTATCCCATCCTCCTGATACGATCCTGTAACTTAGGACCGGGTTGATGTGCTCCACATACACCGTCGTGAGCTTTATGGATAATCCGCTGTACATCATCATCGGAGAGACATCGTAATAGCAGTCCATCGTATGTTCGGCGATATAGACATTGTGAAGACGCATCGAAATAGAAGTGTAATGACTATCTTTTGATGGATACTGATTATTTAGGTTCCTCTGGTAAGATTCCGTATGCCACGAAATCTATAAAGGGACTTATCCAGTCTCTCTTAGGAGGAACCGTGTTCACAGCGTAACTGCATTCTACGTAAAAGTTATTTTTCACATAGAATAAATCTCTGTTTAGAAGGATCATCGAATTCTGCCTTCTTATAGGAATAGCTAGATCCGCAGCTAGGCTGGCCAGGGCATCAGCTTCCAAATTTTGAGATCGAGGCACATGCTCTAGGAAGAACCCTTTGAAAGACATAGCTATCTCGGTCGTTGCTTGGTGATAAGGAATGAGGTCTGAATTACGGACTTCATATGTTCCTCTGACCTGATTGACGGTCAGCTGAGAATCACCGAAAGCTTCCAGTATTCGACATCCAATTCTTTAGCGACTTGTAACCCGATTAACAGGGCATTATATTCAGCCATATTATTAGAGCAGGGTTCGCTAAAAGAATATGCTCGATAGATGACGAGTTTATCAGGAGTGACCAGGACAATTCCTACTCCTGAAGCCATATTTCCCTTGGGACCAGTCCTGGAGGCACCATCGAAGAATAGCTGCCAGGTAACGCCTTCCATTGTGGAATTATATTCTGCAACTTCGTCGGGAATATCCTCGTATAATTTAGAGGTTTCCGGAATTGGATGAGCGGCTAAGAAATCAGCCAATGCTTGGCCTTTGATGGACTTCTGAGGGACATACACCATATCATATGGTGTTAATAACATCGCCCAAGTCACGAGTCGGGAATTAAGAACACTTGGTTTGTTCATTAATACCCGAATATGATTGATTCTAGAGATGATATAAATAGTTTGGCCTGTCACGTAATGTCGCATCTTCTGAATGGCGAACATTAGGGCCAAGCATTCTTTTTCCACTGAATTATACCGGTGTTCAGCTCCGACCATCATCCTGCTTAAATAGTAGATAGCCTGCTCATGACCCTCATTGTTCTTTTGTGCGAGAAGAGCTCACAAAGAATGATCTATTGCTCAAAAATATAGCAAAATTGGTTTTCCTATGACGGAAGGCACAAGAACTGGAGGATTAATGAGGTAGCATTTGATATCATTAAACGCTTGCTGACAGGCTTCTTCCCATACGAAGGATACACCTTTCTTTATGAGGCAAGAAAATGGTTGATATCTTCCAGAGAGGTTGGATATAAATCTACGGATATAAGCCAAACGACATTGAAATCCCCTGAGTTCCCTCAGGTTACAGGGTGGTCGCATTTCCAAGATAGCCTTCACTTTGTCAGGGTCCACTTGAATGCCTTTAGCGGTAATGACAAATTCCAGGAATTTGCCACTGGATACACCAAGAGAGAAATTTGTAGGATTCATTTTGAGTTGATGTTGTCGCATCAACTCGAACACTATCTTCAAGTCTTGGATATGATTATCCTTAAGATGGCATTTGACAGCAATATCGTCTACGTAACATTCTATCGTTTTGCATAAGTGCTCATGGAATATGTTACTTATAGCTCATTGATACGTAGCCCCGACATTCTTCAATCCGAAAGGCATAACCGTATAGCAATATACCCCCAGTGGTATCCGGAAGGTAGTATGCTTCTTGTCTTCAGGATTCATCTTAATCTGATTGTATCCTGAAAATCCGTCCATGAAAGACATGCACTCAAAACCGTACGTATTATCGATCATGACGTCTGTAATAGGAAGAGGGAACTCATCCTTAGGACAGGCTGTCTTCAGATCTCGGAAATTAATGCAAATACGCACTTTCCTATTTTTCTTCAGGACTGGGACAACATTGGCGACCCAGTCAGGATGTTGTTCTTCTCGGATGAATCCACAGGCTATCAGCTTCTTGATTTCAGCTTCAATGGCATCCATCATATCCGGACGGAACCGACGTTGGTGCTGCTTTGCAGGCTTTGAATTGGGCAGTATGCTGAGTTTATTGGTAGCCACATTAGGATCAAGACCTGGCATATCCTCATAATTCTACGCAAAGACATCGATATATTCTCTTATCAGCTGGATCATTTCTCTACTTTCTTCTTCGGAAAGATTGTTCCTGATAAATATCGGCTTTGGTGAAATTTTATCCCCAACATCAACTTGGATAACTTTATCTTCAGTGGGAGGTTCTCTCTGCTCGAACCTAAGTTCCTATTGTGTATCCATATGTGGTGTCCAGGAGTCATTTTTAAATGGTTCAGATTCTTGTTTGTCTGCTTTGAGAGAATCTGTCAATACCATATTTACTGGTGATGCTCGTTCGAGATCAGCGTATGAGCCGGAGGATGATGAGCCATCTTAAGAAGAGGAAAAGATATCCTCACTTGACTCAGAAGTTGCAAAAGAAGTGGTATACCCTAACCCAAAACGAGTTCGTTGACAGTAGGGATCACCATGCAACGGCATTCGTCTATCTTTCCCATAGTTGAGGCCTAGCTCCAACTTCAAGTCATAACCCATGCTTTGCATGATTTTCAAGGCATGTGGGCTATATCTGAAAACCTGCATTTTTCCACCATCGAACTTATAGGAATCTTCTTGTACAGTCGGTTTGTTGCGCATGCGACCGAAGACTATTGGATGATGATGACTACGAGTAGGCGGGACAATAAAGATAAAATCCTCATGTGGCCCATATGTCGTGATGATATTAGATGGTGACGCTACTTTCCACACATACGGATGATAGGAGTCTATAGCTTCCAAGAATTTTTGTGCTATAAGTTACATATAATTATGGGGAGATGATTCCTGATTTGGAATTTGAGCGTCAATATACTGGAAAGGAGAATCTTTATTATCGTCAGAAACTACGTTCCCGGTTGTATTTACATCAGTCGGCTGCTTATTACGTCGGAGGTTGATGGCCAAAGGTGGAGGCTTCTGATTTAAAGTGATCACTAGGGGATTACTTCCTCCTTCTGATTTGGTTTTGTTCAAGTGGATAGCCATGGGTTCCATGACTTTCGGACGAGTAGTTCGCCCTTTTATCTTGATTGACAGAGGATGCTCAACAAAAGGTTCTTTTGGTTCCCGGTGGGATTCCTCCTGTCTTGCCTGACACCTCCTTCATGTAGTCTTGGGTGTACAACATGGCATCAGAATAGTATGATTCTACTCCTTTGAATGAGTTAAGGTCAGCAAACTCCGTTTATACTGTTTCTTGGGCGTCTACATATTTGAAGCATTGATGTAGAGTCGAAGGAACAATATTATGATCGTGGATCCATGGTCTGCCTAGCAGAATGTTGTAGGACACCTCCGAATCGATGACGTAGTATGTAGCCACTGATCTGAGGTCCCCAATCTGGATCCTCAGACGAATCTTCCCCAACGGCTTACTTTTCCTGGCGTTGAAGCCCACGATTGTAGTGGTGGTGTAAGCCAGTTCGCTGGTAGGAATCCTCAGCGGTCTGAGCAAACTATGAAGGATAATGCTGATCGATGATCCCGGATCTATGTGAATCCGATCTACCTCCATGGAACCGACGTATCCGGTGTAATAGAGGGGCCTGTCATGCTTGTTATGTTTCAACAGCATGTCATCTTGAGTGAAAGTGATATTCGGGACCACCTCCATCACACTATGGCATTGAGGGCATGCCACAGGTTCTTTATCGGGGGACTTGAGCTGAGTCAAGTATGCATCCGCCTGCATTCATGCTTCACTCAGGGCTTGACGAGTGTCTTTGGAGAGCCTGTAGCTCAAAAATGGACAATCTGGCTAGTGTATTAGCCAACTGGGCCAGGATGTCAAAGTTATATGGTTTTTCTAAACCTTTGTTTTCAATATTCTTTAAAGTTTATCAAAACATACTTCTTTTTGCTTGCCCTTGTCCGCCAAATTCGGTCTAGAAGGACCCGCCTCTGGTATAACAGGTTCAGGCTCTGGAAGTTTGGCAGCTTAAGTGTCTGTCGTTGCATCTTCCTGATTTCCTCCATAGTCCTTGAGGTAGGCTTTCCCTGAACGGGTTCCGGTAGCCAAAGCCTCTTCTTCTGATGTCGAGGATATCGCAACCATATGACATGGTTTACGCCTTGAGTTCTTTTTAGACTTAGCCTTAGCAACTTGAGTCTCTTCCTCTATCTCTGACACTAGATCTGGATGAACCCACATAATCTTATCACGCTGGGTAGTTAGGGGTACCAGGTCATGATTTTGACCCCTGGCCGGAGGAAGATTAGCGATGTTCATCATTGTCCGGGGAATAGGTACAACACCATCTGGAACTTTTTGAGGAGGCAGATTGCCAAATTGGAGAGAGATAATATTGGCAGTGACCGTCTTTTTGCTATTGCGCAGAGTGATGGCCTTAGCGTCGATCAACTCCTGGATTTTCCTCTTTAGTACATAACACACCTTTGTGGGGTGATGTATGTACCTATGAAAAATATAGTACTTAGGGTTATTGGTACTGTCGACTTTATTAAGCCGCTTTACCTCGGGGAGGGTAATCTTGCCACTTTTGACTTGACACTCGAATATGCTCGGAATATCGTCGTCGTCAATAGAGTATTCTTCTATGGGCCTGGAAGTCCCAGGTTTCGTCTGTGTGGTCCCGGGAGTATGCTGCCTGGATGTATTGATTGCCAGAGCTTCTTTTCCTTTGGAACCACATGGATGGTCGCTATTGGAGGATGACCTCTTCCCTCTATCAGAGGTAGAGATCATGATTCCATTATCACTCGCCTTCCGACTGTTGTCTTTAGCGGCTACCGCTGAGATGATAAATGAGGGCCAATCATGGAACTGATATGGTCCTGTGAACACCGAGATCAATGGAAGAAGGTTCTTCCTGTAAATGTCCACCAAGGCTGAATCTGGAACTCCAGAAGGCATTTGCAAAGTGGCCTGACAAAAATGTTCAACGAAAGTGCGAACGTTCTCTTTCTTCTTCTGCTTTACTTCGATAAGAGAGGACATAGACATGTCCATCCCTCCTTCGTAGAATCGTACGAAGAATAGAGTCTTGAAATCTTCAAAGGTAGTGATGTAGTTGTCCGCAAGAATACGATACCATTGATAAGCCACTCCAGAGAGACAGCCTTTAAACACTCGAGTGAGAAGGGCGTTATTCCCTTGCAACAATACTGTCATCATGCTAAACTAGTTCATGTACTGGCTCGGTGACGTCTTTCTCTCAAACAAAACCATAGCCTGTGGTTTATATTTAGGTAGAAAAGGGATCTCGTCCCAGATAGCTGGGTATGGTTGGTTGATTCCCAACTATTTGAGCTGATCCTTATGCTTCAAGGCATCAAATTAGGCTTTTAATTCCCGCATTGCCTGCATCGGATCTTTAGCTGGTAAAGGGACCGCAGAGTGGTGAGAGATCGGTTGTATTGTAACTCCAACAGAAGGCAATACATTCTCCGAGTTAAGAAGTTAAGAAGCCGCTGACTCTTGATCTAGAACAGGCTCCTGGTTTGCGTTGGATGGTGGCATGTCCACCTCCACACGTAGTTGAGTCGGAGGGACCGATGCTTGAGCTATTGTAGCTACATGTTGAGTCACCATCATCTGACGCATACTCTCCATCATGGAATGCATTTCTTTCAGTGATGTCTCCAATACAGCGATGCGTTGCTCAGTACTTCCTGATGGGGAAGTCTCTTCGCGTTCATCTCCAATGGTATAGACTCCCATTTCTATGGATGCTATGGAAGGATCAGTATAGACATCTGTAGAGATTGAGTCTACACCTTCAGCATCCGATTCGGGAAACTGGCGACCCCCTGGGTCAGAATCAGAAGAATATGGAGCCGATTGTCGTGACCTCGAACGGGTATTTCGAAACACACCAGCTTCAATATTCTCAAGGAGTCTGTCGAATCTCCTTTGGCTTGGAGTTCTAGAGGGATGACGTCTTAAATTTGACCTTCCTCTAGGAATGTGTGAAGCCATGTTCACTGATGCAAATGTAGGCTCTTCTTCCTGTAGAGATAAAGAGTAGTTTAATCGGTAAAAAACTGACCATTTTGCCTTAGAACAGCAATAATTAACTACAACTTTGTGACTATTACAACAATGCTCCATAGGGGGTGTAATAGACATGTTAGAGGATCCCCTATCTTTGCGCTTCTGGATTAAAAAATTACGCAAGTCAGGAGGATTAACAGAAGAAGAAGAAGAAGAAGGTTTATTATGCCTTTTTATATCAGTTGGAATACGGATATTAGGAATCATAACTCTCTCCCTGCCATACGTATACAGCAGTTCAGCCATATGAGTAGCACATGATCCATGAGGAGTGTATCTATCCACGAACTGGGACTTCTTTATGCTGAGGGGTTTGTCCTGGCGTAATTTGGAACTTTGCTCAGGCTGGCGTAAAAATGAGGAAGTCCTCAATCGGCCATCAGCAGCTCGCATAATCTGGAGAGCGGGTAGATTCTTCTCTTGATGGCGTAAAGGCCGAGAGGTTGGGAAGTCCGCCACTTGTTTCCCCTTGCGGTGATTGCAAGGATCACCTGTCTCTTCACAGAGGGAAGATGTATTTTTATGCGCAGAGCGCGTTTGAAATTTCTGAATTGGCGCTGAGGCATTATCAGAAATTTTGTCTACCACGTCACGGACGGGAGACAGAATTTTACGCGTATGGTACGGAGTAGACTTCTGGATTGACACTGAGGCTTTAACAGAAGCTTTGTCTGCCACATCACAGACAGGAAACAAAGTTTTACGCACAGGGCGCGGAGTAGACTTCTAGATTGGCACTGAGGCATTGCCAGAAGTTTTGTCTGCCACGTCACAGACGGAAGACAAAGTTTTACGCACGGGGCACACAGGTTGCGATGCTACAACCTTGTCGGTCGAAGAGAGAGAGTCCGCAAGAATGGTAGGGGATGTCCGGGGCATCCATACTTTACGCAATTTCCTGTTGTCTTGGACAGAGAGGGAATAAGATCTACCCCCTGCTCGAAGCATGTCTTCGTAGGCTGATTGGTCAAATTGGATGACCAGAGTCTTCTTCGTTGATCCTACGGATACAGCATCGTGTTGAGCAATGGCTTTCTCGTCAGATAAAAAAGTAGTCCCCTGCAGAGTCGCCATCTTGTGTTTGATAATAAACGAAAGAAATAGAACCAGGTTTATAGGAAACCCTTTCTTTGGTTTACAAAAAAAGTACAATTAATCCTATATGAGGATGTTAAGTACAAAAGTTTGATTCTGGGGAAATATTGCTATAGGAGTCTGATCTGCGGTCGATCACTTTGTCCCTTGGACGACACGATGATGAAGAAGTGCTGTAGAAGACGAAAAAGAAGCTTCAAAGAGTGCAGGAGGGATTGAACTCTCGTTGCTAAAGCTCTCTATATGTGCTCTCTAAACCTTGACCTTTTTCTCCACCTAGATTTTGACTCTTCAACCTTAGACCTCCGTGGACGGAGGTCTCTATTTATAGAGTTCAGCTATAGTCGGCGTAAAAAAACTGAACAGCGGAGAGAGCTTTACTTTTTACGCGACGTTTTTAATAACTGCCACCCACGTATAAATGATCTTCTGAATAGGCATGTGACGCGTGTCCCATTAAGAGGTAATGCGTATAACAGCTCATTGAAGATCACGGCATGGAAGCCACGTAGGTAACTGCCCCTCGCATAGAGATGGTTGGTATAAAAGCCAAATAACTGTCTCGTTGGCGTAAAAGCCAAATAGCTGTTCTGATGGCGTAAGAGCCCAGTAGCTGTTCTGATGGCGTAAAAGCCAAGTAGGCGTAGAAGCCGAGTAGTTGTCAAGTTGGCGTAGAAGCCAAGACAGATGTCATGTTGGAGTAGAAGCCAAGTTCTGTGTAAATCTTGATGCTTTGTACATATAGCCCGAATCAGCGTATTTTTAGGAGATAGCATACGGCGTGCTCCTATAGCTAAAAATAGCATGGTCGACGTAATATGCGGGGATAGTGATGTGGATGTATTAGCCCTAATTATATCTCACCCAGTCTTTGAAAGTAAAACCAAATCTCGTGCATTAAATGCATAGATCTGCCGCCATCTCGCGCATTAATGGCAGAGACGTACCTCGAGCTCTGTACGAAGAACAGCTTTTAACATGGCGGTTAGTTTCGTCTCTTCCTGAGCGTAAAATCTCATATCTGCCTATGTAAAATAGGCAGCATATTCCTTGAATGTGTAAACGATATCTTAATTCAAGGCCTTGTCACTAAACGACAGTCTGGGGCTCTGTGTAGAATCATCATTACAGCCATCCTCTCGATCGTCGTGTAGTACTCTTTGTCAGGGGTCAGGTTCATTGTTATGTCTGACAGGTTCATTCGAGGAATACAAAGAGTTCCTCGTACAACTCTACGCTGCATTAAAAGCAGACGAATTCTTAGCCAAAGTAGTGATATAGTAATTTTGTACGACGAAGCAGTCTAGAAATACTGCATTACGAAGGCTGTTCTGGAGCTATGTTCTACGTTGAACAGCGTTGAAGCTCTGTTGTACGCCAATGGCTCTGAAGTTATGTTTCACGCCACCCAGTGCTGGAGCTCTATTTTATACGGGCTTCCTGCATGTCGAGGGTTTTACGCGTATGATTCCCCAGCGTATTTTTTATGCTTCTATAATGAGTTCCAAATATTTGATGACGTGATGCGAGTGGGAAGGAGACACGAGTACTCTCCCATAGGATTATCGATAGAGTTGGGGACTGAAAGAGGACTCAAACATTCGAAGGTTCGTTTACTCAATCTATAGCACCTGCTCCAGCAGTGCGAGCTTTGACGATTGGGACCCTGACAAGGAAAACTTTGGTAGCACAGTTTCAGCGACCAGCTCTGACACGTCCTCAGTAGCAGAGATCATCTCCTTCAGTGGGGTATTCTCATTGTGGAAAACTAGCGCATATTTTACAAGAATATCGTAGAGCACAAGGATTGTGCCTAGTCTGTGAAGCTTCAGACCATAGGATAGGATCTTGCCCACGAAGAGCCAGTCATCATCGTCTTCCCCGGCAAGTCCATAATATAGGGCACCACAGCTGGTTCAACAATACCAGGGTCCGAGGCCATTTTTGACCCAGTCTAAAGTATTTTAGCAGTAGACACCTCAGTAGTATGTGCATGCCCAAGTTCAGACCAGGCCAGGAGGTCTACAACAGAGGGGACCATAACCAAGGGGGAAATGCCAGGCTATGGTACTCACCTTCGAGGAGGAGTTAGCCTCAAAAGAGGTGGTGGCAGGTACCATTCTCGTCAACTCTCATTTAGCTACTTTATTATTTATTTCTGGTGTATCGTATTCATTTATGTCTACATGATTTATGACACGACTGGGTTTTGAACCCGAGTCATTAGCAGTAAGGTTTAATATACTTATTGGAAACGGTCTCGTGGGAGTAGATAAAGTTTATACCTCATATCGAGTCGTAGTGTACGGGAGAGATTTTCCCGCTACGCTGATAGAGTTTTCGATGGACGATTATGATGTCATCCTAGGAATGGATTGGTTGAGTGCTCGACATGAATCGATAGATTATCATGTTGTCAATGTTATCTTCCGTGTCCCTAGTGAGAAGGAGTTCTTATTTTCTCGAGGCCATGAGGAATTTTTGTTAGTTGTCCTGAGGATGTCAGTGCCAAAATAAGTACAGTTTCCTTGAGTAGTTAGCAAATTACCAGATGTGTTTCCAGAACATCTTCTAGGCATGCCACCAGGATTAATTTTACTATTGATTTCATTTAAGGAATAGCACCAGTGTCAGAGAGAGTCTACAGGATGACATCATCTGAGTTAGAGGTCTTATACCGGATGATTAAAAAGTTCAAAACAAAGGGATTCATTCGTGCTAATGGATCACCTTGGGGAGCTCGGATCTTTCTTATGAAAAATAAGGATGGGACATCATGTTTATGTATTAACTATCGTACCTTAAATGCGGTAACCATCAAGAACAAGTATCCTTTGCCTCGGATTGTCGAATTGTTCGACCAGCTCAGTTGGGCAGCAGTATTTTCAAAGACAGATTTGCGGTCAGGATATCATCAGATCAGAGTCAGAGAATAAGATATACCCAAGGCGACGTTCAGATCAAGGTATGGCCATTAGGAGTTTCTTGTGATACCTTTTGGAGCAAATAATGCACCAGCAGTTTTTATGGATTTTATGAATCGTATATCCATGCCCTACTTGGACAAGTTCATGATATTATTTATTGATGATATCTTGGTCTACAATCAGAATGAAGTAGAATATGACCAGCATCTTCAAGTAGTTCTTCAAGTACTCAGGGAGCATCAACTATATGCTAAGTTTAGCAAATCTTAATTCTGGCTCGATCGTATTTCTTACTTAGGTTATCTCATTGGTAGAGAAGGAGTCGAGGAAGATACCAAGAAGATAGAAGCCATTGTGACTTGGCCAAATTTAGTACCATATTAGAAGTTTGCAGTTTCTAGGGTTAGAAGGATATTATCGACAATTTATGACAAATTTTGCTAGGATTTCTGCACCCTTGACATTGTTGACATGAAAGGATAGGTGCTTTGAATGGACCAACGCTTGTCAAACTTCTTTCGAGAATCTCAAGCGGAAGTTAGTTACAACCCCTATTTTGATACTTTCAGGTGGATCAGGTGGATTCACGATTTATTGTGAAGCATTAGGTAAATGATTGAGATGTGTCCTTTTGCAGCATGATAAAGTTATAGCTTATGTGTCTCGATAACTTTGAGACCATCAGAAGAACTACTCAATGCATGATTTTGACTTAGCAGCAGTCATATTTGAACTCAAGCTTTTGAGGCATTATCTATATGAAGAGAGAGTGGAGATTTTGATGGATCATAAGAGCCTGTTGTATATTTTTACTCAGAAAGATCTTAATATGCGACAGAGGAGTTGATTAGAACTGTTGGTGGATTAAGACCTCAACCTTCAGTTTTATCAAGGAAAAGCTAACGTCGATGCAGATGCCTTGAGCAGAAGAGCAGGCGCTTACTTCATGATGGTGCAACAAGAAATTTTGAAAGAACTCCAGGATATAGGCATCAAAGTTGTATTACCTAGCAACACAGCGTTGATGGTTTATTTATAAGTTTACTCTAGTATTGTGGAGAGGATCAGAGCAGCGCAATCCACAGATGCTAAGCTTCGGCGACTTAGAGCCGAGTATGTGGTAGGACGCAGAACAGAGTTAAGTATTCACAGTGATGGGACTCTCCAATTTGGTAGTTGTTTTTTCATACGAAGTGGAGACCTCCGAAAAGAGATCATGTCAGAGGCTCACAGTTCACAGTATTTTGTTCATCTAGGAGGAACCAAGTTGCTCAGGGATATTCGTCAGCATTTCTGGTGGAATGGTATGAAGAGGGGGATAGCCCGGTTTGTCTCTTGATGTTTAGTTTATCAGCAAGTCAAGGATGAGCATCAAAGACCAGATAGATTTCTTCAACCTTTACCAATTATGAAATAAAAGTGGGACTATATTACCATAAATTTTATGACCGGTCTTCCTAGATCCCCAGCTGGCAGAGATGCTATTTGGGTAATAGTAGATAGAATTATTTTGGTTGCAAAATTCTATCCTTTCAGAGTAGGCCAGTCTACAGAGCAGTTGGCACGGATATACATGAATTAGAATGTCAGACTTCATAGGGTACCAGTCAGCATCGTATCAAATAAAGATTCCAGAATTATGTCACACTTTTGGCAGAGTCTACAAAAAAGTTTGGGTACCCGTCTGAAGTTCAGTTCAGCTTATCATCCGCAGACAGATGGTTATTCAGAACGTACAATTCAGACCCTTGAAGATATGCTTCGATCATGTACCCTCGACTTTGGTGGTTCATAGGAAAATCACTTGTAATTGGTAGAATTCTCCTACAACAACAATTTTTAAGCAAGTATCCAGATGGCACCCTTTGAGGTATTATATGGTAGGAGATGTAGATCAACGTTAGCTAGGGATAATATGAGAGAGAGCCAAATGATTAATCTAGAGATGATAGCCCAGACAGTTGAGGTAGTCAGGTAGATCAGAAAGCATCTTAGAGTGGCTTAGGATTGTCAGTGTCATTGGGCAGATTCACACCATCGTTCTCTTGAGTTTTTTTTTGGCGACCATGTATTCCTTCAAATTTTGCCTACCTGAGTTCTCAGATTTATGGAACAAAAAAAAGATTATCCCAAGGTTTATAGGTCCATTCGATATCCTCGAACAATTAGAAGATATTTTATATTGTCTCGCTCTTTCGTCGTCGCTTCACGAAATACATAATGTATTCCATGTATCCCAGTTACGACGGTATGTACCAGATCCAAACCTTATCCTAGACCATTCAGAATTGGTCGTTGGTACTGACCTTTCGTATGAGGAGAGGCTTGTATCTATTTTAGACTAGAGAAAGAAGATTCTCATGCACCGGACTATCCGTTTAGTCCGTGTGGCATAAGGGCATCACTCACCGGACGAGTCACTTGGGAACACGAGGATGATATCCGAGCTCGATACCCGTATTTCTTTGACTCGTGAGTTATAGTTATTTGTGTATCTCATACCCTGATCCTATCTTATGCATACTTGTCTTGTTCTAGGTAGTTCATAGATTGTGATTGATACTCATATTTTCTTGCTTATTTTATTTCCTGCATTTTCTAGAGATTCTTGCTAGGCCTGGTACTTTATTAAAATTTTGAGGACATAATTTTTCTAAGAAGGTGAGAGTTGTGAGACTCATATCACTATTTTTTGTATTCATATCTGGTTTATGTGTGTTATTGTTGTATAATTAATTCATGTAAGTTTTTTGGAATTTTTTGGCTGCATTTGGGTAATTTCTAAATTCTTTTCATAGTGATTAGTCACCCTTGTTATATATAGAGCCTCTCTTTCTCTCTTCTTCATTCTTCTTTATTTTATCTTCTTCCTCTTTCTTTCTTCCTCTTTTCTCTTATTCTTCCTAGCCGAGAGCTGGACATAGACATTGGCCGTGGGTTTTGGTGCTAGTAGTGATAGTTAGTAGCTAAGTTTAGGCAAGTACATCTTGCCAATGAGGAAGAACTTGTACTTTTTGCATCTAATTTAGTTTTCTTGTATTTTATTTGTCTATATTGTGCTCTATGAGTTCTCTACCTATATTCTGCTCTATGTTAGGGTTTCCATGGGTTCCTTATGTTTTTCTTAGTTTTAATCTACTAAAACTAGTTACTTTCCAAAAATTAGTATTTCTATGTGATAGAGCATTAAAGTTTTTATAATTTTGACTTTTGAATCATTTAGTTTGGAGTTAAATTGAGATTTGTATGGCCAAAATAATTTTGGAATTTTTGTTTTTTGACCGATTTGGCAGGGACGATGAATAGTACTGTGTGCAGTGCGCCATGAAGAAATTTCTTACCCCCGAAGTATGCCACGCACGTCAACCCATGCTGGTGCATCAGTACGCCGTGTACAGATTTTTTGTCGCGTATAGTACGCCATGCATAGATTTCAGGCCGTTCGCATTATTCCTTGTTGTGTAGCAGTGCACTGTGCACAGAATTCTAGCTGCGCACAGTGTACCATGCACATAATTCTAGCCACGGAATACGTCACGCACATGTTGACCATGATGGCTCTTTTTGCCTGTTTTGTTGTTTTTATAGCTAGAATCTTGTAAAATTTAAAACATGAAAGTTGTAGATCTTTGTCTTGTCTTTTCGAATCTTTTTGAATTATCTTATTTGGAGTTCGAATGAGAGAGTTATGCCTACTTTTCTAAATGTGTCAAAATATAATTTTGAATAATTTTATATGTTTGATTACTTTGTCCATTGTTGATATATTCTTCAATTATTTTGCTTTCATAACTTAACCTTGGGATAGTGTACATAAGGTTTTCTTGCCTTTACCTTGTATTAAAACTTGTAATGAACCTAGGAATTTTATGCCCGTGTTTATAATATATTTATATTCCTGATAGTGCTTTGACGCAACGCACAAATGACTCAAGATTCTTACACTGTCCTAATCAAGGCTATTAGTAGCACCTGTATTGCATGATATGTTATTCCCATAGTAAAAATTTTTATTGTGCCTGTAAAGATATTTTCCAGTCTTGCATCCTGCCTAAGGTAGATTCTCGAGCACCACGGTTGAGAATCTTGATTAAATTGATCAGGTTAATGAACTAGATTTGATACCTAGAATCATTAGGAAAAATCTTGGCTACATGCAATCCCGACATCCCAGCGACACCGATGGATTTGGAGCTCTCCGTCGTGAGGGGTACACTTCTAACACACCGTTGAGTGTTGTATTACATGTAAAAATATCTATATATATTAATTATATTATGTACTCATTATGTCTGGATAATCCGGATAGACAGTAGGGCATACGACTGCATAGAATTTCCAAATTTGCATGTGATAGCAACTATGATTATGATAACCTTAGTTAGTTAATAATTAGCAAGACATAAGATATGCTTAGCCATGATTGATTGATTGCTAGTCTTGTCCTATCCATGCACTTTTCCATTTATTTAAACCTGCAAGTTTACTTATACGCACTTTATTATTATTTAAACTGCCTTAATATCTTATGCTTGTTTTGCATGTTGGTTTTAGTTCCTAAGTTGGACTTTCTTGTGGTACTTTGCAATTTGGGGTTCTGATCCCACTGGTTTTGTTTGGCCAAATTTTGGAGCAGGACCGTAGGATCTTCCGTACTTTCTGCCTAAGATGGTGAACACGAGGAGCACCTGAGGATATGAGTAGATTTTTTCTTCATTGCCTACCTGATCTTGTATATTATTCTTTTGAGGTATTTAGCTACCAAGCACGTGTTTAACTCGTATTTTGGAACTTGATGTCTTCTCGCGGGCCTACATATAAAGCATATTCTAGACTATAACTAGAGTTGATCATATAATATTAGACGCTCGCTAGTTCTTCATTTTGCAACTAACTTCATAATTATATTAATATGATTAGTTTAGGATGCCTTACTATTATATGGTTGGTGATCATGTATCTTATAACCTGTTGCTTACTTGAGATTGAGACACCTAGGATTTCTTGACCCAGGAATGACTGCTGGATTGTAGAGTAAAATTCTACATGTCTTAGACAGTCGTGATCATATTCTTGGGATATTTTGTACTTTAGTATACGTAGCTGGCTTTGTCTGCCCCCACTCTCCCATATTCTGGTTCTGGGGCATGACATCCGTAAATCCACTTTTAAGGTATTTCTCAAAATCGATCTTCCAAAACTCAAAGTTGATAAAATTAAATGCTTCCAAGTTGTTAGAAATTTTGTCCTATACAATTTTGGCCTTTGAAAATCTAAATTCCTAGTTAGAACTGAGTTTTTACGGCCCGTACAAGTCTCAAAATTGTTACAAGTCTGGGTTTCTGTGATCGCTCAGAAGATCTGACAGTAATCCACGATAGTCCGACGGATGATCCAATTTTTGGCCCATAAACCCGTTTTAACCAATCGGATGATCCGACGGTAATCCATGGAAGTCCGACGGATGGTCAAATTTTTTACCCACAAACTTGATGTAACAAATCGGATAATCCGTCAATGATCCTAGACAGTCCGACAATTGATCCGAGTTTTGGTTCAAAAACCTGTTATGACCAATCGGATAATCCGACGGTGATCCAAGGAGAACCAACGGATGATCCTAATTATCCTGATTTTGCCTAGTTTGTCTATTTTTTTGATATTTCACTTGGTTGTGATACTTTCATTATGTGACCGGTCTCTTGTAAAGCTAAGGGATGATTTACACCATAAATACATTTGACCAGGTGACCTCGTACGTTAGGGATTGATTTAAATCCTATATACTTGTGATAATGACTTATAGTAGTGCAATCTTGGTCATTGTATATGTTATATGTGATAGTGACTCATAGTTATAGGACCGTGTATGACAACTCTACGGGGGTGAATAGAGTTTATATATGCAGGAAAATAAAATTACCTGTTAAAATATAATTCTATGGCATGTAATAGTGATCAACTACTAACAGTTAGAATATATCTCATGTGTAAGTGATAGTACTAGCACTGTTATGAATATATGCATTAGAGTAAGAGAAAGCAAATGCAAACACCAAGATGTATACTGGTTTCCCTCTGTGAGGACTAGTCCAGTCCCGAGAACTCAAGCTTGGAGTTTTATACACTATAATCATCAATAGTGAATCGAAAGCTTTGATCCGAAGGCTTGCCACTTCTTTACAACCACGAGGTTTGATCCGAAGTCTCACAACTTCACAACTTGATAGAGAGAGTAACTGATGGAACAAAGCTCTCTACAACTCTTAAGACTTCTAGACCGAGATCGTACTTGGCACTAGGAAGGCTAGAGAGTTTCTCTTTGAGATAGGAAAGTTAAGGCTTTGGAGATTTGCTTAAATTAGGATAGAAGATTAAGAATCATTGAGTATCTAAGAATAAAGAATTCTAATTCTATTTATAGGATGTAGGCAAACAAAATTCGACCAGAATTCAGATGGGGTTTAATTCAAATTTTCAACCGTTGGACCAAGAAATTAGGAGCTTTTTGAACTGGTTGATTTCATACCAAAAGGGTAACCGAGTTCGGTCCGAGTTTGGCACGAGTTTGGCCCGAGTTTAATCTCTTAGTATGGTAGACTTTGTAAATAAATATTGCCTGATTTGGTGGGTAGGTTCTTTGGTTCATTTTAGTGGACTAGGTATCTAGGTATAGGTATTTAGAATTTGCCAGTGTGACTCAGCTTACATCAGTCCTGGACTCAAATAAATAAAATATTATATTTGAATATGAAACTAATAGCTGTTGCAGAGTCTGACTTTAGTACAGATGGAGTTGATATGCTTTGCATTTAGTATCTACTTCATCTGTATTTTAAATCTGATGTTTGACGATTATCAGAATCAGGTTTACTATGACAACTTTATATCAACAATCTTCTCCATTATGATAATTGACAAACTATGCCAAATACACAAATGGAGAGTCTAAAGTATCCTTTGATACAAATAGTTGAAACGTAGACGAAGTTTCTTTGAACGTAGATATTTTTGTTAAAAACTAGCTTTTTAGAAAAAGCTCCCCCGTAAGTAGATCTTTTCTTTGAACGGGAGCACTTGAATGACCTATAACTTGTCATTTCTTTATATCAAAAGTAGGTGCAGGTATATCAAGAATATAGATATAAATATATCATAGTTATATGTCATCAATCATACATCAACTATAATCGAAACATTTTTATCATATTTTGTTATCATATTTTATCATTTCTCCCACTTTGTAAATATATCATAGTGAAAAATTAAAACTCTCCCGTAACGAGTGATTATAAAAAATTGCAAAAAGATAAATTAACCAGAACATGCATTTGTTTTAATTAGAATAAGTAACAAGACTGGCAAATATCTAGATGCAAATAACCAAAATAGCATAAAAGTTTTACGAACAATTTAAGCAAATATTTCTAGTACAGTGAAATTGAAAAACTAGTACATCTACATAGCCAAAAGTAACTATCACAAATCATCATCAGCATCAGCTGGCGGATGATCATCAAAATATGCTCCGATAGGGTCGAAGTACTGTTGAACACATGATTATCGATCCTGTAGCCAGAGCGGGAAGATCACGAGCCACTGGGTGAGGTGCAGTAGAATGATGGGATAGGTGATAATGAAGATCTGTTAGGGAGTTGGCTAAAGTGTGGTCCTGAATAGTAGTGCGATAAGACTGGTTACGAAGCCGAGTGATAATTATAGTGTTCTGCTTCTGGTGTTGAGCAATTATCATCTCGTTTTGCAACCTGAATTGCTCACATAACATCTCTTGGATCGAGTCCAAGGTAGCAGGCTGTGTAGAGGATGATGGAGTAGGAGTAGGAGTAGGAGGAGGTGGGACTAGATCAGCTGGTGCATCAGAATCATATCTGGATAAGTCGTCCTCACCAAGAACCAGAGAAATAGGCTGAATCCTACGGGCTTTGGCCAGATAAGCTGGCTCAGATAGATAAGTGGGTTCTTCCATAGGAATGTGGAAGTACTCAAAGATGAGTGGTAGATACATGGCATAAGAAATTTGACATTTATGTTTATAAAAGTCAATCGTCTGCCAAATCATGGTCTTAGAAAGGCTAAAGGGAGTGGATCTGTAGAAGTGATATAAATTAGACATCTCCCTATAGGTCACATCATCTTTAGAGGTTTGCTTTAGAATGATAATAGAGTATATGATACAGTAAAGTTTGTAAAAATATTGGTTAAAATAACGAGGATAAAACTTTTCATTAGGACAAGGATAAGGGGCGCAAAGTTTGTCCCGAAAGAATCAAGAGTGATGTCGTATCTGAGATTGAGTTTGTCGATCTCAACTAGGGCATCTCCCTCATTAGGGATTTCAAGAATTTTACCCAAAGTTGTATGGTCTAATTCAATGTTGATCCTACCCATTCTCGAAGAGATAGACCATTGATCATGCGATAGATTGCAATAAAATATGCGAATGGCATTCAAATATATGGGTCTTCTAGTTTTGACTAGACGATGAAGATGGAATTCTATAAGTTTAGGTTTTGGGCATGAAAAGTAGTAAAATTAATATGATTGCCCTTACAAATATTTCTTTGCACAAAATTATTGAACCATAGATTTAAGGCATCAATAGAAGTAAAAATGAAGTCATCATATTCTCTTGGGTTTGCAATATTAGGAGAAAATAAGGAATAGAGAACATCATCACTAGAGGGTTCAGAAGAGGAAGCTTTATTTGCTTTTCTCTTCTTTTTCTAAATTTAGGAGCCATGAATTGGGGTTTGAGGATGTGAAGATTGTACCTTGAAAAGATTGAAGGGGATGATGGAGAATCTCACCAAGAGCCTTAGATCTCTAGTTGTGAGAGAAAAAGCCTTTGTGGAAGGAGATCACAAAACTAGGGTTTTGGTGGAAAGGGTTTTATTCTTGTTTTGGAGACGAAGGGTTTGGGAGGATGAAGTAATGAGATCAAATCAGAGACTGCTATTGTTATATAAAAATACTTGAATCGAATTTGGACCGAGTTCTGACCGAACTCTATCCGAGTTCTAATAGCTCAGGATATTAAAAATTTATGTTTTGTAGAATTCCATAACAGTTAAAAAAATATACAGGTGATCTCATAATAATACAAGTATAAAAATATATGAGTTCTGTAACTATGACAGGTTATTATCAGTCATTGCTTTTAGACAAGTCATTTAAAATAATCTATATGCAATCAATTACTGAATAAATGATAATTGTATTTAGAAAACGTTTGTAAATAGATCTTTGTATATCATTACTCAATGAGGTATTTTTGTTATTATTAATTACCTGTAGGGGCCAGTTTCCAGCTAGCGGTGGTCCGAAGACACTTAAGTACCATGTCGCTTAAGGTTGTTTACACCTTTTTAATAGAAGGACCTTTTAGGCTTTTGAACAATAATTTCTATACCTTTAGAGCATAATATTGAAGAGTCATTTAACAAAAGTTTCTTCGTACACAGTTTAAGAACAATTGTACTACCATATTTCAATGAATTAAATGAGTACATTATACTATTATTAATTTAAAATTTTATGTTACCATAATGGCTTAATAGTCATGTTTTGTGTTGGTGCAATTGCCATGAGAGTATCCATTTAGCTTTCTGTAATCACCAACTTTCTCCTTTACCATTATGTCTTGCCGCAAATTGTTCAACCTATATGATTTGAACAATACTTTGGTATCAAGGATATGTATCCATATTTGTTAGCTTTTGGAATCTACTTATACATATTCATATTAACCAATTTTTTAGCCTTATACTGGTGTGTAATGTGTCCTTTTAAACCATAATAATGACATATAGCATAGGCATTTGTGTTGGGTATAGAAGGATGAGTATGTGAAGTTGTGTGACATATCTTGCGTGGATATTTATAATAGAATGCATGATTGTGTGAAGTATGTTGTGTTCTACATGCATGATAGTATAAAGTATTTGGTTTGCTTGTTGGTGTCTTATTGTGAGTACTCTTTTGTTTAGCCATGTGTCTCATGTTAGACTGAATAGTTGGTTGTACGACCTGCTTTTCTAATCTAATCTCTAACTTTTTAAGGTGGCATATAAATCATCATATTTAGCAGTAACAACATCTATCATACGTGAGGCATTAAAGTACTTCTCATTTTCCTGTTTTAAGTCTTCCTTAAGTTTAGCATTTCTTGATTGCTTTCATCAAAGCAGTCAAGAGCTTCTTTTAAGCTAAGCATAAGTTTGTAGATTTCAATTGATTCATCTGAAGAGGAGTTTTCTCTATTTTCTTTAAGTAAGTAAATAAGCTGATCATTTTTAAGTTGATAATATTTGATATATTTTCGATCTTGCTTATAGTTATTTCTAAACTTATTATAGTATTCAAATAAATTATTAAAAGTACCCGACAATTTATCATATGAAATATCTTTTGCTAGAGAATCATTATTTACCTCGCTTACCATTAAGCATAAGTCTATAGTATGTTGAAGGTTTTTGTCATTCACATACTGGATGCTTGCATTGATTGCTAGACTTTCACTTGAGCATAAGTTTGCAACATCATCTTCCGTATTATCATCATTGTTGTATTGAATGTCTGCATCTTTATTTGTACTTGTAGCTTCTTCATTTTGATACAAGCTTACAACATCATGAGGTTCTTCTTCAACTCCTTCGTTGTCTCCATAGATTGCTTCCAGCATTTTTCATATCTCATATAATGTTTTGTACTTGGAGATAATTTTGAATTTGTCTTCTCCTAGAGTACAGTAGAGTTTGTACATTGCCTTTGCATCATCGCTTGTTGCTTTTTTTCATCTTCGGTATATTCATTATCGGCTTTGTCAACTCTTTTGTAACCACTAGTAACATAAGTCCATAAGTTAAAGCCAAAATATTTTAGAAAAGCACTCATATATATTTTCCAAAATAAATAGTTAGTGTTGTTAAAAACAGGTAGCTTATCAAGGACTTGGCTTTCACCATTGATGGAAAATAATGATCTTGTTGTTGCCATATGTTATACTCTTTGGATATTAATCCGATAATCAAGAGAAATGCTTTGAAACCAATTATAGGAGCAATTGGTATGAGAAATAGTTCCTACATAAAGATCACCTGCTCTGATAACAATTGTAGGAGCAATTGGGATTATAAACTAATTAAGAGATAACCTGCTCTAATTGGATACTAATTGAGGAGCAAATGGTATCAGTAAAAGTTCCAATATGAAGAGTACCTGCTATGATACTAATTGTAGGAGCAATTGGGATCAGAAACTAATTAAGAGTAACCTACTTTGATTTGATACCAATTAAGGAGCAAATGGTATCAGTAAAAGTTCCAATATAAAGAGTACCTGCTCTGATACCAATTATAGGGCCATATATGGAAACTCTAGGGGAGGTAAATAGTATTTATATATGCAACAGAATAAAATTACCTATTAAAATATACTTCTATAGCATGCAATGGTCATCAACTACTAGCAGTTAGAACATATCTCATGTATAAGTGAAACTACTAGCAGTGTTATGAATATATGCAATCGAGTGAGAGAAAGCAAATACAAATACCAAGATGTATATTAGTTTCCCTCTGAGAGGACTAGTCCAGTCCCGATAACTCAAGCTCGGAGTTTTATCCACTATAATCACCAATAGTGAATCACAAGCTTTGATCCAAAATTTCGTAACTTCACAGATTGATATAGAGAGTAACTGATGGAACAAAGCTCTTTATAACTCTGAAGACTTCTAGACTGAGATAGTACTTGGCACTAGGATGGCTAGGGAGTTTCTCTTTGAGATGGAAAAGTTAAGGCTTTAGAGGTTTGCTCATAATAGGATAGAAGATTATGAATCGTTGAGTATCTAAGAATAAAGAATTCCAATCCTATTTGTAGGGTTTAGGCAAACAGAATTCGGCCAGAATTCGGATGGGGTTTAATTCAAATTTTCAATCATTGGGCCAAGAAATCAGGAGCTTATTGAACTGGTTGATTTTATACCAAAAGGGTAACCGAGTTCGGCATAAGTTCGGCCCGAGTTCGGCATTAGTTTGGCCCGAGTTCGGTCTCTTGGTATGGTAGACTTTGTAAATGAATGTGGCCTGATTTGGTTGATAGGTTCTTTGGTTCACTTGAGTGGACTAGGTATCTGGGTATAGGTATTTAAGATTTGCCAGTATGACTCATCTTACTTCAGTCCTAGACTCAAATAAATAAAAGATTATATTTGAATATGAAACCAATAGCTGTTGAAGAGTATGACTTTAGTACAGACGGAGCTGATATGCTTTGCATCGAGTATCTACTTTATCTTTATTTTAGATCAGATGTTTAACGATTATTAAAATCAGCTTGACTATGACTACTTTATATCAACAATAGTAATGCACTCATATTCATCGACCCTTACATGCGTGACAATAACTTGTAGTAGTATACTCATGATACTTTACCCGTATATTATCAGTTGTGGCTTATTATAGTGCACGCTAGTCATGCCTAAAATCGTGTGGTTGTATTCTTTTCTTACCCTATGCGTATGTTTGTTAAAATAATGCCCTATCTTGCATATCCCTACAGGAAGCATCATGTCTAATATGGATTCTGCGGAATGGCACACTCAAAATTCTGAAATAAAATGTTAAGGATTATAGCTAGCGTGAATAACTAGATAATTGGGAGGGGAGAATCTCTAGGTTGCATGCAGTCCTGTTGTCTAACCACCTTGCTTCGTATGGAATTGTAGCTCTCCGTCTTTAAGGGCACATTTCCAGCTCACCGTCGCATAGGCAAATTATATCTATATAGACGACTATTAGCTCACCGTCGTGCGGAGCATACTAAGATCCCGATGTGTGGTGCCACTTCCTATGATGCGGGATTTGAGGCCGGGCAGTCCACTATTTGTAGCTACTTCTTAGGATACAGGATTTGAGGTTGGGCAGGCCATTATATATATTAGCTTAGTTAAGGCTGGGCTTAACTTGGATAGTCTACACGGCATGTGACCAATATAGAGGTTCTTAAGATTGTATTTGTTAGTCATTAGGATTTGTGATAACCCTATTTAGATAATGATAGCAAGCCGTAGATATTGCTTGGTCGTGCTTTAATATTGTTACTATTGCTTGTCTCGTGTTTTTTGTTTTCTTATATTGTTACATTACTGGTAAGTGAATAGAGACTAGGTATAAATTAGGAAAATAATCATAATCCTGGTCCTTATTTGGTTTAAGGGTTATGGTTCCTATTTTGAGTTATCGAATCTTCTTGTTGCTTGCCGACTTATCTTTTCTTTTTATGGCTATTGTCACCTACGTGTTTACTTTTTTCTTGGTTATTGTCACTTACATGTATATTACTTTTACCTGTCTATGATCCCTTGTATGCCACTTGTTCTATTTTACTTGACATGATGTGTATCTGTTCACGTGCTCAATTTTACTTTTATATCAGCAGTTTATTTTCATATTTCATGGTGCTTTTATATACTAGTAGTTTTATGTTTCTTAGTATACTGTAGCTTTGTATTGCATGCTGATTTTAGTTCAAAGTTTTTGGCCTCCTTTGTGGTACTTGCTATTTTGGGTTTGACCCCACTAGTTTAGCTTTGCCAGATCCGGTAGCAGAGCCAAAGGATCTTCCGTACCTTCCCTAAGATGGTGACCACCAGGAGCACCTGATCAATTGAGTGGGTTTCTATCTTGTTCACCCACTTATTGTATAAATTTGTTTATGGCGTTTAGCCCGGAGCACCTGTTAACTCATATTTTGGACTTGATACATCGCCTACAGGGCATGACATGATTAGCATATTCTAGACCATGGATAGAGTTGATTATGTATGACTAATACTCTTATTATTTCTTTATTTTGTATTACTAGCTTCATGATCATCTATGTATATATGGTTTGGGATGCTTTACTATCTTACTTCTGATGATCTTATTTCTTATATATTTTGGATTCCTACGTGTGATTTGGACACTAGGATTACTTGACATAGGATTATTTGATAGCTTGTAGTACTAACAACCCATGTATATTTACATCAGTGACCATATCTTGGGGTACTAGAGTACTATATTATATGTAGTTGGCTTTGTCTGCAACCGCTCTCCAGTATTCTGGTTCTAGGGCATGACAGGATTTTAGTGGTGGCCCATGCAGGTCTAGTTTCTATACGTGTGGGGGTTATCAGTGATTAGATGTCTCAATCTATTGTTCCTTCTTGATCTCCTTTCGTACTACCTTATACCTCTGATCTTAACATGTTACCTGCTTTCATTCTTGCTTTATCCTGTACATCAATTTCATCCTTGTGTCCTTTGACTTTTAGGGGAACTGATCCTGGTCCTTATGATCAGATTGTTCGAGCTCAGACAATAGAAGATCAATATCCTGATAGTTAGTCAATTCCTGGGGCTCAGCCTCAGCATTTAGGAACATAGTCGAGTATTGATCCTGGGGCAGAGAAGCATGTCCAGCCTAATCTGTTGGAAGTACCAATATAGCTTGTTCATCAACAGCAGCCATATGTTGTTCGAGCTCTAATAGACGTTATGACAGGGTTCATAGTGACTCATCAGCGATAGAGTAACATTCTTACTCAATCAGTTCAAACGGCTATTGAGAGCGGTGGTTCTCAGATATATAATTCTGCTAACAACTTCAGGTATTTCCATCCTCCATACTTTTTTGATACTGAGGATGCGATTACGTCGGATGCGTGGTTCTAATATACTAAGGGCATACTCGAGGCAGCAGGACTGTCGGCAAGGGAGCGAGTGGCAGTGGTTAGGTTGTAGTAGATAGATTTGGCCCGCTACTGTGGGCAGGTTAGAAGATTTCACTAACAGCGCTAATACCATGGGCGAACATCAGTAAGAGATTTCAGACCCAGTACTTTAACGCGGTATAGTATTATGATTTATAGCAGAGGTTTAACAACCTATGGCAGATGGGGAAGACCATCGACAGTTATGCGACAAAGTTTTGTAGTCTCAGTCGATTTTCTCCCACCTTGGTGGCGACCGAGTTGGACCTAGCTAGGAGGTTCTAGCAAGGACTTCATCTAGAGATCGTATTGGCGGTGGAGCAGTATGAGTTTCAGACTTTTGACGTTGTGATGAGAGTGGTAAGGAGGCACGTATACACTTCTCAAAGGATCATCGATAGGATTGGGGGTCACAAGAAACCTTATATTTTGAGAGGATCTTCTAGCAAGTCTTCAGCACCATCTCTAACAGTTCGAGCTTTGTCAATCGGGTCTCCGAGGAGGGCAGCCCCGGTACCATTATTTCAGCAGTCTTCTCAGACTCGTCCTCAACAGCGGTGGCAGACTTCTTCGGTTTGGTGTTCCTACTGTCAGAAGTCAGGCCACATCTTTTTAGAGTGTCGTAAGGCGCAGCGCTTATGTTGGGGGTATGGTAGAGCTTACCACATGGTGAGTACTTGTCCCTATAGTACTCTAGTTGGATCGTCATCAGTCCAACCAGCAGCCCCATAATTCAGGGCACCAAGTTTGGTTCAGCAGTATCAGGACCCAAGGCCATTACCGATGCAATCCCATACATTCCAATAATAGAGGCCGCAACAGTATGCTCAGGCCCAGGCTCAGGCTAAGCTGAGAGGCTAGGAGCAGAGGGGATCAGCATCCAAACGGCAAGGACAGGCTTTTGGGATGTCTTACGAGGAGGCGCTAGTGGCTGGAGAGGTGGTTGTAGGTACCATTCTCGTTCATTCACATTCAGCTTCAGTTTTGTTTTATTCTGGATCATCACACTCATTTATATCTACACGATTTGCTTGGAGTTTGAGTCCTTACCTGTAAGGTTGAATATACTTACTAGTAACGGTCTTGTGGGAGTAGATAGAGTTTATGCCTCTTGTCGAGTCATAGTATACAGTAGGAACTTTTTCGATAGACTAATAAAGTCACCTATAGGCGATTACGATTTAGTCCTAGGAATGGATTGGTTGAGTGTACGACATGCGACGAAAGATTTCTATGCTAGCAAGGTTATCTTTCGTGTCCCTGGCAAGCACAAGTTCTCATTTTTGAGAGGCGGGGTGGAGTCTTCGTCAGTTATCCTAAGGATGGAAGCAGACAAGAAGGTTTAGTTACCTAGAGTTGTCTACTAGTTCTTGGACGAGTTTCCCGATAAGCTTTCAAGCATGCCGCCAGTTTGAGACATAGAGTTCTACCTCAATTTGATTCTAGGGACAGAGCCAATTTCAAATAGTATCTATCTGTCATGCGCCAGTCCCAAAATACATAGGAATAGGAACACGTAAGCATGCCAGCCGCATGGATATGACAACTCCAATATATGGAAACCATATCCCATACGTACGCTGTAATATGAATTTCAATCCACAAGTGGTATAAAATGTATCATAAGTCATAGGGTACAATCTAAATCTCATCCACAGAAAATCAATATAATAAATAACTAGTGTCTATGAAACTAGATCTCAAAGTAAGTATCTAAGGATGATAGTTGGATGGAAACAAATCCACTACCAACTCAAATGGAAAAGTACAACACAATAAACACAATGTAAGAATACCAGCTAACAATCACGGGCTCGAAGAGAGGACATCCATGAAACATATGTAACCATTCAAATCTGTGCCCCTACAAATACTCAAGAATAGATACACCTGGCAGAGGACCAGGTCCTCAGAGAGACGTAACAAGATACAGAAAAGCGAGCCAACTTAAATACAGTAAATATGCATATAATTTAAAAATAAATAAGTACGCTGTACAAGACAATCTATATGAATATAAATGAGGACAACTTTTCGACGTATGGGCAAGGGTAGGCTACTCGATCTAATGCTCACAACTCATACGCTCGTCAATGGACATCATCAGCCGACATACCTCTGGGGTAGCGACCCTCGGACTCCATCAATCGACATACCTCGGGGGTAGCGACCATCGGACATGACCACCATAGTGCGTGCTAGTTACTATGGTTTACCAGAGTGATTAAAAGCCCATACGCCTAATGATTGTCCTCTCATGATACTAAGTGCCATGTGTGTGTCAACATATCTAATACATAGTAATGACTGAAAGAAAACTATACATGCAAGAAATATACAGAATTCAATAAATAGAAGAAATATAAATAGCATGCAAAAGTACTGTAACAATTTGGCAAGGTATCTTGTCTGGTCTGAAAAGGATGAAGTCCCAACTGAAGGCGTCGTCTGATCTACCCGTCACATAAATTAAACAAGTTAGGTTACAAAAGTGGATAAATAGTTTTTGCTATTTTAATCTATTTTAACTCTGAATAAAATAATCTAAATTAGTATTTTAATCTTATTATAATCTGATTTTATTGTTAAGCTCTAATTTTTGGTCCAAAGAATGTAAACTTTAAGGTTTTGTGATCCGTGGCACGCAAATCGAGACAATTCGTTGACCAAAAAATCAACTAACTCAAATCCTTGATTTGTGTGTAGAATTATATAGATTTCAGTACTATATGAACACCAAAATCGAGATTTCATAAAATCACAAGTCGGTAAAGAGTTATGTCCACAAGGGCGCACAGATGATAATTTTTAGTGGTTTCCTATTTACGTCTACGTTGCACAAATTTTACAGTAGACTAAACTTATATTTTAAATTCTGTAGAAATACTTTTCTGGAATTTCATTATCTCAGCTTTCTGAAACTTTAAACGATTTGTAATTCCGAGTTCAGGATCTCCCAAAATCTTAAAAATACCAAAACGCGTCTGATTTCGGACAGCTGGCACTTTTAGAATTTTTTTGGAAAAATAGGTTCTGAAATTATTAAAATAATTTATATATTCAGAAAACTAACCTTGATGTGGTTCTAACAAAAAAACCTGGAGCGCGTTTGGAGTCCGGAGCTAGGAGATATCGTCTTTTTAATTCGTCATAACTAGTAGAAAATGAGGCTGAATTTATGACGAATTTTGACTTTTTTGGCAAAAAAGAGAGGATTTGGGGAAGAAAAATATGAAGGATGAGGTATTTATAATGGTGGACACTACTTAATTAAATACTACTAGGATTGGTTAATTTGTATAGGATTATGATGAATTTAAATAAGAATAGGATATGCATGAAGTTGATTTCCTAGTAGGTTCAGGATTTGAAATAATTTAAAATAGAGTTTGAATTTATCTCAATAATTTATAATCTTAAATATAATTAAAGATAATACAAATAATTTATAAAATCTTATTAATATCTATTAACACTAAATTAGCATCTATCTAATATTAAGACTATATATATCCAAATAAATCCTAAATAATTTTAAAAATCTATATAATTTTTTTTTAAAATCTAAACAAATTATAAAAAATATAATTAAATATTTTAAACTAAAATAAATATTTTGTAGGAACAATATGTAAGTATGGTCTTACTGTAAATCATGGAAGTCCTAGAAATTTACGTTCCCTATATTTTAATTACCTAAAAATTCTAGAAAAATCTCCAAAATCTAAAATAGCCTAAAAATAATTCTAAATAAATATTTACATAAGTAAATATACTAAGAAAATTATTTTCTAATTAACTAATAGAATATTCTAAAGTAATTCAATATTTAAATAATCTATAATAAATAAAATAATATAAAATACACATAAAATACCTATTTTGGATGAGGGGGTTTACACTATCGAATGTCACCATCATAGTTGGAGATTCTGTACTAGATGATAGCGGAGTTGAGGAATGAGGGATTCATTCATGCTAGTGGATCACCTTGGGGTGCCCCATTACTTCTTGTTGAAAAGAAGGATAGTTTATCGCGTTTATGTGTTAATTATAGTACATTAAATTCGGTGAGCATTGAGAACAAGTATCCCTTGTCTAGGATATATGACTTTTTTGATCAGCTTAGCTGGGCAGTTATATTTTCTAAGGTCAATTTGCGGCATGTGTATCATCAGAGTCAGAGAGCAGGATATACCCAAGAAGGCATTCATATCTAGATATGGCCATTGGGAGTTTCTTGTCATGCCATTTGGAGCGACCAACGTGCCAGCAATATTCATGGATCTCATGAACCACATCTTCATGCCTTACTTAGACCACTTTATGATAGTATTTATTGATGATATCCTGGTCTACAATCGGACATGCAGATCATGAGTGACATCTTTGCATAGTTCTTTAGACTCTTCGAGAGCATCAACTTTAGGCGTGGTTCTGCAAGTGCAAATTCTGGCTATATCATATTTTATTCTTGGGACATATCATTTTTTGTGGAGGTGTAGAGGTAGATCCCAAGACGGTAGAGGCTATCGAGAGTTGGTAGTACCTAGTATAGTCTCTGAATTGTGTAATTTTCTGGGATTAGCAAGCTACTATAGGCAGTTTGTAGCAGACTTTGCTAAGATTTTTGCACCCTTGACACGGCTGAAGTATAAGGATGTGCACTTCGAGAGGTCAGATGCTTGTCATGTTTTGAGAAGCTCAAGCAGAGTTTGATTTCGGCTTCTATTCTGACACTTTTTGTTGGACCAGGTGGGTTCACGGTTTACTATGATGCATCATGCATTGGTCTAGGATATGTCCTTATATAGTAGGTAGGGTTATTGCTTATGCATCTCGGCATATTCGAGACCATAAAAAGAACTACCCTACCCATGATTTGGGTCACTCGCAGTTGTGTTTGGACTCAAGATCTGGAGGCATTATCTGTATGGCAAGCTGGTAGAGATCATCACAGATCATAAGAGTTTGAGGTATGTGTTCACACAGAGGGACCTTAACATATGGTAGAGAAGATGGCTGGAGTTATTGACAAATTACTATTTTAATCTTCAGTACCATCTAGGGAACGCCAATGTCGTTGCAAACACTTTGAGTAGCAGAGCAAGAGCTTACTTCTTAACAATGCAGCATCACATCCTGGAGGATCTTCAGGACATGGGCATTGAGGTAGTATTATTTGGTGATATGGGAATGATGGTAAAATTAGAAGTGCAGTCTACTATAGTCGAGAGGATCAAGGCAGAACAGTCAGGTGATGCCAGGCTTCATTTACTCAGAGCAGAGTGTGAGGTCGGACGTCGAGCAGAGTTTAGCATTCACGAGGATAAGACTCTCAGGTTTCGGAGTCGACTTTGTGTATCGAGTAGAGATATCCGATATGAGATTATGTTAGAGGCCCACAATTCCTATTTTTCACTTCAACTAGGAGGGACAAAGATGTATCATGATATTCTTCAGCACTTTTGGTGGAATAGGATGAAGAGGAAGATAGAATAGTTTGTCTCTCAGTGTTTTGTCTGTCAATTGGTCAAGGTTGAGCATCAAGACCGGTTAGGCTTCTTCAGCCTTTACCGATAACGGAGTGGATATAGTTATATATTTCCATGGACTTCGTAACCGATCTTCCTAGATCCCCGACTAGTATATATGTCGTTTGGGTGATAGTGTATCGACTCACAAAGGTTGATCACTTTCTATCTTTCCGAGTTGTCCTGTCCACAGAGCAGCTAGCTGAGATGTACATGAGGCAAATTGTCATACTATATGGAGTTGTAGTTAGCATAGTATCAGAAAGGGATTCCATATTTACTTCTCATTTTTTGTAGGGCCTTCAACAAAGTTTAGGCAAACCCGTCTGAGGTTCATTTTAACTTACCATCAACAGACAGATTGCCAGTCGAAGCATACAATTCAAACCTTAGAAGATATGCTTCGGTCATGTACGCTAGACCTCGATGGTTCTTGGGAGGATCACTTACACTTGGTGGAGTTCTTCTACAACAACGACTTCCACACGATCATTCAGATGGCACACTTCAAGGCGTTGTATGGCAGAATATGTACATCACTGCTGTCTTAGGATAATATTGGCGAGAGACAGATGCTTGGACCCGAGATGATAGCTCATTAAGTTGGGGTTATCATGAAGATCAGAGAGCATCTTAGAGTAGCTCAGGATTATCAACGTCATTAGGCAGATTCGCATTGACTCCATCTTGAGTTCTTTGTCAGCGATAACATATTTCTTAGAATTTTGCCTACCCATAGAGTTATTAGATTCAGAGTATGAGGAAAGATTAGTCCTAGGTTTATTGGTTTGTTTGATATTCTCGAGCACATAGGAGATGTCTAATATCGATTAGCTCTTCCGCTGTCGCTTTGCAAGGTACATGACATATTTTATATATCTCAGTTACGTCGGTATATTCCGGATCTGAACCATGTCCAAGATTATTCGAAGTTGGTCGCTGGTACCGACCTATCGTATGAGGAGAGGCCCGTACCTATTTTGGACCGGAGGGAGAAGGTTCTCAAGAACCGGACTATCCGACTAGTTCATATTTCTTAGGGATATCACTCAATCGGTGAGTCAATGTGGGAGAGCAAGGACGATATTCATGCTCGTTACCCACATTTGTTTGACTTGGGAGGTATACTTATTCGTGTCCCCCATATATTATCCTATCTTATTTGTGATTATTTGTTGTTGTAGCTTGTATTTGCTTTTATAGCCCTTGTTCCATTTATTTGCCTGGATTTCACAATTGCATGAGTTTTCGACTTATTTCTTGATGTTGACACATAGTGGCAACGGTCAACATGATTATGATAATCGTCAAAATATCATAACTAAATATAAAGAAGCAGATACTAGATGTGAAGAAAAGTGACTAAGATCAAACTTGATTTTATTTATTAAGTCTAGAATCAATGTAAGTTGAGTTGCACTGGCATTTTAAAGTACCTGTCAATCCATAGATACCCACCTCAGGAAGATTATCCAGTCCACTAAAATAAACTATCGAACCTATCCACCAAACCAATCCAAATTCATACTCGAACCTTACCTAAATAGCCAACCGAACTCAGACCAAATTTGTGCCGAACTCGGATCGAAATCGGTAACCTATATAGTATGAAATAAACCTAGTTATCATATCCCTGATTTAATGGCTTAACTTTTAAAAATTTGAATTAAAATCTACCCGAACTCTGGCCGAATTTGGTTTGCTATCACCCTATAAATAGGATAGGATTTCTACATTCCTACTCACTCATCCAATCCTTCATCCTTCTATCATATTGTGAGAAATACATTGAGCCTAAACTTTTCGATCTCCAAGATCAACTCCCCGGCTCTCTAAGTGCCAAAGTGCGATCTCGGTTAGAAGTTGTTTGAGTTATAATAGCTTGGCTTGTCAAGCCTCTCTTATGTTTGAAGTCTGCGTGCTCTTCGTATCAAATGCACGTGTGAGTAAAGTTGTGAGACTTCGAATCAAATCTCATAGTTGTAAGAAGTCAGGAAGCCTTCAGATCAATGCTTATGATTCACTATTGGTGATTATAGTAGATACAACTCCGAGCAAGAGTTCTCGAGCATAGACTAGTCCACTCAGAGGGAAACTATGATAAATCTCGGTGTTTGCATTTTCTCTCTTCTAAACTCTATTGTATTTACTTACATGTCTTGCTAGCTACAACTGTTTTATATTTCTGTTTCACTTATAATTAGTAGTTGATTATCAACTACATGACACATATTTTTTAACAGGTGATTTTATTCTGCTGCATACATAATCTCAATTCACCCCCTCTAGAGTTGCCATACATGGTCCTACAATTCACCCCCTCTGCTGCTAGTTCTCTTGATTACTGAATTAACATTCAAACACATGGCAACAACAAGATCACTCTTTCCCATCAATGGTGAAAGTCAACTTCCTGATAGATCACCCATATTTGATAGCACTAACTACTTCTTCTAGCAAGCACACATGAGTGCATTTTTAAAATATCTTGGCTTTGATCTATGGACTTATGTTACTAATGGTTACAAAAGAGTTGACAAAGCAGATGATGAATATACCGAAGATGAGAAGAAAGCAGCAAGCGATGATGCAAAGTCAATGTACATGCTCTACTTTGCTCTAGGCAAGGAGGAATTCAAACGCATTTCCAAATGCAAAGCATCACATGAGATATGGAAAATACTGGAAATAACTTATGAAATCAACAAAGAAGATGAAGAAGAACCTCTTGATACTGTAAGCTTATGTCCTAATAAGCAAGTAGCAAGTATGGAGAAAAATGCATACATTCTATGCCGCAACGATGACAGTAACTCAAGGGAAGAAGATATTGCAGGCTTATGTCAAACTAAAGGAATAGTAGCTAATACAAGCATTAAGTACGAGAATAATGAACCTCTCGACATACGACAAACTTATGCTTAATGGTAAGCGAGGTAAATGATGATTCATTAGTAAAAAAATATTCTTATGATGAATTATCTGATGCATTTAATGATTTATTTGAAGATTTCAAGAAGCTTAGCAATAATTATAAGCAAGCTCAAAAGGAAATCAAATCTTATCAACTCAAGAATGAGCAGCTCCTTTGCTTACTTAAGGAAGATAGAGAAAACTCCTCTTCTGATGACTCTATTAAAATCTTCAAATTTAATATTAGGTTACAAGAAGCTCTTGACTGCTTTGATAAAAGCAATCAAGAAAATGCCAAAATTAAGTAGGACTTAAAATAGGAAAACGAGAAGTACTCTAATGTCACACTTAAAATTGATGCTCTTGGTGCTAGATATGATGAATTACTTACAAGATCTAAAAATTTAGAGATCAGACTAGGTAAATAGGTTATGCAACCTATTGCCCAATCTAGCACCAAATACGTACAATATGTGATAAAATAAAAGGTCACCAACAAAAGATACTCACAAAAGAGTAACAAGATGAGTAGTAAATCACACAATTATGCATTTTTCTATACTATATGATAAAAAGATATTTATGGCACACATCACATTTATGCACATGTTTCAAGCTCAAGCAGTTCTATTACATGTCACTACTTCGGTTTGAAAGGACACACATCACATATATGTAAGGCTAGAAAAATGGTAAATATGAATATGTTTATTTGGGTTCCTAAAACATATAATTGTGGATCCAAGTCTTGGATACCAAAGTCTTATCCTAATCATGTAGGTGGAACGCTCTAGCTCAAGACATAATATCAAAAAGGATGTTGGTGATTGCAAAAGCTACAAAGAGCATCTTCATGGCAATGGCATATTTATTCAGTCTATATTATTATTTAGCAATTAATCATCATTCGCATAAATCTAATGCCAAAGTATTTTTTACTGCGTATGAAGAAACATTTGTCAATAACTCTTTAAATTTATGCTCTAAAGGTTAAAATTATCCTTGGTTAATAGCCGAAAGGGTCCTTCTATCAACAAAAGGGTAAACAACCTTAAGCGATACGGTACTTAAGCGTCTTCGGACCACCGCTAGTTAGGAACCGGCTCCTACATCTAGTCAATAATATTAAAAGATCTCAATTAGCAATGATGTACAAAGAGTTATTTCCAAATGTTTCTAAAATACAAATATCATCATTCATTCAGCAAGCTATGTATATTAGTCATATTCGAACCTTACCTGAATAGGCAACCGAACTCGAACCAAATATGTGCCAAACTCGGATTGAAATCGGTCACCTATATAGTATAAAATTAACCTATTTATCACATCCCTGATTTCATGGCTCAACTTTCAAAAATTTGAATTGAAGCCTATCCTAACTCTAGCCGAATTCGATTTGCTATCATCCTATAAATAGGATTGGATTTCCACATTCCTACTCACTCATCTAATCCTTCATCCTTCTATCCTATTGTGAGAAATATATTGAGCCTAAACTTTTTTATCTCCAAAATAAACTCCTCAGCTCTCTAATTGCAAAGTACGATCTCGGTTAGAAGTTGTTTGAGTTCTAATAGCTTGGCTCATTAAGCCTCTATTCTGTTTGAAGTATGCGTGCTCTTCATATCAAACACATGTGTGAGTGAAGTTGTGAGACTTTAAATCAAATCTCGTGGTTGTAAGAAGTCAGCAAGCCTTCGGATTAAAGCTTGGGATTCACTATTGGTGATTATAGTAGATACAACTCCGAGCAAGAGTTCTCGAGCCTGAACTAGTCCTTTCAGAGGAAAACCAGGATAAATCTCGGTGTTTGCATTTGCTCTCTTCTAAACTATACTGCATTTACTTACATGTCTTGCTACCTACAACTGTTTTATATATATGCTTTACTTATAATTAGTAGTTGATTACCAAATACACGACACATAGTTTTTAACAAGTGATTTTATTCTGCTACATACACAATATCTATTCAACCCCTCTAGAGTTGCCATACATGGTACTATACTTGATAGCATAATTTCCTGGATTTCATTGTTTAATTTGGAACCTTATAAAAAATTTGAAGAGATAATTTTTCTCGGGAGGGGAGAGTTGTGAGACTCATCTCACGGTATCTGTATTGGTATATTGATACATATTTTATTTGGTTTAATGTGCTTTATTAGATCTCATAGAATCTCAAAATTTTCTCAAAACTGAAACTTTTTTCACTGACCGGATTACTGCCGGGATACCGTGGCATACCGACGAAAAATTCGTCCTATAGATATTCGTTTTACTTTTGAGATATTTTTATCTAGATATTTTCTTGCATAGTGTTTGATACTTTCTATTATCTATTGGTTTCTTCATTGACCGGTCGAGATTGATTTAACTCGTGACGTGGATCACTGGGTAGCGGATAGGACGGTCATAATTAAATCACCTCTTATATATATAATTATTTTCTCTCTCCTATCTCTTTTCTTTCTTTCTTCACTAAATCATTTTCTCTCCATTTCCCGCGGGAGCTAGGAGCTTGGTCTTGAGGCCTAAAAGTGTGGTTTCTGAACACCTTTTGGTGGTGGAGTTGAAGGTTAAGGCTAGAAGCTTGACTTTAGGCAAGTACATCTTGCAAAATTCTAGAACAAAAATATTTTATTATCGTTTTTGTTTTCCTTAATATTTTACACTTAGAATTTCATGATAATGGTTTTGTTAAATATATTTATATAGTAATTTTCAACCATGTACATGTTATAGAAATTAGTTTGAGCTAGGTTTTTTATTTCCTACTTAGTCTAGTTATGACCTTAGCAGTCTAGACTCGATATCAAGAGAGATCAATGAGTTTTCATCTAGGAGTATAATTTTATATCCTACTTGAGAGCCATGCCTAAATTCTACCCTAGTGGTTTTAAGTTTTGTGGAATTCGGGAAAGTAACGATTTTTCCCAAAAATTAACTTTTACGGTATTTCTCGGAATCGATCTACCAAATCTCAAAGTTGGTGAAATCAAATGCTCCCAGGTAGTTAGAAATTTGGTCCTATATAATTTTTACCTTTAAAAATCTAAATTCTAAGTAAGAACAGAGTTTTTACGGCCCGTACAAGTTTTAAAATTATTCCACGTACGGGTTTCTGTGACCGCTCGAAAGATTCGACGGTAATCTGCGACAGTCCGACGGATGATCCAATTTTTGGCCCATAAACCCGTTGTGACCAATTGGACGATCCAAATAAATCCACGGCAGTCCGACGGATTGTCCAATTTTTTGCACACGAACTTGCAGTGACCAATCGTATGATCCATCGGTGATCCGCGATATTCCGTCGGATGATCCAAATTTTTGCCAATAAACCTGCTATAACCAATTTAATGATCCGACGGTGATCCGAGAAGATCTGACGGATAATCCAAATTAACCTAAATTTGCCTAGTTTGTCTATTTTTTGATATTTCACCTGGTTCTAATACTTTTGTTATGTGACCAGTCTCTTGTATAGCTAGGGGATGATTTATACCACAGATGTATTTGACCAGGTGATCTCGTATGTTAGAGATTAATTTATACCCTATATACTCATGATAGTGACTCATAGCAGTGCACTCGTGTTCATTGTCCATTACATATATTAGAGTGACTCATAGTAGTACACTCGTAATACTTTACCCATATATTATCTGTTATGGCTGGTTATAGTGCATGCTAGTCATATCTATAACAATGTGGTTGTATTCTTTTCTTATCCTATGCGTGTGTTTGTTAAAATATCGTCATGTCTCGCATATCCCTATAGGGAGCATCATATCTAGGATTGATTCTGCGGAATGTCATAAATAGAATGCTGAAATAAAATGTTAAGATTATAACTAGCATGAATAACTAGATCATTAGGAGGGAAGAATCTCTAGATGCAGTCCAGTTGTCTAGCCACCTTGCTTCTTATGAACTTATAGATCTCCGTCGTGAGGGACACATTCTAGCTCACCGTCGGGTAAGAAAATTATATTTATATAGATGAATATTAGCTCGCCATCGTGCGGAGCATACTAGGCCTATTGTTGTGTGGTGCAACTTCCTAGGATACAGGCTTTGAGGCCAAGCAGTCCACTATATGTAGCAACTTCATAGGATGCAAGCTTTGAGGCCAGGCAGTATATTATATATTATCTTAGTTAAGGCTGGGCTTAACTTGGATAGTTTGCAAGGCATGTGACCAATATAGAGGTTCTCAATATTATATTTGTTAGTTATTAGATTTTTTATAACCCTAGTTAGTTAATGATAGCAAGCCATAGACATTGCTTGGCCGTACTTTACTGATTATTACTATTGATTGTCTAGTGTCCTTTCTTTTCTCATATTGTTACATTACCAGTAAGTGAATAGAGACTGGTACGACTCAGAAAAAGAATAATAATCTTGGTCCTTGTTTGGTTTAAGGGTTATGATTCATATTTCGAGGAGTTCCCGAATCTTCTTGTTGCTTACCGACTTATCTTTTTCTTTTCATGGCTATTGTCACCTATGTGTTTACTTTTCCCTGATTATTATCACTTACATATTTATTACTTTTACCTGTCCATGATCCCGTGCATGCCACTTGTTCTAATTTATTTGACATGACGCGTATCTATTAACGTGCTCAGATTTACTTTTATATTAGTAATTTATTTTCATGTTTCACAATGCCTTTATATACTGGTGGTTTTATGTTTCTTAGTATACTTTAGGTTTGTATTACATGTTGGTTTCATAGTTTTTTGCCTCATTTGTGGTACTTGCTATTTGGGGTCTGACCCTACTAGTTTTGCTTGGCCATATCCGGTAGCAGAGCCAGAGGATCTTTCGTACCTTCTCGTAGATTGTGACCACCAGGAGGACCAGGCCAATTGAGTGGGTTTCTATCTTGTTCACCCACTTATTGTATATATTCTTTTGTGGTGTTTAGCCCTGAGCACCTGTTAGCTCATATTTTGGACTTGATACATCACCTACATAGCATGACATGTTTAGCATATTCTAGGCCATGGCTAGAGTTGATCATGTATGACTATTACTCTTGTTAGTTCTTCATTTTGTATTACTAGCTTCATGATCATCTATTTATATATGGTTTGGGACGCTTTACTATCTTGTTTCTAATGATCTTATTTCTTGTATATTGTGGATTCTTGCTTGTGATTGAGATACTAGGATTACTTGACCTAGGATTGACTGATGGCTTGTAGTATTAACCTCCCATATCTATTCACCACAGTTATTGTAGCTCGGGTTTCTGGAGTACTCTGGTATACGTAGCTGGCTTTGTCTGTCCCTGCTCACTAGGATTCTGGTTTTGGGGCATGACATAAGAGAATTGATAGTGGACAAGGACGTAACGTCATGCACTGATACCAAAATATCATATCTCGGTTCTACAAAATTGAATATCCTTTCTAGGCGTGATGCATACGAGCCTAAGTTGTACCCGTTCAAGGCAAGCATCAAAATGGTTGATTCAAATTCTAAGTTACAGAGTCGCACCAGAAAGTCCCCAAGCAAAAAAGTTGAATAAACACAAGTATAAAAATTATCACTTTATTGATCTAAAATATAAGTACAATGATATTAGGCCAAGATTATAATCACTCAAGCTCTCTCTCTCTCTCTCTCAATACATTAAATCGTGTCAAGTCTTACAACTTGGAGAATAATACAATATATAATGTTACATACATTATGTCCCGTATGCATGAGCTTCAAGGTTTGGTCGTCATGCATCCAAGATGCCAGAACGAGCTCCAATGCCTCGGTACGCCCAAGCAAACTCCGTATCGAGTGAGTTACTTCCTGCACCTTGTAGACTTTGGTGGGGTATCAGTATATAGAATGCATTGGGGGCGAGGTCTCTCGTCATCTCAATAAAACTAACACGTCCATTATGTGAGTGCAAATAAGTTATTATGTGGTCTTTCTAACCTTGACTTAGGATCAGTTACATGGCATAGTAAATGTAAATCATACTGGTGTCTCAGATAAAGAGTGTCATGCAATGAGCAACTAAGTTCGTCTTACCATTTCTTACCATCCGGCCTTCCCTGTTAGATACAACAAGATATCAATATATAATAAATCAACAAATATATACTCTCGAGGTATCAAGAACGTATTTCGACAAAATATGTACTATGCTCATTAAATATGTGGCATGTAGTGCATCTATTTATGTGTAACTCATAACCTACACGGAGATTGTCGCAAGCAAGCAAACTAAATCTATATAAGGGTCACTGGCACGACAAGCCATCTTGGACTATAGCCTTGTTTAGACGGCGATCCTTACAGTCGCGAGTAGCGAGATCCGTTATAATTATTCTGAATCCCTTAGTTCTAGTACTTTAGTTAGCATGTCTACGCACTAGGACTTCAGCTAGTAGTTCTCCCGGGGAGACATGATCCCGGTGCACGACGATCAGTCAAGAACTAAACCTTGTGTGCACAAGTTGTCCGTGACCATGTAAGTCTCTTTTTTAATCTTTTTCCATAGTATTCAAATCATTCTCTGAATCTCAAACTTCTCATCTCTATATAGCTCCCTAGTCAAGGGACTTCCTTGGTGACCCAACGGTCCCAAAGTTTATCCATATTTTTATCTCAAATCTTAGAAGCGAATATTTGATAGCCCTTCTACATAAGTAGTACTATGCTCCATATGATACTCTAACGGCAGTAACGTAGTCTAAGTGATATGTGTGATAATAATATCGAAATCTATTACTTTGGCAATAAGTTAGATAAACTAGGTGGTAGCATCATGAAAATCTACTTACACAAGTAGTAACATATGTATCAAGTCCATACTTTAAAGTAGTGTAAAAATACTCTCTCTAGTAGTAAGTCTATATTTCCATGTTCTATACAATCTGATATGGATGGGATTATTCTCTTAGCTTTATGGGTTCATCTAATTTTATTAGCATATATCAAGTTATCGTCTAGCTACTAGCATGTATCATCAATTTTATTAAGTGTGAAGGCTAGGCAGAGAAGACTTCACTAAAGCCACCCACCTGAACGAAGACTTGCCTCGGCCGAGCAAGACTCCGAGCATGCCATTGTATAAGCCAAGTCTAAACATCATTTGCCCAATTGAGACATCTTGCTGAGCTGAACAGGATGGGGCGTTACACTTGCTTTAAGAGCAACTGAAGCAATTGGAGGTAGAAGAGTTGCTGATGTCAAACCTAATCTCTCCGGATATTGCTTTGCCATTAACTGGAGCGAGAAGGACCATGTGACATGTTTTGTCCTTCTTTCCCTTTCGCTTGGATTTGGAATTAGAAGAAGCATTCTCCTATCCTATTTCTTTTCTTTTACGATGATAGGGTTAACCCATATAACTTTATCTCGTAGAGTAGTAAGAGGAACCAACCCTTTTGCTTCATTATGGGCTGGTGGAAGAATAACGGTCTTCATTGTTGCTTTTGGTATCGGGATGACACCATATTGAACCTCCTGAGCTAGAAAGTCATCGAACTGTAAAGACACCATATTTGTGGTGACTTTATTTTCATCGGTGTGAAGCATAGATTTGTAGTCTATTAGTTGTTGTATTCTTTTTTTCAACATGTAACATTCATTAGTGGAATGATGTATCTATCGATAAATTAAATAATATTTTGTGTCATTAGTGCGACCCACTTTATCTTGCCTTCTGATGTTAGGTAGCTTCAGCTTATTTCTCTTCATTGGCACATGTAGGATGTCAACTACATCTTCGAAGGAAGACACCTCTTTAGGCTTTGGGTTGTCTGGAGCTTTCTACTTCGACTGAGAAGCAGTCTTAGAAATATCAACCGTAAGGGACTACTTCCATTTGCCACTACAGTTGGCATTGTCGTTGGTTTGTGGACGCTTTCCCCTATCATCCGAACAGAGTGGTATTAACCCGATTAACTATAGGTCAACTACTTACTTTTCAACGATGTCAGTACTTCCGATAACAGCTGGCCATTCGTTAAATTGGGTCATTCCTAAATAGAACTTCACCATTAGGAGGATATTGTGTCTGTAGGTATTAATCAGCATAGTTTGTGGGAGTCCAGGAGGCAACTTAAAGATGAGACTCCAGAAATATTCTATGAAGTCACGTGCTAGTTTTTTCTCTCTTTTCTTTGTAGAGATCATAGTAGACATGGTGACATCCATATCTCCTTCATAGAACCTGGCGAGAAACATTCTCTCTGAGTATTTAAATGTCTTGATACAATCATTAGGAAGACTGTGAAACCATTCAAAGGCCACCCCCTACAATGTGCCAATAAGCGACTTTGGTATATGCAATATTTGGGAATCAAAGTAGAGTAGATGTTGTTGTGGAGGCTTCAATCTGCCAAAAGAGAGTAATGATTGTGGTTTGTATTTTGGCCGACAAACAATGTTGTCCCATTTGAGAGGGTATGGTTTTGATACCCCCAATTTCATAGGTTGTCTCAGTTTTCAATAGAAGCAACACGGGCATCTGGTAGATGAAATTCTTCAAAATCAACTACATGTGTTACTACAATTGGTTGCATGACAGTAGGTTGAGTAGCGGTTTGTTGAGGTACGACCAGTAGCCTCTGATATTGTCCACCCCTAAGATTTGTCGCTGAAACATGAATGTCATCCACCTCCTGGTTTGTATTACCAGCAGGTAGTTATGGTGGTGTTGCTGTAGCAGCATTTTGTGCCATCAACAACTAATACATGTGCTACATTATTGTATGCATATCTTTGACAGTAGCCTCAACGATGTTGAGATATTGGTCGATTTGCTTGTAAATCCCCTCACCCAAAATTAGGCCTACTTGGCTTAGATAGTGAAGCTAGGGCTAGTTTATCTCCAATTGGGAATAGAACACGGCATTTTATTTAATTTGCAATAATTATATCACTTAGTGCTCCTTACCATTACTTCGATAATTTGAGCACTACACTAGCTTTTACCTTCCAACAAATTTCACAACCTTGTCCTAGACGTGCCAGATATCTATTCTGACCTTTGTATAACTTATAATTATGCTCTTTTATTCTACATTTTAGTCGCACAATAATCATCGTGGATGTTATTATTTAATTCTAAATAATTTTAACTTTGTGTCCCTGTGCGTTCCAATCAAAATTGGAGACACAATCTTCACCTGTTTCGTACAACCTAATTTATGATAAAATTCTACTCTAAGCCCTTTACGTTCATGACACTTGTGTCCCACCTAATTTTAGCTCCAGGTACTTCTAATTAATTCCAGAACATCATGCGCACTAATTTTAATTAAATTAATTCAATTTCCATCTTTGTGCAATTTTCCTAATTATTTGGCACTTTTATACAAAAATGTATTAAGGTGTCCACACCATTGGATAATACATAAAGAAATCCAACTTTCCCCTTCATAAATATTTTTTTATAATTTTCGGAGGTGCAATGTGCAACATCGCCCCCTTTATTTTAAACCTATCCTTGCATTTAAACAATGCAATTATGGCCCTCCAAACATCCCTATGTGAGCCCAAGTCCTAACCCAATAAGTGTTGACCAAGCCCTAATCCTAGGTCAACCACAAACCTAAACATTCTACATATATAAATATCACATTTCCTTTACATTCCCAAAACCCAAAAACTAAACCTATTCACCCAGCCAACATTATTCACCTTCTTCTCCCCCTTCTTCCCTGCACAGACCCGCTACGGGAGTACTCGCCGGAACAGCCCCATCACCACCCGCACTCGACCCAGCTGCCTGAGCACCTCCACCTCACTACACCTTGACCACCCAAGCATCACCACCCTCATCTCATCCTCCGCCGACCAACTCGAAGAGCACCCGCCGGCCATCTCCTCCTCTTCCCGAATCCTCAACCGAGCTTCCCCTCCCCGCTGCACGAACCAATACCACCACCACCATTGCCATCTTGTCGACCTCTCGTTCCTACCTGACTTCTTTTCCTCTCCGGCGATCCTCCTCTTCGTTCATCCTCGTCACCAAGCAGCACAGCCTGTCGACGACTTCGACCTCGACCACCCTTCCACCTCCCTGTCCTCCTCCTTTACCACGAACTTCTCCGACCTTCTCTTCTCCCTGTCCTCCTCCTCCTCCTCCTTGCCGGACTCCCCTGGCCGGAATGGTAATGACCCCATCACCACCACCATTACCATTATCAACACCAACACCATTAACTCTAGCACACCACACTACCAACACCCTGACCCCGACCACAGCCTCCTCTCCTCCCCGGGCCGGACCTCCCCTCCCCCTGGCCGGAGCACCCCATCATCATCATCATCCACTCTCATCATCACCACAATCACCATCATCTCCACAATGATCTTTACTATCTCATCATCACCAATACCTTAACCCTAATCGTCCCAGTCACTATCCTCATCATCACCATCGTCCACATTGTCATCCTCGTCATCACCATCATCCACATCATCGTCCTCGTCATCACCATCACCCACATTATCATCCTCGTCATCACCATCATGTAATCACCATCATGATCATCACCATCATCTTCACCATGAGCATCATCTTCATCATCGTCAACCGCATCGTCGTCACCATCATTCCCGTGCGCGAACCTCGAGGTTCGAACCTATTCCCTCTCCTTCTTTTTATGTGTGCTTGTGAATGCTATTAGCATTTCTTATTGATAGTCAATGGATTTTATACCACATCGATAAACCCAATGACTTGTACACATACACATACGCATATTAGAATTTAAGTAATATATAAATATATACATATATAGATGGATGTATTATATAAGTAATAATATGCTTATGAATATATATGTATTTATATTTTATGACCTTAGGACACTTTGGATTATCCCTTGTTTACCATGACCATGTTGACCCTAAGAACATGTTAGATAACTGCCTTGTGTACATTTACATACTGGCCTAGACATATATTATTTTGACTATCTGATTTTGATACAACATTTAATGTAGGACACCCGCGTAATTAATCGCGCAATTAACCATGTTAGTTGACCAGTGTTACTCCTAGCATACCCTCTGAGTCTAGTATATATATGGTTGTGTATGTGCTAGTGTAATGACTGATGTTGTATTGTATTATATCACATGTATATAGGATATTGGATTTATCTGTGCGACTTCAGGAGCAGGTTATTGGTACTTCGTAGCTTCTTGCCAGGCAAGTATACCTTGCCTTGTTGTACTATTTAAATTCAGTTATTCATAGTTGCATGTTTTATTACTTTAATATTATATAACTGTGTGCATCCGAGAGAGACTCGGGTGCAGTCAACGAATGCATTAACGTTAGGACTTGTGTCCGACCTAGTGTCTAGTAGACCAACCTAAAGTTGAGGAGTTATCGGTATGACTCCCCAGGGTTTGACACGTATTATTATATGTCACAGAGTGAGTTCATGTAGGGACGCGTACCTCATACTCGACTAGCCATCGGTGTGAGCAACACGTATGGCGGTATTTAGCTTAGTTGTTTATTTCTATAGAGACTTGTATTATAGTACGAGATGTCCACGTCGTGTTCGTGACTTGTATATCTATATTGGGTGGGGAGGACGACTAGTAGGCGTATGGGACACCCCACTTCCTTTATTCAAATTCTACGTTCGACGAAATGGTATGGACGTTATACTATGCAGATTCCCTATTCTTTGGAGCGGTATGGACGTTATACTATGAAGATTCTCCGTTCTTCAGAGCGGTATAGACGTTATTATATTACAGCATCCTTGTATGGGGCCATATGTGGCATATACTAGCCAGTGATGACGATTGGTGAATTATATCAGCATATGTCTAGCCTACTCTTCATATACATAATAAGTTGTCCTTAAATTGTATTTCACTTAGATTGTTAGCGTACCATTTTATTTATTTAGTATCTACTCTATGGCATGCTTCTATGTATCTTATTATGTCCCTCTGAGGACCTGGTCCCTTTCCAGGAGTACATGTTCATGAGTATTCATAAGAGCGCAGATCCAGACAAGTTACTTATAATTTCGAGGAGGTCTTCCCTTCGAGCCTCGTGATTATTATTGTTGTACTTATATTGTTGTGTTTGCTTTTTATATTCTAGTTCGGCAGTAAATTTGTTTCCATCCGACTGTCATCTTGAGATACTTTATATTAAGATCTAGTTTCATAGATATTGGTTATTTACTTATATATGATTTCTGTGGATGAGATTTAGATTATACCCTGTGACTTGTGAGAGTTTTACCACTTGTGAATTATTATTCATTATACAACGTACGGACGTGTTATGGTTTCTATATATTAGAGTTACCATATACATGCGGCTGGCATGCTTACGTGTCCTAGTCCTACGTATTTTGGGACTGGGGTATGACATATTTTTGTGGTGGACCATGTAGGTCAAGAGCATATTGTCTCGGTTAGGTTACTGTACCGAGGTAGCCTGCACCTAGGAATAGAGTATAGGATCTCATCCACAATTGACTATGACTCTTATTTCTTCCAATCTGTTCTATTTGAATAGCTGCATCCTGCTTGATTCATATGTGTCCCTAATAGTTCCATGAGTATGGCCTTCTCCTAGAATATAGAAGTCCCTGTTGTTAGATAATAAGTAGGGTAACCTTCCTATTAAGAGTACAACTAGGATAATGATACATCACTGAGTTAGAATACTTAATGAACCCTAGCATTCCTTACTACCTAGTGAACCTAGCATCCCTTACCTATAGGTTGATTTACCATTATCCCTTGATATGTTTATGAATGACTTGAGAGTGGTATAGACGCTACTAGGATTAGTTTGAAATTTGACCATAGTGGTTGACCCTAGTATTGAGAAACCAATAGAAATCCAAGGTTAAATTTTAGGACTAAGCCTAGCTTTTCATGGTGAGATATTACTAGAGAACTGCAACTTTAGCTCCTCGTCTTATAGTAGCCAAACAAACACCTTAGGAAGCCAAGAGGAATAAACTAACATTTCCCTTGATCATACCTCGAACACAAATATTAGCATACGACCTTCCCTTAGGAAAACCATGATATTATCTAGAGTCCCTCTATTTTAAATTCAAATCTTTTCCCTCTAAAAACTTAGTACTCGCTATATTTGCGTGACGACTAATTATGTTCTTCTATTCTTCATCCTTCAATTCGTACCACCTAACCTTTCTGATTTTAGACCAAGTGATTTTATCTTATGTTAAGGATATGTAGTTTCCTAGGATTATAGTTGTAATCTTGAAATTTGAATTATGTGCTTGGTAGTCAGAACTTGATAGTTTGAGTTGTTCCTTTAGATTATGATCTGATTATTCTTAGTTTTAATCACGTAACATATTCCCCACCTCAATATAGGTTATATCCTCTTTCCCCTTGAAGGCCAGTAACTTTTCCATTCTTACTATTGACACATGTTCTATGAGCACTATGATTAAGACTTAAGATGACCATTTCCTAGATAATACGATAGGAGACCCTAACAGATACCAAGATCTTTCCTCGTATAGCCCAATAAGAGTTTCTGCTTTAATTACAAGGACCAAGTTATTTTGTGGAATCTTCTTTAAGGCAGTTGCAGTATTAGTTTGTTATTTTAAGTTGGGTAGTATGCCTCACAACCTAGTAACACATAGTCCTCTTGACTCATTATTGAAGTATAACTGAATAACATTAATTGTATACTAGCATAAGATGACAGTATTTTTTTAGACTATAGAACTAAGAGGTCTATGCCCCTATTTGGTCGACTAGCGACTTAGACAAGGAATTAGTATGACAACTGTAGAGATTGTAGAGTCTTGTCTTTTTGTGAACTTGAATTATTCTGTAAATTTTTTTATCATAATCTAGCGTACTTATATTTGCTGTACTACCTTGACTTATGCTGCTATTATAGCCTAGTTTTATGAGCTTATTATTTATCGAGCTTATTCATGACATATGTATTATTGGAGTGCTACACTAATACATTTCAGAATCAGTGTATTACGGTATGATCAACCATAGTGCGCTTGGTTCGCCCTTCGCATAACTACATTACGTGGATTGAGATATATAGTGATTAGTAGACGAATGCACTTGACCCCTAGATATGTCTGGGCATATCGTATCAGTTACATAACTGTACTGATATGAGCATGTGAATAGGAATTACCAAAGTAGGATTTTAATCCACAACTGCCTTGACAATTTCCATTTGAATTCTTTAAACGCCTTTAACCCCATACTTCTATTCTATTACCTTCCCCTTGGACTCTTTATTATTGTTTTCCGTCTTCCCCTATTTTAGAAAGACGAACCTCGTGCTTGGTATAAGTTTGACACACACAGAGTTCCAGATATACCTCATAGGCCAACCGCATTATTTGGTGACTATCTTTTATAATCAAGAGCATATCATATGTGATATATTTGGTGTTAAAGTTTTGAGGATTGAATAACATGATTAAACAAATTAAGGATTATCTCCATAAATGTATAGCCTTATGTGATAGATGGGTAAATTCTAAGTTGGGTAGAAATTACATTGTTAACTTGAGAGAAATTTCTGTTAGATTATGATCAAGTAAGATTGGCTTGATAGATTAAGTCATTCTAATGTGGAAGAATTTTAGAAGAAGGATTAGAGGATGAGTATTTAATAAATTTTTAAAAACCTTGATATTGCGGACCAAATAATTATACTTGAGCATATGATTTCAATTTTGAATATAGAAGGTTGAATCACCGATTTAAACTTTGATGATAAATATAGAAATCTAGACTTGAACAATTGGTGAATTAGATTTCAAATTTCATAATTTGAGGCCTTAAATTAAAAGTTAAATATTGATTACGGGATTACCTATTTGAAATATTGAGGATGTAAATTGAATTTAAATTTGAAGAGTACAAAACTTCATAAGTTGAACGTAGGAATAATATTTGATTAGAATTATTTTCTAAAGAAGATTATGATAGTTGGAAATAGTGGTATAAAATTTATATGCGTTATTTAATTCTTGAAGATGTTATATGGATTTAATTTAAAATTGGATGTTGATGATTTAAAAAAGTGAGAAAAGATTACGATAGGTTAAATTTTGATTTGAACAGTGATTATCTTAATTTTGAAGTGATTACGAAGGATTTGATTATAATTTTAATTATTGCAAAGAAATTTCGATTGACGTGCCTTATGTACGTGAAGGATTAACAAATTATGCCTTATTTTAAATTTTGAGGATGAAATTATTTTAAGTTGGGTAGATTGTAAACCCCCTCACCCAAAATTAGGCCTACTTGGCTTAGATAGTGAAGCTAGGGCTAATTTGTATCCAATTGGGAATAGAACACGACATTTTATTTAATTTGCAATAATTATATCACTTAGTGCACCTTATCGTTGCTTCGATAATTAGAGCACTACACTAGCTTTTACCTTCCAACAAATTTCACAACCTTGTCCTAGACGTGCCAGCCATCTATTCTGACCTTTGCGTAACTTGTAATTATGATCTTTTGTGCTATATTTTAGTCGCACAATAATCATCGTGGACGTTATTATTTAATTCTAAATAATTCTAACTTTGTGTCCTTGTGCGTTCCAATCAAAATTGGAGACACAATCTTGACCCGTTTCGTATAACCTAATTTATAATAAAATTCTACTCTGAGCCCTTTACGTTCATGACACTTGTGTCCCACCTAATTTTAGCTCCAGGTACTTCTAATTAACTTCATAACATCATGTGCACTAATTTTAATTAAATTAATTCAATTTCCATCTATGTACAATTTTCCTAATTATTGGGCGCTTTTATGTAAAAATGTATTAAGGTGTCCATTGGACAATACATGAAGAAATCCAACTTTTTCCTTCATAGAAATTTTTCCATAATTTTCGGAGGTGCAATGCGCAACATCGCCCCCTTTATTTTAAACCTATCCTTGTATTTAAATAATACAATTATGGCCCTCCAAATATCCCCATGTGAGCCCAAGGCCCAACCCAATGAGTGTTGACCAAGCCCTAATCCTAGGTCAACCCCAAGCCTAAAAATTCTACATGTATAAATATCACATTTCCTTTACTTTCCCAAAACCAAAAACTAAACCTATTCACCCAGCCGACACTATTCACCTTCTTCTCCCCCTTCTTCCCTGCGCACACCCGCCGCCGGAGTACTCGCCGGCGCAGCCTCGTCACCACCCACACTTGACCGAACCGCCTGAGCACCTCCACCTCACTGCAACTCGACCACCCAGACATCTCCCATCGCCAGATCCACGCGACAACCGCCACTCCCATCGTTCCCCCGAGCATCACCACCCTCATCTCATCCTCCACCGACCAACTCGAAGAGCACCCGCCAGCCATCTCCTCCTCTTCCAGACTCCTCAGCCGAGCTTTCCCTCCCCGCTGCATGAATCAACACCACCACCACCATTGCCATCTCGTCGACCTCTTATTCCTACATGACTTTTTCTCCTCCCCGGCGATCCTCCTCTCCGTTCATCCTCGTCACCGAGCAGCACAGCCCGTCGACGACTTTGACCTCGACACCCCTTCCACTTCCATATCCTCCTCCTTGACCACGAAATCCTTCGACCTGCCCTGCTCCCTGTCCTCCTCCTCCTCCTCCTTGCCGGACTCCCCTGGCCGGAATAGTAATGACCCAATTACCACCACCATTGCCATTATCAACACCATCACCATTAACTCCAGCACCCCACACCACCAACACCAACACCACCTCCCCTCATCCCTGACCCCGACCATAGCCTCCTCTCCTCCCCTGGCCGGACCTCCCATCCCCTGGCCGAACCTCCCCACCCTCTGGCCGGAGCACCCCATCATCATCATCATCCACTCTCATCACACATCCATTACCATCATCTCTACCATGATCTTTACCATCTCATCATCACCATCATAAACACCTTAACCCTAATCGTCCCAGTCACCATCCTCGTCATCACCATCATCCACATCATCATCCTCGTCATCACCATCATCCACATCATCGTTCTCGTCATCACCATCATCCTCGTTATCACCATCATGTAATCACCATCATTATCACCATTATTATCTTCATCATGAGCATCATCGTCATCATCGTCAACCGTATCGTCGTCACCGTCATTCCCGTATGCGTACCTCGAGGTTTGAACATGTTCCCCCTCCTCTTTTTTATATGTGCTTGTGAATGCTATTAGCATTTCTTATTGATAGTCAATGGATTTTAGACCGCGTTGATAAACCAAATGACTTGTACACGTACACATACGTGTATTAGAATTTAAGTGATATATAAATATATACATATATAGATGGATGTATTATATAAGTAATTATATGCTTATGAATATATATGTATTTATACTGTACGACCTTAGGACACTTTGGATTATCCCATTTTTACCATGAGCATGTTGACCCTAAGAACATGTTAGATGACTGCCTTGTATACATTTACGTAATAGCCTAGACATATATTAATTTTTCTATATAATTTTGATACAACATTTAATGTAGGACACCCGCGTAATTAGTCGCACAATTGACCGTGTTAGTTTACCAGTGTTATCCCTAGCGTACCCTCTGAGTCCAGTGTATATATGGTTGTGTATGTGCTAGTGTAATGACTGATGTTGTATTGTATTATATCACATGTATATAGGATATTGGATTTTTTTGTACGACTTCAGGAGCAGGTTATTGGTACTTCGCAGCTTCTTTCCAGGCAAGTATACCTTGTCTTGTTATACTGTTTAAATTTAGTTATTCTTATTTGCATATTTTATTGCTTTAATATTATATAACTATGTGCGTCCGAGAGAGATTCGGGTGCAGTCAACGAATGCTTTGACATTAGGACTTGTGTTTGACCTAGTGTCTAGTAGACCCACCAAAAATTGAGGAGTTATCGGTATGATTCCCCAGGCCTTGACACGTATCATTACACGTCACAGAGTGAGTTCATGTAGGGACGCGTACCTCATACTCTACTGGCCATCGGTGTGAGAAACACGTGTGGCGGTATTTAGCTTAGTTGTTTATTTCTATAGAGACTTGCATTATAGTACGAGATGTCCATGTCATGTTCGTGACTTGTATATCTACATTGGGCAGTGAGGACGACTAGTAGGCATATGGGATACCCCACTTCCTTTATTCAGATTCCATGTTCGACGAAACGGTATGGACATTATACTATAAAGATTCCCCGTTCTTCGGAGTGGTATGGACGTTATACTATGCAGATTCTTCGTTCTTCGGAGTGGTATAGACGTTAGTATATTACAGCGCCCTTATATGGGGGCATATGTGGCATATACTCGCCAGTCATGATGATTGGTGAATTACGTCAGCATATGTTTAGCCTACACATCCCATACGTACTAAGTTGTCCTCAAATTGCATTTTACTTAGATGGTTAACGCACCACTTTATTTACTCAGTATTTACTCTATGGCATGCTTCTATGTATCTTGTTATGTCCCTCTAAGGACCTGATCCCTTTCCAGGTGTAGATGTTCATGAGTATTCGCTGGAGCACAGATCCAGACTGGTTACTAATAATTTCGAGGAGGTCTTTCCTTCGAGCCTCATGATTATTACTGTTGTACTTATATTGTTGTGTTTGCTTTTTATATTCTAGTTCGATAGTGGATTTTTTTCCATCCGACTTTCATCTTGAGATACTTTATATTGAGATCTAGTTTCAAAGATATTGGTTATTTACTTATATATGATTTATGTGGATAAAATTTAGATTATACCCTGTGACTTGTGAGAGTTTTACCACTTGTGAATTATTATTCATTATACAGCGTACGCACGTGTTATGGTTTTTTTAATTGGAGTTACCATATACATGCGACTGGCATGCTTACGTGTCCTAGTCCTACGTATTTTAGGACTGGGGCGTGACATTGCTAGATGTGTTCGCATCTAGCTCGTCATCGATTGCATATATACTGACCTCAGTATTGTCAATGGAGGGAGTAGTGGACTGGATTGTGTAGTTGGAATCTATACTATCTGTCTCAGATTCCTGTGGCATACTATCCTCAGGCCGATTTTCAAAGCTATCTATTTTAAATTTAGTTCCTGTGGTGGGTTTCTTCTTCGAGAACGAGTATGTCAGAAGACTCAGCATGCTGGTTGAATCTTTGCTGGCTCCTCCATCTGTTGGAAGCACTTGAAGAAGTGGAAGAAGTGTTTTGTCTAGAGCTTTTTTTGCCATGATGAAATGCTGATGCCATGTAGACAGATGCAATGGGCATGTCTTTATCATCTTGATCATCACCTCATCTTCTGGAACGTTGTTTGGTTGGTGAAGTATAGAATAATCGGTCAAATACAGACCTTTTTTTTGGTACTTCAACTGCTTTTGAACGACAACAGTTGATTGCAATATTATGACAGTGGTGCTCATAATAAATCACCACTGTTGTAACAGAGGTCTCTTTGTCTTTACGATTTTGGTTAAGTACATTAGGTAAATCAAGAGGAGAAAAAGAAGTAAAAGGCAAAATTTGCCTCTGAACTTTTCTTGCACAGATTTTTACACAAAGGTCTTGATTAGCATCAATTACGTAGATAGAAGCATTATTCTAAATTTTGTATAGTTTCCTATCTCATGGACACATAATCTTTATTTGTAGCTAGAAATTCTTTTTTGTGCAGACAGAACTATGAAAGTTTGCTTAATTCTGAAGGGCTTGAGTTGCTGCTCTCTTTCGTATGCACCATGGAACATAGTTAGATGAAGGCTGACTGGAATCCCTAACTCATGGAATATGTGGAGTCTGAAATGCTTCTTTTCCTTGTTTGTTGCAAGGAGTAGAATTTGTGCACAGATTTCTTCTACAAGTGTTGATTTGGACAACAGAGTCTTTGTTTGGTTTACTTTGCACATTAAGCTAAATATGCAAAGTCTTGGTTGGGTGCTTACCAGTGACCCCTTTGGCATCGTAATGAATTCATTTCCCAATGTGGTACTAATTCGTACCAAATTTGTTGTTACGAGAGATTCGTAACTTCTTTCTCTTAGCAGGCACACTGGCGTGGCCAAGGATGTTGTCTATCTTGTTGTAGACTAGAAACCTCAAAGTAGAGTCATCAATAATTTTCTCATTATTGGTGGAGCCCATCATATTTTTTTCCTTTCCTTGAGAGACATCGGGGTAGCAAAAATAAAGCTTTGGCAACCAAGTCTTACGGGCTTTTCTTGGTTTCACGAGCAGTGAAGGGCTGGAGTGTCCTCCAGAGAGCATTTATTCATAGGCTTGTTGGTCAAACTCGACTACCAACATCCTTTGTGTTGTACTAATTAATGTCGTGTCAAGTTGAGCTACCACCTTCTCATTTGTGGAGAAGGTTGTCCCCAACAGCGTCACCATTTTGTTTGCCATTAACAAAAGTTGTATAAACTTTTATTATAAAGTTTGAATGAGTACAAAAATTCTTTAAAAAAATTAAATACAAAAGAATCAAAATTCTGCGAAAATAGTAACTATGGAAATTTGATCTACAATCGATCACTTTACTCCTTGACTACCCGAAACACACAATAGGAAAAATGCTAAGTGTCAAACACCGGAGAACTTGATGGCAAAAAGGCTCTGGCACAGAAACACTAAAAACTCTCCCCCGGAATAGCATTGGTCCCGAAACATTTATAGCTATTAACATCATAATTGCTAAACAAAAGTTCTGCGCAAAAAAGATAGGCAATTTATACTATATTTGCCTTTTCTGCACAGTTTTACGGGTAACTGTCACCCATGTTTGAGCATTAAATGGTTTTCTTCTTTCACGTAATTCGATCTACTCGAAAATGGCATGGGGTATGCATTAAATGATAATCATGAAAATAATCATCTTTCCACGTTCATCGAAATCTAAGCAAGATATTTTCTCAAATTTGGTTCAAGTTAGCTTGTGCTTCGATACATGCACGAAGTCCTTAGCCCTAAACAATCGAAGGTGACTTTATGATGTTTTTATTACCATACTATACTTTGTCGGACGCATTATCCTGTACATGAGCACTAAAAGATAAATTAATAACATAAGCAGCTGTTTAGAGAACTTCACCCAAATAATTGTCTTCTAAGTTTTTCTCTGAAAGTAAATATCATATTCTCTCCATCAATGTCATGTTCATATGCTCCGCTATACCATTGAGCTAAAGTATCTTTGGTGGAGACTTCGGGTGTCGTATCCCTTACTCTCTACAATAAGTATTAATCAAACCAATATATTCACTATAATTATCGGACCAAACATATTTCAACTTATTACCTGTCTCCCTTTCAATGGAGGCTTCGAACTCCTTGAAAGTAGGAAGTACCTAATCCTTAGTCTTTATAGCATAGATCCAAACTTTTTTGAAATAATTATCTATAAATGTTACAAAATAAGAACCACCAAACAATTTTACCTTTATTGGGCCATAGACATCCGAGTGAATCAACTCGATCAATATCAGCTTCCTTGAAGTTTGGTGACTTTAGAAAGACCATTTTCTGTTTCCCCATCCATGCAATGCATACACCACTCCAATTTTACAGACTTAAGCGCTAGAATCACTTTCTTATTGACAAGTAGCTCATTTCTTCCATGTTGATATGACTAAGCAACATGTGCCATAACTTGGTAGACATCACTAATTGTGTTTATCTCTTGTGCCCCTTGTAGAATCCTTCTATATAGTAGAGAGTAACTTCTTCCTTCCTCTTCCAATCACTAATGAACCTCTAGAATCTCTGATCATTCCCAAAAGGTTTGAAGAATCGCTCATCATCCAACCTTTCAGTTGATACCAGGTTAAAACAAATATCGAGGATATAAAGAACACCTTTGAGCACAAAAATTTCTCTCGTAATTTTATTCAAATGTTGAGATGGCTGAGATGGTCGTTGTTGTGATCTCACTCTGCTTCCCTTTATCATCATTTTTCTCTCTCTTCCAAGTAAAATAGTTTCGCTTGATGGGGCCTTTCTTTCCACAATAATAATATTCGGAGCCCTCGTATTGACTTTTGAATTTTTCTTTGCTCGTGTCCCTGCTACCGTCCAAACACTTTCTTTTACTCAGGTCATAGCTCTCTGAAACAAATGTCTTTGAATGAGATATAGATGTCTTGATTTCTTTTGTATCGCTTTATTTAATACCCTACTTTTAGCGAACTCTAGACTAACAATGGCTTCTAGAGCAGGACTGATCATGGACACTCATACTGTCTCCCACGAGTTTGACAATATATACAAGAACCAAAGTCCATGTACCTCATTGTCAAACTTTACTCTCATGGAGGTGTAACCACTTTTCACCTCAAGGGTAGTTTGGAAATTTTGTATGTTTCTAGTTATATTATATTATATTATATTATATTATATTAGTGATTAGTTAGAATTAATTATTGTTGATTATAATTATATTAGAATTAGTTAGTATGCTAGCTAACTAGAATTAATTAAGTGTTAGTTAGAGTTAGTTAGTGTTAATTGATGTTAGTTAACGACTTAGTTATTTAGAGCTAATTAGTGTTAGAAATGCATGGATAAAATATTTCTCCTATTGATTAGTTAGATGCTTTCATTAAATAATAAGATTCCCCCTAATCCATAAAGATTCCATTAATGGAATTTCTAGAACCAATTAGAGCATGTAGGGGGTATTTTAGATATTTCATCATTCCTCGTTTAGAACTAGTGACCGGCCCTAATAGGGAGGCTAATTCCTCTCATTTGTTCATCACTATTAGTCCCTCATTCTTCCCCAAATTTCTTCTTCCCCAATTCACTCAAATCCCTACCAAATCCCACTCCAAACCAATCCAAATCCACTCATTCTCACTCCTATGGAGGCCTACAATATTGGAGCACAAGGAGGACCCATTAAAGAGGAGCTAGCTAGGAGGGATTGTGTCATTTTCCCTCATTGTGTCCTTTGGTGGAGTTTTATTGGGATCCAAATCCCAATAGGTAAAATATATATTTTTAATCAATTTTAATGTTACAATATCAATTTGAACCTTTAGGGACCTAACCATATTGATATCCAATCCTATAGGTGGAGATTTAGGTGGTAGAATGTCCGTTTCTAATTGTTACATAGATTTTTCTAGGCTATTTGGTGGAGTTACGAATTTGTGACCACCAAGTATTTGTCATTGGTTCCAATAAAAAATATGAGTCAAATTATAGTGTCTGTTAGTGTCCTAGTGTCCACAATTGGATACGTACAGTCCGTATCATGCTACCACATCATACGGTTCGGTAGATTTGGTATTTTTGGTATTTTTAGGCCTCTTTTTGTCAATTTCTCTTTATTTGCATTAGAATAACTTATTCTAGCTATATTCTAGTTATATTTCATCTATGATATTTTTTTTGTATGTTTTGGTATTGGTATTATTTGTTTAGTGGTGTACCATGGTGTTTGTGGGGTGTATCACATGAGTATCATGGTGTGATACTTGTGTGTATCATGAGTTTCCACTAAGTGTTTGATGATTTGCTAGTATTTGTGTCTTTCTGTTAGTATTAATTTTGTTCTAATGAGTGTGTTGTGTTAGTGTGGTGTGCACTAATGTATGAATTTGCAAGTGTTCTTGAGTATATATAAAGGTTAATCTTGTGAGTGCATGGAAGTATAGAGGAAGGGGATGATTGTAACGGTTAGTATACTTATGCTCTTGTGTTAGAAGGGTAGAGGGTGTATTCTAGGTGTCCTTAGGTGTGTGCCTATGTTATAAGCAGTGGGTTAATGGAAGTGTGGGAGGAGTGTTCCTATAGCAACCTTGCCGCTCAGTGGCAGCAACTGCGCCAATTTGCAGTACCACACTCGGGCAAGCAGGTACAACAACATGAAGCAGCTAGTAGAGCACTGGTAGCTCGAGCACTGCAGAAATGCAGTTAAGCAACATGCTATAGAGAGAGGGTGTTCTGCCAGAGCTTGCAGAAAGAGGGGAACATTACATTAGGATGTGGATTACTGCAGATTATGTTATGGTGAAGCCAGGCTTCTATAAAAGTAGATGCATATAGCAATTATTGTAACTTGCAGCTGCTTGCTACTCGTTCATGACAGCTAGGTCTGTGCATTATTGAAGGGGATGCAGTAGAGTGGTGCACAAACTAGGGGTAGGATTTGTAGGCCAGGCATATAGGGGACTGAGTTTAGCAACAGTGAGGTGCCCAATGTATGTGTGATGGATAGGTATAAGTGCATAGTAGAAGTGATTAGGTGCAGTTCTGTTGAGTTATAGGAATGTGTATCACGAATATGCAAAAATTTTAGAACTGTACTTTGAAATGTCATGTGTGCATCCATGAAGTATGAAGTTAATACTAGTATATGTGACTTTGGGTATGGGTGTAATTTAGTGAGTGTCATACGTGCCCTGTGCACAGATTTAGTGTGTGTGATAGATAGATAGATAGATAGATAGATAGATAGATAGTCGTGTTTAAGGTATGGGTGCATCCATATTAAGTACTCAGTGTATGCAGGAATACATGAGAGACACCAGTTTGCGTGTCAAGTGTGTAGAGGTAGGTATTGGGGGGATATGTGAGATGCCAATTAGCAAGGATAAAGGGTAAAGGGTAGGTATTGGTTAGTGTCAGTTAGTGTTGTGTGGGTTATGTGAGGTGGTTAGTGAGTGTGCTAGTCTGCTAATGTAAGTGTATTAGTTGGAATGCCTTAGTATCTTTTGATACTTGATTATCCATGATATACTGTAGAACCATGGTGCAAGTATCAATGGTGTAGGCAAGTTGAGAAGTGTGGTATTCTGGTAGTACCAAGATATGTGGATATTATGAGATACTAGTATTTTAGATAAAGGTCAAGATAACTAGTTGGGCCAAGTTAATAGATAAGTGACTAGGTAATAGGTATATAGTTAAGATACTATATGAAACTAGTATATATATGATAATTAGTATATCTATAGCTACTAGTATAACATAGAAAACCTAGAATTAGCAGGGTATTAACTAGTGTAACTTAATAGGCCAACTAAATAGGTAATGATGAACCTAGAAATTAGGTAGTGATCTAGTTTCAACCTAGTGACCTAGAATTGACCTAGAAACCTAAAATAGAACTAATTAGTATGCTTATGATTCAAAATCGCCTATTTGACATAGAAATTGATATATAGGTCTTCGAGACTCCATTTCGGACACTATTTGGTATTTTTATCACAGGACCACATGCGAGTACATTCTCTGATAGTTTTCTTTACTTGATATTTACTATGATTCATAATTTTTAGTATTGTTTTTCTTGATTCTTGACATGATGGATACACAGATTGGTATTACATGTAGTCACCTTCATGAGATACGTTTATCATACTTGTCTGGCCTATATCAGAACTCTTTTACTGGCATCACATCAAGACCCTTACTGGCATCAATTATACTAATTTGGCTGATATTGTATTATTCTATGTGTCGGGACTTGGATCCATTAGTACTAGTCGGGTGGAAAAAGACTTTAGTAGACATATAAACATTCTCAAAACAGGAATCACCCCTCAGGTCTAATCAGAAAGGATACCATTTGCACATATCACATGCATGATACCGTATATTACCCCTAGCCATTTACATATCAAAAGTGGTATTTCAATACACTAGATTAGGTACAGTCCTTCTGGTTTCACTTATACATTGTTGGTTACATATCTTACCTGCTGGATTCATTATATTCTTTCTGATTACATTCTCACATGGATATGATACTTGATTTTCACATACTTGACTTGTCTTTACTGCCATATTGATCTATTTACTCTTTTTGTTTTACATGCTTCTATATTTATCTATTTTATTCTATGTTCCATAACATGACTATGACTTTTGTTCATCATGTATTATATTACTATTATTGTTTTATATACTTTATCATGTATTGGAACTACTATTGGAGTTGTGCTCATTTCATCCGGACTGGATAACATTTTTAGGGGACTGTCTCGAGGATTGGTGTTCTACTTTCTACAGACCCCAGGATGTTGAGGGTGCAGAGTTGGACCATGTAGCTCAGCTGTAGCTTGGAGTGATTGCCGGAAGGTCTAGCCAAAGTTACTAGTTATTTTAGTTTATTGTATTAGTATTTTGGTACCAGATCTGTCTCGGGTAACTATTTGAGACTTGAGATGTTATATTTGGATTTTAGACTTATTGTTTGATGTCTAGACTTTTTAGAACTTGTGATTTAGATTTTTATCACTTTATATCATATCTTGCCTTATCTTCTCTAGATTTATGATTGAGTATTATATTGTTATATCATTGTTCTCCTTATAGAGTTGGATATTATTGTGTGATATCTTTAGATATATTGTTGACCTAGACAATGTTCTACCGTCGAAGCTACGGCAAAAGCTGGACCTATCCATGTACTCATGTCCCGATCATCCAAGTGCAGATCGTGACAGGAGAATAACTGGTCAATCATGCCTTGAGACCCACTTAAGTGATCCGTAATGGACAAACCATCTATGTATCTAAAATCCATCATCCGTCAGATTAGGAATATTTTGTTCATCCCAGTATTCTTCGTATAAAAGGATTCCAACTTCTTCCATAACATTTTTGCATGCTCAATATTGGTGATATGATTATACACATTCTCGTCCATGAACTACTTGATATACCCACACATCTGTATATACTCGAAATTTTAGCTCTCATTCTATTTCTTACTAGGGTTCTTTGAAGCAAATACCAAAAGGTACAGCTTATTGACAAATATAAAATCTTTTATCTTGCTCCGCTAATAGTGATAATTGGAACCATTTAGGTTTACCATGTGCACGAGCTTAGTATAAGTCCCTTCTACTCGAGTTGACTATCAACTCTTTAAAACCTGGCAACCACTGCCCTGTTACCGCTCTGATATCTCTCTAACCAAAGCTATAATTAGGAACGAAACGTGAAAACTAATCCCCGTAAACTAGCAGGCTAGGTAAGGACCAAAGGGAAACACATAAATCAAATCATGCCAAATCATACTAAAGCACAATCCAAATACCATAACTTTTACGTAAAATATCCTGATGAAAAAAAAATCACGGAACAATCGGAGTCCAATAGAAAAAGTCTCCACTAATCAAATAAAGAATATATACCTGAATCCTTTACAAACTCTTAATCCATATGGATCACCGCAACACTTCAAAAGATGGTAATAGACTACAATGAGTATAAAAGATTATCGAATATGAGAAGACGAGGAAGAACCACTGAAAAACTTCTCGAAAGCGATCTCTCTTCCAATCAATCACCAAAACTCCAAATCTCCCTCTTCCTCTCTTAGAAAGTTACAACTTTGATAAAGCTCTCACCTTTGATGTTCTGATTGAGATGATAACGGATTAGGGTTAGGAAAGAACTATAAAGAGTACTCCAATCCTAAAATAATATGGACTATTGATCACGATCCAATTGTATAAATAAAATACCCAAATTCGACCTTCAATATTTATATCGGTATAATAGTAGTTGTATACCATGGCTATACCGGAAAATAGCCAATATGAATTTGAACTATTCTGGAACAAAAGCCTATCATGTCGGTATATCGATGATACATCGACATCAGTATATCGACGGTATAACATTGACTTTGATAATGCTTTTTCCAATAGCTCCGATACGTGTTCAAATCGAGCCTCCCTCGCTACCTTTGACTTTATGAGCTTCTCCGGCACATGGATGACACTCATTGAACTCCGGGTGTTCTCCATGTAGGTTGGGAACCCCGCCCGACACCAACACTATTTGCTATATTATATAGATAGAGAACTCTGTCACAATTATGCCTTCGAATGGCTATGACCTACTAAATTAAAGTGTCATCAAATATCAATAACTTTACAAAATTCATCTTCTATACTTGCCTACCAATGAAGGGTTGAACTGGTGAGCGAATAAATACTATCATAATAGAGTAGTCTATTTTACTCAAGCAAGATAATATAGAAGTTATGTTTTGTCATTGTCAAAATCCAGTTTTAGCTTCCCCAGATAGATAATCCCAACAACATGCAATGTGTTGGGTTATATCTTGCATGTGGTTGAGTGTTCAAGATTCACAAATTTGGTGAACGTTATAAATATAGTTCCATATAAAGTTTCCCATATTGGTTGGATGTCCAATCGATTTGATTGAAACATTTTCATATACCAGTGTACAACTACTGTAGTTTGACGACAGTATAGAGTTTGTCGATGAAAATCTGTTATCAGTTTACCTGTAATATGCTTCCACCTTGTCAAAGAACAACTATTTGATTACCATCCAAATATGCATTTAAGTCCTTACAAACTAATGGGTGTACGAAAAAAATTGTCCCTCCACTAAAATGGAGAGGTGGGTCGACAAGGAATGTTAGATGACCATTGGATCATCTAGGATGGGAAGGTGAGGAGAGGGGTCAACAAGGTTGTGGGTTGCCGAGAGGAGGATCAGTTGGGTGGGTGGGTGGGTGTGTTGGTCATGAGAGTGGTGGCCAGAAGTTGGTACCCCAAGAGAAAGAGAGTTGCTTTAGGATTAGGGGTGTATAAAAAAGAAGAAGACATAAGTAAAATAATAGATTGCTCTTTTAACAATGTATGGTATCTCGGGAGCCGGGTAATCATTTGCTCGTTTGACAAGGGTCTGGTTTACTTACTGGAGCCGGATGTTCATTTGTGAGGGCATGAGCCACAAAGAAGCGGTACCTTATGATGTTTGACAACCTCTTTATATGGATCTTCAAGAGGATCATTGCACCAAGGACGAGAAGAAGATCAAGACATCCCATAAACTCATTAAGCAAGCAATGGATTCTACCTACGGCAAACATCGACTAGCCGAAAAATCGTTCCAATTTTGTTTGAATTTTTATCCTGTATTTTTTCCCTTGTTATCTTTATGATTGGATATTTGCTTCATTATTTATCATTAATGAAGTGTTGGGGATTTCTTCCCATCGTTTACTCTAAAAAATAATGCCGGGTAGCAAGTTGCAAAAATCAAAAGTTTTGAAAATTTAAATACAAAATACAAAATAAAAAGTTTAGAATAGCAAGATGTGAATTTGATAATTTAGGTTAGAAAGTTATGAATCCGTATAGTTCAGGGTTTTCTATTGCAAATATTTTCTCTTATTTCAAATGGTGAGAAATAAAACATGTGAAAACAATAAAGAAATACACAGGCTCCGTCTACTTACTATCTTTGTAGAATTGGTCCTTTTCGAACCAATATTCAAACAACCCAGCCCCTCTTGGGAGGTCAAGTAGCTAACCAAGAAAAAAATATCATAAAACCATTGCTTTTACCACAAAGGTACAATGGAAAGTGTTAAAACTTCAAAAGAGCTCTTATGAAAGATATACAGGTCTGTCCTTTACTTTTCCTCTGAATCCAAATCTAATTTTCATTGAAGTAATAATGTAGGTTTCATTTGTAGGAACTTAGTGAAATTCTGTTCTGCATAATTAGTAGTTCCTAAGTACTATTTGCAAGTCAATAACCAAAGCAATATTTATTTATATTTCTGTGAAAATTTTAATCTCTTCAAAAATTGCTCAAGTCTACTAAAATCTTCACTAAATGATACATATACTGATCTATAAGTTGGATCCAGTTTCTATATTTCTTTCATGAAATGATATTAGTAGTCTAGTCTGCACTAGAATGTTTTATTTAACTAAAGCTTCTTCCTGTCAATTACATTTTGCAACCACTAGTAAGGTTTTCTACGTGCCCGGGCATGGATCACCTCCAAAACTTTTAGCCGAGACGGGCAACACATTTCCCTTTACCTTTACATGCCTGTCAACAACAAAAAGATAAAAGAACACTAATTAGAATATGATGCTAGAGGGTTGTTCGATTCTTGCAATACTTAAAGATATGATACAAATTAGGTGCATTCATGGAAAGTTAGAGGTGGCGCCAATAGAAGATAAAATAAGAGAAAATCGGGATAGGTAGCTTGTATATGTGCAACTCACATCAATTGTTGCTCCGGTAAGGAGAAACGATAAGATAGTAGTTAACGGAACGTTAGGATTATATAAGATGGTAGTTAACATAACGTTAGGATTAGAGGTAGGTCTAAGCAAACATGCTTTAAAGTTTTAAAGAAGGATATGATTTTTGTTAGTGCTACAAAGGATGTAGCCCCTTTTTGAGATAAGGACAGTCATTAATAGCTTATCTTTATTTTGGGCTACTAACACCAAGACCCCCTCCAATTTAATTACATTTAGCTTGAACTGGAAATCGAACCTAGTCCCACTTTTTACCTCCCTTGCTAGCATTACCACTGGACCACGCCCTTGGTGGTTAGAGGACGAGGCCCTTAAGACACAGAATGGAAGAATATGATTCAAATAGTCAACTCTAATCTTTTGGGATAAAAAGGCTTTGTTGTTGTAGTAGTAGTAGGGTTATTCAATTATTATTATGTTATGTTGAGTCTTATGCTTCTATTTTTGGTATTTATCATATTTTGATAAGGCTTTTGGTACATGATATAGTGATAATGATCAAAAGTCTCTTGGTTGATAGATTTTTTTATTTAAAATTTACTCTTATTTCCTTCTTGGATCGTCTGACCCTGCTACAGTGATATGTGTTGCCAGGAAGTAAAGTAAATTCATCACATTTTCAGTAAATAAATAGTAATTTTGGACTAAAATATCTATAAAGAAGGGCTTGATTACCTTCTCTAAGACTGCTTTTGATGCATCTGAGTGACAGTCGCCTACTGAGTAGCTTTGACAATCTCCGATAGGGCTTCCATAGCTTGCAAACTCTATGGATGAGATGTTCCTTCTTTCATTACATTGGAGATGAACATGTGGATGTCTACTTCATGTGAGTACGGGTTGGTAATGTGATTCAGACACTTTACCGCAAACTTGGTTAACTGAGATGGTATTCACCGAGATATTTAGAGGGTTTCCTCCCATTTCCTCAAAGAGAACGAGTAGATTCCCTGACGGTTGTAAGAAAGAACGAGGAACATGGTACCTATTAGTCAGAAAATAAAACGTATTAGGTATGGGAAGAGATATGTCTCTGGAATAATTTACAAGAGTCATTCGGTGTCCAATTCTTTGCTCAGAGTGATTGAGAAGGTTGTCCTTTGGGAGTTTTGAAAGAAACCCAGTATCGGCCAATGCTCTCTCCGTTGATCCAGGCCTCACCCTTCCCCATACTACCAAGGTTTAGCGCCACTGGATCTGTTCCAGGTGGTGCATTGAACATTGTCTGCATCAAAATTGATTAGTTGAGTTCATCGGTAGCTCATCAATTATATTTTTGCAATCATAATCAACAAAAGCTTTTTGGTGTGTCTGAACCCGCACATGAAAATGCTTTAATGTTCATGTCAGTGTCTAACCTTGTACCAAATGAGTGGCTGGTCAGTTGAGTTCTTGATCGGCATCCAATCTGATTTTGTTGATCTTTCTGGAGTGTAAATTTTTTGCCCTTCCCCAGATAAACCAACCTGTATTTTGGACATAAGCCAATCTAGTAAGTTGAACAGAACCACAGTTTTTTCTATCTATAAGAATTACGCACACTAGTAAACTTCTTTTCATTCTTTTAGGAGTAAAAAAGATGTCTTATTTTCCAGAAGAATATAGAACGAACAAAATCAAACAAGGTATTATGGATTGTGAAGTTTTTTTGACTAATTACACTTTCAATTATACGTAAGAATTACTAATATAAGTAAAGAATAGCACCTGGTATCCCCATAAGTATGTACTGAGATCTACAGTTTGATTCTTCTTGTTGATAATCGTCACACTGCGGAGTCCGGTAACCCTTCTCTCAAGATATGGCCCTGAATCCTTTATAGAGAGTAAAAAAGAAGGCATACTATAATGAAGTATCTCTTTCAGTGATCACCGTTGCTAATACACACATACGAAGACTAATGTATTCATTGGTTTTTTTCTAAAATCCTTTTTCAAATATTTCAAAAATCACTGACGATAATTAATACTGGTTTTATTATGGAAATTGGGAATCCGGTCATCAATGACGATAATAGATACTTAAAGATGTTTTTATACGTCTAGATTCAGTCTACAATTGTGATAGATTCCACTTATAGCAAACATGTGACTCATTGGTATATCGGTCCATTATTGGAGTCTGTATTCTTGTTTCCTATTTTTTATTTTGTTATCTAATTGATTTACTTTTGTAATTAAGCATGTCATGTTTCATTAATTATTATTAATGAGACGTAAGGGATTATTACCACCATTTTATCTCAAACAAATAATGAATCCAGTCTGGTAAAGAAGATCGAGTAGTCACTATATTAGTAGACTTCATAGCTCATGATTATCTAGAAAATTTTGTTAAAGAATTTGTGGCTAAATATGAATATGCATCAATGGTATTTATTTAAAACTAAATCTAATTGATCTTTTTATGAAAGTCTACAATTTTGATTACTAATAGAAGGAGGAAAAAGAAGGGAAATTTTGTGTAGTATACTTCAAAGAGAAGAGGAGAAATAATTTTTTGATCTTTTAGTCATGTACTTTGAGCTACTTCTTCCAACTCTTATGATCTTCATCTCAGATTAACCAAAATATATTTGAATCACAGTATACAGTATCGGCCGATACCGATCTGATACGGTTGATACCGATACTGTTTGGCATGTCTTGATCTGATACTGACCGATACCAGCATTGGGTTCTCTTTTCCAGACAATTCGGCACAAAAAATTGGAAAAAAGGACCAATTAACATAAGTGTAAAAGCATAGTAAACATATAAAAATATGTAAAATAAGAAAACTTATCTATCACAGCTAAGCCAATCGGCACGGTTATTCAATTCCAAAATTACTAAAAAATAACACAAGAAATACTTAAAATTATGTCTAAATATATAAAATATTTTTTCTAAAAATTTATTAGTTTATTAATAATTATTTTCTTTCTGGTAAAAAAAAGATACTTTGATCTGAAACCATCGATAATGTCGATCCAGATACTCATAGGAAGGATCTGATACTGATTCTGATACCGATAATGCAAACCTTTATTCAAATATGAATATATATGTAGACAAATATAATTTGAATATGTATGGTGTTCTAGTGCATCAAGTATAAAGATTTGATTAGCACTATAAATTATGATAACAAGAATCAAGATCTTTACCGGTGATCCAACCATTACACTCAATAATGAGATATTGTTTTGCCCATTCTTCAATGATATGGGTTTCCAAAGCACCAGGTCTCCTTTTAAGTCATGACTCCCGTGTGAAGTCCCTACATCATTTTATCATGGAAAATATCATCTTACACAATCTTAGATATGAAGTAGATTAAGTTAAAATCAGCATACCGCTAACCAATTAGCTAAAAGATGATCTGCATATTTAATTTATCTACAATTCTTCCATATCTATATGATATGGTAATGTAAGATAAACACAATTCTCAACTTTGTTTCATCTTGAAGAAATATATGAACTTAAAGTTTATATTCAAGAATCCAACCTTGACATAGCCATCGGTAAATTACCTATGTATGCTCCATTCACAAAAGCATGAATGACATGAGCTAGTGAGCTGACATAAAGTGTCTGTTGATCATCACTTGATGTATTGTTGTAACTGCAACATAAAATATCATGTCATTTTATAATATTAGGTGTTTTATTTTTCCTAATAAACTGTGTTAGAGTTAATAACACTAACAAACTGATATTAGCAAGCACACTTCTCCCATTAGGATCCCAACATAATAATATAACTGTTTGACTTACCTTGTTGTGTACCAAAGGTAATCCGTCACGTCTTTGGTCTGCGTCATATGTTCTAATAGTTTGTTTACTTTGAATGAAGCACTATTAATGTCCGGGACTCCATCCATGAATGCTCCCCACATCTCAGATCGGTTGAAGTATTGCACTGCTTTTGCTGATCTTACACCATGTTGAGCATCCACCTGCAAGAAATAAAGGAAGTAAATGTTAAAATTAGGTATGTGAATGATTGAGCAAAAAAATAAAAAAGCAAAGTCCATAATATGTGTATGTAGAAGTAAGACTAAGAGTAGGAAACTCACCTTTGCTGTATTAAATGCCACATTCTTGCAGTCGGATAGTATACTAATGATTTACTAGGCAATTCATATGTATTATTCTGAAAGTACAAATGGGCATCATTTCTTGGGTCCTTATTCACAAGAAAGGCGACCCATTTTCCTGACTCCATTTGAAACACCCATGACTAGAACAAGAGAAAAGAATAAAACATGAGTTTTGATGACACATATATAAGGTTGAGCTAGTATTTGTGAAATTTATGCAATCATACATCTTGCTCTTGGCCAAGTGTTGAATAACTCTGTTTTCCCCAAAGTAAAGGATCTAATGAGGCCTTTATTACGGCATGTAAATCTTTAAGATGGCCCCATTTGGGTTGCCTGATTAAACCTTTATGACATCAAAAGTGTATCCTTAGAAAGAGAATATTAAATCATGAAAGCAAAATATTCAAACATTATCAAGGTTTACTAACCGTATTCATCAAGAGGAGCTTCATCGTAGTAACTCGTTGTTACATATGAAGAGGCAGACTTTCCGAAATTTGTACCTCCATGATACTGCATTTAGTTAAACACCATTAGAGGTATTCAGAAAAATGAAACTGTTATAATGCATATAAAAATTGGTACACTGTAGTTTCCTTAAATATATTATGCGTCGTGTGACATGTGAAACCTCACACACACACAAATAACCTTATGATGACAAGAATAAAAAGCCAAAAATTAACCTTAGAATAGCAACCAAGAGCAAACAAGCAAACACAATATTAGCATGGTTCGGTCAAGCACAAACTACTTCATAGAGCAAGGAAATAAATAACTTTATTGAATCAAAGAGAGAAAATCTTACAAGTATTACCCACAAAATACCATAATACGAAACCATTCCTTAAGGGATCTCCAAAGAGCTCTTCTTCTCTCTAGATTCCTAAAATGGCCTCATTAGCAAACCCTAAGAAATATCCTTCTTGCTTAAGAACTCCTAAGCAATACTTATGGCTTCCAAGCACCTTAGATAGGGTTAGAGAGAACCCTTAAATAAGATATCCCGCTAATCCCTATATTAGAGCAATCTTGACCGTCGAAACAAGCATCCTTAGTTCTAAACCGTACCCAAAATTGAGCTAGTCTCGACACAGTGGTATATCGGTTATGTGCTGCCAGAAAATAATATGGGCACAAAATCGTGCCCAGAAACTTTCTGGAATATTTTATGAACTAATCATTTTGCTAGCGTTATATCGTAATATGAAATCCACTCTTATGATATGAAATGAAATAACTTTATTGAATCAATGAAAGAAAACCTTCCAAGGATTACAAAACATAATATGAAATCCACTCTTCCGATATGTCTAATGAGTTTTTTTCTTCTTTCTAAATTCCCTTAATACCTTAGCAAACCCTTAGAAAAGAATGTTCTTGCTCAAGAACTCTAAAGTAATATGTATGGCTTCTAAAAACTAGCTAGGGCATGAGAGTACCCTAAAATAGGATCTCCTTCCAATCCCTAAGTTAGGAGTAATATTGACCGTTGAAACCGTTAGATTTGAACAGCACACAAAACTGAACCAGCCCCGACACATTGGTATATTAATGGTATGCCAAATGTGTTTTGTCGGAAGAAAGTATAAGCACAAAATTGTTCCCAAGAATGTTTTGTACACTTACTTGTATGCAGGCGATATATTTGCAGTATACCGCAATGTGACATCCTGATACCAAACTAACTCTTTCGATCACCATATCTATTCTTCAACTACTCCTAGACTTCTTTGATCATTGGACAGTGTCCGGTGCACACCATAGTTGAACACTTGCCATATACAACATTATGTGTCCGAGTAAACAAGATGTTATAGATTGTATATTTTACTTTCCTATGCATCCATATAAATTTATGTTCAACTTCCATTTGGTAGATTTAGCCATTCATTTAATTTTCTACCACAACAAAGCCTATGTAAAATCTCAATTTATAGTATTATTTGTAGTTTGTTTGTGTGAATCAGGCAGTGAAACTAGAAGTTATGTTTTGGTGCAGATGGTTTTCTTGTTAGGATTTTGGCATGATGATAAGATCCGTTGTTGGACCCCAAAAAAGTAAGATATGCGAAAAAAAATTAAAAGGAGGAAGACAAATCAACATCTAGAGGAGAATCTAGGTCCTATTGCCCCTACTCAAAAGCTGATGTCTTACTACAGTCTTGCTTCCTGCTACTTGTAGAGAGCACACAAGAGAGATAATTTTGTAATTTCTTTTTTTAAATTTATATTTTACAATCTCTGTTATATAGAGGATTCTTCTTCTTAGCAGATCTTAGTATGCAAAGAAGTTGATCGGAAGAGTATAAAGAAATAAAAAGGAGCTTTCAAACATTAACGGGCTTTCTTTAGATATTAATGGGCCTTTTCAAAAAATAGACCAAAATTAAAGTTTGTATAAGATAGTATTTAAAGGATCTTCTTGGACTAGGTTAGGCCTAAATGACCATTGATTGATGTTTTAACTAAGGATATAGTTTTTATTAGTGTTACAGAGGACATGGTCCTTAGTAGAGCTGAGTTGAAAAAAAAAATTCAAAATATCGATGCAAACTTAGTATGAAGTGATTTTTGTATAGAGAAATTACATGAGAAAAATGGTAGGTACCTACTCTACAAATAAACTTCTAAATGCCTATGTTCTATGGAAAATATCGTCTCTTGCTCATAGCTCTAAAGCTTATGGACATATTACATCAACTCAAAAGTTTGACGCTAGGTTGACAATCAATCATTAAAACCTTGCCTATTCTTTTCTTGATTTTCTCGTGCTACATACCCAGCCTCATTCTGATTGAGGAAGTTTTTAATAACTTACAATTGAAGTCTCATTGTTTATAGTCTTAATTTAATAAGACCTATAGAAGGTCGAGACTTCTTTCTGCAACAATATTTTTGATTTTTGTCTTCTAAAAAATATAGTGAATTAATCTTATTATTATTTTAGAACCATATGTCAGCATATATGTATTAATATATTTTCCTATTAAAACATAAGGACTGTTACTATTTTAGTTAAAATTCTAAGAATATAGAACCAAAGATTTGAAATAATCTATCCGAATGCATCTGAACAAGGCTTATAAAGGCTAAAAATATGAAACATGTACTTGATAAGATGAGATCTAGGAGAGAGTCATACCATATAGTAATTCACGAAGCTTCCATTCTTTGCTGCTATAAATAGTGCAACAATCTTCTGCTGACCTTATGTATGGCTCGCCACCATATACTTGATATCTTCAAGCCATAAAATACTGAAGATTAGTATTTTTGGCTGCTACTTATGATGCACATCATTCATGACAATGGCTAAAGGAATATTCAGTTATGTTGATTTGATAATTGGTTCTTCTACATCCTTTAGAAGTTTAAGAAAGTTATATATGACACTATAATTAATTTATGTCTTAAAAGAATTAAACATGAGAGGCATTAAGGATCAAATTATGATAAGTATTATGGAGATCAATATATGAATTTACATGGAATAAATTCTAAAGTGGACCCATCTACAAGGGTATCTTCTGTGCATTCTTAATTTTGGTCTGCCGTTTAAGTAGTCCGAATTTTCTAGAGGGCAAGTACAGTTTTTTTACAGGACAGTAATTTTAAAAAAAAAACCTTTATCCAAATTTTTTTGCATATACCCGTATTTGATGAAGCAATATAAACGATCAGCTCTTCATCAAGAAATTGCATATACCCGTATTTGATTCCAAGAAGCCCGATGATAAATCTGAAGTGGACTAGACATTCGAGCATATACAGGTATGTAAATATTAGACAATTCATAGATGAGAATGTGTATAATCATATTGGTACTATTGAGTATGGAAAGAATTTACGGGAAGTTGGATTTCTTATATGCCAAGAACATCAGTATTAACAAGTTATTTTTGGTCCAACAGATGATGGGTCTGAGATAAAAGAACGACACCATTTACAAATTTTCTCACTAAGTTCCATAGTGTGTTTGACCAATTATTTGTATAGGAGTCAAAATTAGACAATGAGATATAAGGACTATAGTTGTTGGGTACTTTATCAGACTCATGGGAAGTCGTACGAATGCCTATGATCACTTCTACTATCGATAGTGTAGTTAGTATAAAGTTTGTCAAGAGTGAGCTACTGAATAAGAAGATAGGGAGGAAATCTTTAGTCACATCATTATCATATTCAGAGGCATTGGTTTCAGAGAGTCAAGGGAAAAGAAAAAAGTAGTGGTCTAGATGACGGGGACGAGAGCAGCGAAAAGTCAGGGGTCAGTACGAGGACTCTAAATGTTATCACTGTGCGCAAGAAGGGTCATATTAAAATAAATAGTTTTCTTAGAACAAAGAGAAGAAAGGCAAAAAAAGGGAAGCATGTTGAGAATAATACAATATCCACTTCAGTTCATAGAGACGATGTCGCTATTGTGGGTGATGTGGTTATTATAAACCTTGCCAGCAATGACAACAGTTGGTTAGGGGACTCATGGGCTTCATTTCATATATCTCACAACATGTCATTATTTGTTACTCACACAATAGATAGTCGTGGAGTGTTGAAAATGGATAATGGAAATATGTCAAAATCTATTGCTATAGGAGATGTGCACTTAAAAGAATACAAAAGCTATCTTTGTGCTCAACGATGTTTTCCATGTCCCACATACCTGTTTCAACCTAGTTTAGGTTGTAAGGTTAGATGATGAGGGATACTTCAGTTCAAGAATAATGTTTGAAATCTTTTGATGGGTTTGATAGTTGTTGACAAAGAAGCAAATAGTCTGGTTTTATTATGTGGAAGGGTGCGCACAAGGGGAACGTAATGTAAACATAGTTAGTAATGCATCTACCAAGTTTTGGTATACACGGATAGCTATATAAACAAAAAAGGAATGAGCTACATAGAGAACCAAAGGTGATTCCAGGGTTTAACTTTAGAAAATTGGAGAGATGCACATATTACATAGTAAAAAAGCAGAGCAAGGTGTAATTTCAGAGCAACGTGTCTTCAAGGAAGTCAATATTGCTCGAGTAAATTCACTCAAAGATTTTTGAAAAAGAAGAAGAATTTAGGAGAGTTCTTGGTATGATTCAAAGGGGTCATTTGAGGACTTCCACAATGGTTTGTTCCTCATATTCTCGCTTTTGGTAAACATTATTTTCTCTATTGTAATTAATTCTATAATTTGAGTAGTTGTGGTGATTCAGTTTGGTTTGTTAGGAGAAGTGTGTAGGACTCAGTGTAACTCATGTTTTATTAATAAAGGCTTTTTCGGGTTGAACTCTGATCGTTCCATGTTTTTTTATTCAGGGTTTTCTACATAAAAGTTCTTGTGTTTTCATTGTGCTCTTTGGTTTGTGGATATAGGCATCGTGTGTTGGTTGTATGTTTTATTTTGGTCCTCGACCATTTCTTCTGGTTTTGGATCATGATGTTTATTTTGCTTGTTCCATGTTCGTTCCCAACAAGGTCTACCCCTAGATTTAGCATCTCCTTTAATTTATATTATATTTGTCCTTCTAACCACTTCATCTATTGATATATGTTGCACATATCCAAACCACCTTAGAATATATTTTTTGCCTCTTATATCTTCAAATGGTGCAACCTCCAACTTCTTTTAATACGTTCATTTCCTATTATATATTTTCTATCCACCATTGCATTGTCACTCATCTAGCTTAACATTTTTTTCAGCTATACTCATTTTATGGACATGTCTTGATTTCCAAACAGTGTGATCCATATAACAGGAATGGACTTATAGTTGTCCTATAGAATTTTTCTTTGAACCTAAATGTATATTGTTCACATAGCATTCCAGAAGTATTCTTCTGTTTCAACCATATGCTTTAGTTCTATAAACAATATCCTTCTCAATCTTTACATATTGATGAACAATTGATCATAAATACCAAACACTATTGCACCTAGGTATCTCTTGAATATCAAGGTATACTCCCTCATTTCTCTTTGACACTTGGTTGAAGTTGTATTTCATTTATCATCTTTTTGTCATACTAATTCTAAAACTCTTAGATTCCAAAGTTTTTTTTTTCATAATTCTATTTTACAGTAATATCCAAATCAACTAATAAATGTTCTATCTAAGAAACCTTGGATTCTATACAAAATAAGGGAGGACAAGTTAATATAATTATTACCAAGTACAAAAGTAAGAAGATAGATTATATGCTTTTTCTGATATATTAATGGAATGTCCAATGTAAGAATGGTTATTATTGTTTCTAGTAATATCTTACTGAGAGACCCAATTTTCTGTCCATAATGCTGGTTTTTGGGGTGAATTTGGCCCTTGAAATGTCTCACCACATATCAATCCGTTGCAGGTATTAATCTGCAACAAAGTTGGAATTTATATGAGTTATTTGAATCAATGAATATATAAATACAACAGTCAAGATAGGAATACAACTAACCACTGGGTCGGGGGCATCATCTTGTTTGCACATCATCCAGGGTACACCCGTTTTAAGTCCCACGGCCATGGATGCTGCCCAACTAACATAAGGTGGCCCATTTTCATGAAATGCAGCCTCGATCGTTTTGTATTCATTCTCAATCTACCCAAAAGTAAGTTCATCATTAGTTAGGTAGTGTTGACAATTTATTGGAGAAGTTACTACTATGTCATTTTTTCTTCAAGTTTTTCTTAATTGAATTATTTGAGAGATGCTGACCTGAGAGAGTATAATGGGGCCTCCTTGAGAGGCATACAGTCCTTCCTCCTTCATCATATTTACAATCATTGAAACAAACTTTTGCATATGAAGCTGCACGTTAGAAGAGTACCATGATACTACATGTTGACTAACATAGAAGAATACCAAGTACAATAACACAAACAACATAACTAATAAACTAGCTAGTTCAAAATTTTATCAGATGTATACTTTCGAAAGAAGGTATTGTTGAATCTAAAAGGATGATTTGCACAGAATGGGTCACCTGTTGATGATTTCTGAGTTTATGAAAAAATAAGTGTATTTCTTTTATTTTTAATTATTGTCCCTATAACAAGGAAGTGAATTCTATCGATGTACGTACTTAACAAAACATTGTGTAAGACGATCTTTACTATTTGTTACCCTTTGTTTCTATATGTGTCAACATGGTCTTACACTACTATGTTTATAGTGCTCATATAAGCTGAACGTTATTGTGATGGAGTCTTTTATGTGTATAAATCATGGCTTGATGCTTGCATGGGAAAATGAGAAATAATTAAATCCAATTATTGATTAATATATGACTTGTTCATAATTTATCTTATGTTTACTATAGTTACCCATTCTTGTAATTTTGGAGCTACCAATTTTAGCTGGAGAAATCTATCAGATAACATGTCATTAATTTGATGAAATCATTATGTCATGATTATTAATTAAGAGCAGAGATCAAATTTCACCTTTCACGAACTAAGGAATTTATATGGAGATTTATATGTTAAAATGCTTTACTAAGAAGAGCACTTCTTCACCCATTCACCTTGAAAGGTTCATTATTTGATCGAAAGACAATGCCTGGAATGTCATGTAACCAAAATGGGAAGCCTCTGCACCATATATTAAATAAAACTGTTAGTGAAAAGCCAAGTTTAGAAACTGTTAAAAGTCCAAAACATATCATGAAAGAAGAAATGTAAAATTCCTTGTAAAAAAGAAAGTCGAAAGAAGCCATGATAATGAAGTAGATAGTCACAACAATTGTAATTTTTTTGCATGTATGTCACTGGTCTTTAATGGTGAATGCCTCTTTTTTCAAGCAATGTATAAATGGTAACAAACACATGATTTTAGACTCTTAAAAACGTATACGTTACATCGGATGAGTGAATTTAAGATCTGCAAACTAAAATTCAAGATTCTTCTGAATACCACATGACCAAACTCACAGCCCACACGCACAATTACTAACTATAATTACTTAACAAATCAGCATTGAAATATTTCCTGACTCTAACTCTTCACTTGTTGCCTCGAATCACCCAGTATGTATTTTGTTTGAGAAAGAATTGAGTGGAACTAGCTTATGACATTGAAAATTGATCTACGTTCAATATTGTTCCAAGGGATCAGTTATATAATATTAATCAAAAGGGCTTTGATCTTCATTGGCACGCACTTGGCAAGCACTTAAGGTACCTTATTAAGAGGCTTATTTAGAAGCTCTTATTTGCTCACTCTTTCAACATGTAAGATTTATTCAACACGATTAAAGACTGTCTGAAGAACTGGAGTGAAGTCAAATTATGGGTTGATAAGAGATCATGATCAACATTGTCTACTAGTGTCATTTAGTTAATTTCCTATTGTAGTACTCAGTAGAGTGAAGAGCTACTCTATGTGCTAGTTATCCTTTTGCTCTGTGCATAGATAGAATTCTTGTAATCTCTACAATTATTATAGTAGATGATTAGGTTTCTTCAAAATTATATGTTTAAGAAAGAACACAAATATTCCAACCAAAATCCAAAAAATTCACAAATCCTTCACAAATCCTTTCCTTTAGAGTATTTCGCTACTGTCGGGCAAGGCTTGTTGATCGATCATCAAAATTGTCACTGAGTGCACGGGAAAGGGAGTAAGGATTCATTGTATCTTGGGAGTAGATCGCCATCATCCCTGAAGTATCGAGTAGAGAGGGCAAAATCTATTCTAAAACAATATGTTTGTAATGTGCCTCAAATCATTTCTTAGTTCTCTAATTTCTAGTTCTGTATTTTCTTTTTATGCATTTTAGAAAATTTGTCTATCTTAGAATAGATTTATTTTTCTACATATATGTTCTGTCCACTCCTAATTTGCATTCATATGTGCTATTGATGAATGCCCCAATAACATCATTATTCATATGCCAGACAAGTTCGACAGCCTAAACTATAAGAGATAGCAACATCTAATTATGTACTGCTTACATGCCTAAAATTAGCTAAGGTTCTAAATGAACCAAAACCTTCACCTGAATTGCATAAACATATGAACTAGAAGCCTTCAATAAATGTGATTTTATTTGTTAGGGGTTGCATGTCTAACATGTTAAATGATATCTATTGCACTACTGCCAAAACTATAGAGCTTAGGGAAGCTCTTCAAATATACGTTATTGATAGGTTTCTAAAGTATAAGATGATGGATGATAAGTTTGTCCTTGAACAAACTACTGAACTATAGACAATAATTTATGAAATTTCCCTTAGCTGAGAAATTCCTAATTGTTGCATTAATTAAAAACTTCATCTATCATGGAAGGAGTTTGGAATGATACTGAAACATTATAAAAAAACCAATATCCTTAGATGATTTTTTTATCTCTTTATATTGAGAAAGGGGGCAAGATTAGAGATAAGGAACCATTGAGATAAGAATTCAAGGTAAAATTAAACATTGTTGAATCCAAGAGAAAGACTAAGGGCTATTCCTATCACCCGACCAGTAACAACAATAACAGAAACCCCTTAAAAATAGTACCTGAAACCAAAGCCAAAAATTAGGAAAGATAACTGACTAAGCAAAAATGTTACTATTGTGGCAAACTTGGCCACTTTGCTAAGAAGTGTCGCCTAAAGAAGGGTCAGGTTGTCAAAATCCCGATTGCTTCGCTCCTACACCAATACTCTTGTTATACCTCAGGATCATGTTATCATAGCCAGGACCAAATCTATCGAGATCAATGATTAGAGACTTGTAACTGCATGTTCTATTTCTTAGGCCGCATATTAGCTTATCGATAATTGGGTCTATACATGGGCGAACGTCCATGTATCCCTAATATTGATTTATTTTTCTCTTGCTAGCAGGTTAAGGAACGTGAATTAGTAACAATGGAAAATATGAGTATTGCCAAGGTGCTTAGAAGGAGAAGAGTGAACATGAAGTTGTCTTCGAGCAAGATACTTCATTTTCAAAATGTGCAACATGTACCGGACATGAATAAAAATTTAAGTTTTGGTTATTTTCTAAATTAGCACGGTTACAAACCTGTATTCGAGTATGATAGAGTTGTAATCTTCCTGAATGGTAATTTTATTAGGAAATGTTATACCGTTGGGTGAGGGCTTAAAAATTTATTTCTGCTTCTACTTTTGGTTCAAATGAAATGTCTTATATTTGAAATATGTGATGTTTTCATAGTCATTTAGGACATGTCTTTAATTCTTTAAAAAGAATGTTTTATTTGTAATTAATTCCTAAGGTTGACATGAGTAGTTGACATGATTAGGGTTTGATAAGTGTGAGGTGTGCACACAAGCTAAACAACTAAGTAAACCCTTTCATTCAGCTAAAAGAAGTAATTAGCCTTTAGAACTGGTTCATAGTGACATATCATGTGAACAGAATGATACTGATACTCATAGTAGCAAACATTACTTCGCATTTCTAAGGGACATGCTGATATAATTTTAGGACTTAAGTTAATTAATACTTCTGAGGGAATTGGTATCCCAATCTTATTAAAGTCCTTGAAAAGTTTAATTATTTTGATTATAAACCCATGAGAACTTATTATGTTGCAAGTAGCAGGCTAAAGAAAAATAAATATAAAAGTGCGGTCCAACTAAAATATTTCTAACAGATTGGATGCTTGAACTATTTTTCTAACCGTACCAAATGTAATATTTCCAACGAATTAGGAAACTTAATAGGTACACCAACAATCTGAATAATTCATATATGGCTGCCTTAGAAATGGTAATTAGATACCTTAAGGGTACGATATCCTATGGAGTATACCCACATGTATTAGAAGGTTATATTAATATGAACTGGATCTCGAATACCGACTAAAGCCACAATTGGATATGTGTTCACATTAGGAAGAGTTGTAGTAGCTTGGAAGTCTATCAGGTAGACCTATATTTCTTGATCTATAATGGAGGCATAATTCGTAACTCTTGACCTCACCAGTGAGAAAGAAGAGTGGCTCAGGAATCTAGCAATAGATATTCCTCTGTGGAGGAAACCAATTTATTTTATCTCAATAAACAATAACAGCCAAGCTGTAATAGCAAAAGCTCAAAGGACCAGCTATAGAGAAATCCAGGCATACACGTCTAAGGTATAATAGAGTGAAGCAATTGTTGTCGAAAAAGAACATGTCAAATCCTCTAACAAAAGGTCTCTCAAGAAGATAAGTGTTAGAGAGATCAAGAGGAAGGGGGCTAAAGCCCATAGCTTCAGTCGCTTCAAAGGTAACCCAAAGGATTGGTAGCATAAATTAAAGGTTCAATGGGTAATAACAAAATTGATAAGAGACTATAAAACACTATATACTTATAATTTGAGATTATCCGTTCCTTTCTATATATTGCTAATCTACAATGAATAAGAGGAGGATCGTATCCTAATGTATCCATGGCTTGTAAAGCAGTATTTATATGTTACATAACACTTTTGAAGGATTCACCTATTTGAGAGTGCAAGTGTAGTCACTTTCTATGGAACTTGGATTGTTTTCTAGACCTATCAAGAAACTTAGATGCGCACCTGGGGAAAAAGTGAATACCTGGTAATATGATCAAATATCCACAAAGTGCGTGGTATGTATATTATGTCTGTATGAGTAAGGTCCTAAGTTCAAGACTTATGTCACTTTGGGTCTATATAATGAAGCATACAACACTAAGGGAAGGTTCAAGTTCAAAAGACATCTTCTTCCGATACACAATGTGATTGCCCAAATTGAGTTTTCCTTTCACTCAACTCTATTATTATCCTTTTTTTATTTACTATTGAATCATGTGGGAAATGTTGGTTTTGTTGCTTTGGTTGAAACATCTTGTTGCTCATGTGATTAGCAAATATTTTTAGTCACACTTCGGATAGGAGAAGTAACTCTCCTTTGTTTATATTTCTTCCATCTTCTTGGTGGATAAGTAATTTATGAGGTTGTGGGCTAAAGCCTATGAAACCTACGTGTGGGTGAACGAATTAATGTGCATCTTTTATGCATTTATTGGATTCAGTTAGAACATCACACACAGCGGACCAAGCCAAAGGTATAAAGATAATTTCACAAGTCATGATTTTGGTTCCTGGTCTTTGATGCCCATGATTCTTATGTAATCCCATTGATGGATATGTGGGTAGCCTACTTGTACAAGGGATAGCTCAAAGATATGAGAAGATATATGTGGATTTTTGGTTGACTTTCTTCCCAAGAGAGGAACACAAAAATTCATCCAGAAACCAAAAACTCCACAAATTCTTTTCTCCACCACATTTTCTCTACCATCAGGCAAGGCTTGTTGATCGGTCGTCAGATTCGTCATGGAGTGTATTGTGAAGCTAGTTGAGATTCGTTGTATCTCGTGAGTAGACCGCCATTACCCTGCAAAATCGATTAGGGGAAGCGAAATCTATTCTAACGACGACCTTGTAATGTACTTTGAATACTTTCTAAGTTCTCTAATTTCTAATTGTGCACTTTTTGTATATGCATTTTGGGAATTGTGTCTATCATTTCTCTCCTTTTGCCTCATGGAGTAGGTCGAGTTGACCGAACAACGTATATTTGTGTGTTCTTGTACTACTAATGTGGTATTTGTGTTTTGTTAGTTTTTTCGTCATCATAAGGTTAATTTATGCCCGCTTTTGCATCGTGCACAACATATTGGTGGTTAGTTAACACCTCAAGAGTAAAAGTATTATAAACTTTAGTAGGAGGACAATCTTGTTTAGTCAATCATTATATTCCCGACAATATAGAAGCACAAACATGTATTTGATGCAAATAAGAATGATTTTACCATTTCATCTGAACTCATGCTATATGATATCCCAAAAGGAAGATAGCTTACCCATATCTCCATTCTGATTCAATGAAGGGACCAATCCTGAGGCTCACATATAAACCCTGATCTCTGATGGCTTTAATAAACTTAACTAAGTCATATCTTCCTTGAAAATTGTACTGAAGAACAATGTTAAAGAACCACAATAAAAATATCTTGTAGGCATAATGGAAGTATATAAAATGAATTGTATGTGCAATTACATATAGTATATATTGAGATTTCAGAAAAAAGCGTACTCACCTGTCCTTGAACGGGCTCATGTAAGTTCCAAAACACATAGGTCTGTATTACATCGAGTCCTCCATCCTTTGCTTTAGTTATTAGAGATGGCCACATCTGTAAAGAAGATTACCATGTTAATTAAATCAGTTCAGTCTTTCTTGACTATATATATATATATATATATATATATGATCATATATTATACTTTTATAGTCTTACACAAACAATTAGAATAGGAGAAATTATAAACCTTTTATTTTCTTTATTTATTGGTATAATTTTGTCCTATCCTTACTTTGAGATCTCTGAAATTTTCTACTCTATTGCATATCTTAATTTACTTGCTGGGGGAAGGGGTACTACTTGCATGGTTGCTGACAATGAGACTCGAGATAAGCCTACGTGTTCGTCATTGCTAAGTTACTGTGAGTCTTTGACTAATTTCTTTAGCTATGTTTATTTGCCAATGATGAAATTTTGTAGAATCCTTGGTGTTGTTGGTGTTGTACAAAGAAAGAATGTGTCAACAGTGTAAAAAAAAAGAGTATTGCAGCTGTGCAATTTAGATCAGTCAGTCAAACTGTCCAATATATGTATAAACTCTATGCTTAGTATGTATAACCGATGACAGAACCTTCAAATTAACTGTGGCTTATGTTCTTAACATATTATTTTCCTTATATATATATATATATATATATATATATATATATAAAAGTTAATAGGCCAGTAAACTGTGGATAAATGATTCAACAAGTTTGTTATAAAGTTGAGAAGATACTTCGCTTAATAGTATATCTATGCTTTGCAACTAAACAAAGTTCCAATCTGTTCAAATCCTTTGCCAAATTGTAATCATGTGGTGAGAATTGAAGGTTATATATATATATATATATATATATATATATATATATATATATATATATATATATATATATATATATATATTAATACTATTTCGATGTGCCCTATAAGCCAAATTGTCATATCTTTATTGATCTACTAATATAAGTTGGCTTAAAACCGGCAAAAAATCGAAACGTCTAAGTCGTTTATAAATACTCCATTACTTATTTAAAAAATTAACTAATTATTTAACTACCTAATATGATATGATTTACTTATAACTAAAAAAATCTAACTCAAGTGGTTAAGGTAAGAGGTATTTTTCTTGGTTGTCTAAGTTCAATTCCTAGGAACAACAATATTTATAATAAATACGTATTAAAAAAATTAATAATTTTGTTACGCACATGTAATGCGCGTTACTACTAGTATGGATAGAGAGCTAGATTTGTCCGGTAATATATTTTTTAGTCCGTTTGAAACATGGATGACTTTGATATAAGGTTAAAGTCCTTCCTACATTTGAGCCCCAGACAAAACAAGATTTTCACTTGGTTGAGTCAAGATTAGCTAGCAGACCTAGTTTCTGCCTAGATGTCTATATAAAGAAGCCTTAATTGGATGGCATTTAGGAATAATTCATGCATCCAAAACTACAAATTATAGAAGAATATTTGAGATAAGATAAATTTGTAGGTCAATATAATTTTATCTATCTCGATATTTTATATATTATTCAATATTTTCTTTACATTACGAAATATTATGAGGTAATTTATATTATGATCCAAATCCCCATAACTATAGATGTTTATTCCCAATATTACATAAATGCATTGATTTTATAGCTAGTGTTACAGCAAAACTATCAAGACTTGTTTTGTCAAGAAATTTATCAAATTGTCACTAGAACTAAGCCCAAATTTAGACCTATCTGAGCCAGAGAGAGACCACATAACAGAACCCCTCCCCATCAGAACATGGTCCAATGTGCTCAGAAAGGAACCCTATAACAGAACCCCTATCCTTGGTTGAAATCTTTGACGTATTATATTTCTTGTCGTATCATATTGTATCATATAATATCCTCAAAACAAGAAATGCAGCTTTTGGAGAAGGATCAGACTGTGTCATTGGTTCTGTATCCATCGTGTTGGACACGTATGTACCTCATGACCCAAGATAGATACACCAAATAATTAATACATAGTAGAACGTGCCAAAAACCAATGCCGTGTCCATGCTCGTACCCTCTGTATCATGTCGTATCATATATTTTGTGTCCGTGCAATGTGGGTCACAGCCCATCTTCTCTTCTTAGAAGGATTGGGCCATGCTGATTCGAACGAACTAGCATTGCACTGCAAAGAAACAAGAAAGTCTATATAAAGATCGAGGAATAATTAGTACTTACCTCGGGCGTGCTTCGCGGATAATGAATAGAACCGGAGAAAAGAATCCGTCTCGTCTCGTTCACTATCAGCGCCCTGCCATCGTAAGTCACCTCTCCTCCCTCGACGCCATCCAACGACGACATCGATATCATCGCCGACAAGACCAGCAATATCATCCCAACGTTGTAGTAGTAGTACTTTAACCCTACCATTTCTTTCTTTGCTTTAATTTCTCTCTTTCTTACTCTTCCGAGGAATTAAAAGAAAATTAAGGAGCTAGAGATATATATATATATAGGGAGCAAGTATATATGATCGATCGATCAATATATTATGAACCATATCCACAATGATATGGTTCAGACACTTGCAGCTCATACATATCTAAGCATTTGTTTGTTTCCAAATAAAAAAAAATTGGCTAATGTAAGAAATAAATGAAAGAATTAGGAAAGAAAGAAAGAAACGGAAAGAGAGCATCACCCATTACTCTTGTTTATCATATTCTTATTAGGGTTTATATGCATATAGCAGTTAGTTATTAGAGAGAGAGAGAGAGAGAGAGAGAGAGTGTATGGAGTTCTTTTTTTTTCTTTTTTATTTTTTCCTTTTTTTTTTAACTAAGAGTGTGTGTGGAGTTGGCGTGCATGTCATGTAAAGTACTACATAGGTGTTGGAGAGAGGGTTTAATTATAAGTGTTATATTGTCTGGTCCGGTCCAGTCCTAGTAGAATCTAATCCAAATAAATCCTACTTTGCTGGACCGATCAAAAAGGAACTATCAGGTTCTAGTATATGTATTGTTATATGCTCGACCACAAGAATTGTGTGAAGGATCGATGATACATAGACAATTAGTTAACCTACTAGGGGGTGTGAGAGGTCCTGATATAGTAGAAATCTGTGAAAACTTTTAAAATATATAGTATGATATGATATGATATGATATGGTAGATTTTTTTCCTTGTATGTTTGGCAAGATGTGGGTGCAGAAGGTTTCGTAGAATATGGGTAAGCTAATTTTGGAGGGAGAATGATACATTGCATTCTTATCTCTTTCCTAATCATAGACAATACTAATGTATTAGTCCATTAATCTTTTATCACTTTCATGATATCTCAAAAAATAATAATAGTAATAATTAATAATTGTTGGGTGCACAGCAAAAATAGGCCTAGAAAATCAGAGAACACCTCAGAGAAAGTTAACAATCACAAAGACAAGGATTTACGTGTTTCGGCCAAGATGCCTACTTCCACGGACGAGCGTGATTCAATTCCACTATGAAGAAGAAAAAGAATTACAATTTCACTCAACACTTCTCTCCTTGCTCTCAAGAACCACTACCAAAATATGATGAAATAGCGACATTTTTAGCGACGTCGTCATAAAACGTCGCTAATGTTAAAGATTTTAGCGACTCCAAAATAAACGTCACTATACGTCGTTGTTGGCGATGCAAAGCTACGTTTAGCGACTATACTTAGATTTTTTTTAAAGAATAGTCACTATAAGCTTCTTTAACGTCGCTAAACGTCATTGAGTTTTTCGATTTAGCGACGTTTTTATCGATGTTTCTTATTTTTTAATTAGCAACATTTTTAGCGACGTCACTAACGTTGCAAACTTTTTAGTTAGCGACGTTTAGCAACGTCTATTTTAGACATCGCTAAATTATTTCATATAAGGTTCATGATTTTATTTTCCCCCATTATCTCGAATTCGAAGAGAAAAATTTCAAAAGCCCCCCCTCCGTCGAATTCCCCTTCCCCCTAAGGCGTCCTCCTCCCTCCGGCAAAGTCTACCCCCCCTCCGACGAAATCCCTCCACCCCCTCGTGCGGCTCCTCCCTTCCGGCGCAGCTGCTCACCTCGCGCGGTTACTCCCCTCGCATGTCTCCTCCCATCCAATGACCTCGGGCTTTGGCATTTTCTCCTCCTCTAGGTAAACCCTAACCCTCTCTCTCTCTCTCTCTCTCTCTCTCATACACACACACACACACACACAAATATGAACACGATATTGGATAGCGGACACGACACATACACAAATATAGACAAGACATAGGATATGACACAGACACATACATTGATACAACATATCACTGACACGATACAGGATATGACACATACCATAACCCTAACCCTATTTCTCTTCACTAATACGACACAGGACATGACACAGACTCTAACCCAAAGTAGACACACGACACAGACCCTAACCCTATCTGAGTTAATTAGACGCAGTCTTGGGTATCAATATCATGTATAATACGATGAAGATCTTGACTCAAGGAGAGTCGTATACACGGACACGGGAATGACGCTTCAAAGTCGAGACACGACATGGTATTAGCTTCTTCTAGAACTCGTATCCAACTTGGCTTAGAGCAGTATCAAACCTATCCTTGAAAAAAGATTTCGTGTTCGGGTGGTTGTGGCACGATATTGGTCTATGTATCGCATAACCAAGGAACAACATCCCCCTCGTCCTCGATGTTCCCCGTCGACTTCCCTCAACCCCAATGACCCCCTCCTCGGTCATAGGGTTAGGTAACCTATATTTGGAGTGAGTGCCATTTGGATATTATACACTACCAAATATTCATATGAATATATACTTGAACGATGTCTATTAATCTTTGCAGAAGTATCTAGAAATGGATCTGAATTACTATTTATGTCATCGTTCGTTTATGTACAACCGTCATCATGATGACATGTACGATATGCGGGATGAATTCATAGAGGGTGTACAACAGTTCCTGCAGTTCATTAAGGTGTTCCCTAAGTACATGGACGGTACCAAAATTAAGCGTCCGTGTGTCAGATGTCGTAACTTGAAATATCATCCAGAAGTAGAAGTCACATATCATTTGTACTCGAAAGATTTTACGCCGAATTACTATCAGTGGACCGTGCATGAAGAACTTGTATCTTTAGCATCGGAGTTAGAGCCTTTTTTGGAGCCGTATATGGATGTCCACGACCATGTTGCTTACGACGATAGATGGGTGAACATGATTTTTGATACGGCGGGACCTAGTTTCGATCTGGACAAACATGATGTAACTGAGGAGGCACCGAATGCCCATGTTGTCATGCTCCAGTCCTAAAATATCGAGAGACTAGCTAGACACGTGGCAATGGCCAGTAGTACAGCTGCAATGGGCAAACCCAATTTAATGGACCCGTTAGAGTACACTTAAGCTGTAATATATAAAAATAGTCTACGAATACCTGTCACAGTTTATATATCTAATCTCATCCACAATAAGTAACAAAATTACAAAGAGACAAATCTAGTCACAATAATATAAAATGATCTATCCAACCAAAGCAATATAAATAATATCACAGAAAATAACCCGTCATCAAAATGGAAAGAAAAATAAATCCAAGTACAATATCCAGAAGTTACTACAGGATCAAATATCTAAGAACAATAAGCATAAATAATGAATGGTGAGAATACTGTGTCCTCAAGAGAAGTCCTTCGGAATAACCTCGTCCTCTGCAACCTGTACGTCTCCAATAGTAGCACATGTCCCGTAAACCTCGGGAAAGCTCTCCTCATCTATACCTGGGGACATAATCCGGATCCAGGTCCTCACGGGACATAACAAAGTACAATAAACACTCAAGCTAAATAAAATGCAGCAAGTAAATATAAACAGATCCTTAGGGCAAGCTATATAACTAGCTAAGTAAAATACAAATGAGAGCATCACTAGTACTCAGGCTGAAACCACTACAAGCTCTGTATCAAGGAGCCAGTAGCAGAAATATCAAGTAATGGGCCAAGCTCTAGAACAGAGGCTAAAGCACCACAATAATAAATATATATGTATGTAATCAGCCTGTAGCCTGTGTGTCTCTCCCCAACCAATGTAATCTCGTATCTCATGTCCATGATGTCTCATGTCCATAACACGCAAGATCATGACCTCTAGCTAGTACAACGAGTCATAACAATATCCATATAATATGCAAGTCTCATGTCACGAATACTGTAAGCCTATACAGAATCACCGTGAATAACCCAAGAAAGATTCTGTCACATGAAATAGTATTAAGTGTCCTACAGTATGGCGTACTTGGTAAAGCAAGCATGTAAAAATATAGGATCGTGGAATCAACTCTCTAAGTGATGTTACACGACTCCACGTACGACGTTGGCACCCGAATCTTGTTCGGACTCTAAGCAACGTCTCACGGTCCTAGGTTGAACAGGAACATCACAAGAATATATATAAACAAAAAGAAACACAAGCATATAATATAACATGATCTCTACAGGTTGGGCAAGGTACACTTGCTTGGGTTCTGAACTCCGTCAACAGCTCCTGGAAAAGTAGAATCTGCACGTACACCTCCGGATGCTGAAACAAACATCTCTATTATTGTTAGAATAGTTGAAATAGCTAGGATTGACTATCTATAAGTCTAATTTGGATACAGGGGCAAAATTGACAGTTTTGGGTCAAAGTGGGGTCCACTAGTGACCCACTTCGCAATGTAAAACGTGTCGAAGACAAAGTTCTCCAAATTTGTCAAACTTAGTGTCAATAAGTCTAAAACGAAGATACAAATCCAATGGAACATCTAGAACTGGATTTCGATGAGCCGATCATAAAATCACCCGTTTTATGGAATCGTGGGGCCAACAAAATGATGTTTTGTCAACATTCTTAGAATTGAACCAAACTTGGGTCACAGGACCAGGGTAATACTGCGAATCTGATGGCGTAAGTTTTGTTATGAAACGACAAGCACATATAAAGTTACAGCGAGTGTCAGGAAAGGTCGATAGGGTGTTTTTCGGCGGATACGCGTTGATTCCGATGTGCACACATATCCATATCATGTTTCACAAAATTTCACATGTCCGTATTTATGTTACGCGTCTATCGACGCAACTCATACAGGACAAAGTTATCTCGTTTGGCGGGACGTATCCCGTATTGCAAGATTTTTGGTGTTTTAAAAACAAGTTCTTGGTCATTTTGAAACAAGAATAATTTTACCATTAAAGAAAACTAATAAAAACTAAAAGAACTGTAAATTTTTGGTTATATTGTGAAGAAGTTCCTTCAATTATATTTTAAAAATAATTAACGAGTTGGTGGCAAATTGGACATGAACATGGATGTTTTGATAAAAATTCTAAATTTTTTTCAAACAGTTGGCCAACTTCCGGTCGATTCTTCGATCAAACCGGGGTGCCTAAATTTTTTCCACTTAAAGGGAATCCTAGTGGGTTAGGTTATGAACGTAACAGCGAAGACGGGACGCGAATCAGACGGGCGAGGAGGGCGGTAGCTGTGCGCAAAGTAGGGGCCGCAAGGTGCTGTTTGTGCGCGCGGGGGGATGGGTGGAGCCGACGACGGTGCGACAGGGCGGGGCGGTGGTGCAGTGGTGCAACGATGGGCCGGAGGCGGCGGGGTTTGGGCGATCGCCGATGGGTGAAGGCGTGGGGGCGTGGGTGGTCTGGGATTAGAGTTAGGGTTTGGTTTTTGTTGTATATATATATATATATATATATATATATAGTAGAGAGGGGGGTTAGTTCTCTTTAAGTGAAAAGGGTGGGGGGGTATTTAAGTTGGTTTAGGATTAGGTTTTGGGTAGGTTTGGGTAGGGTTTGGTTATTTTCTATTTCTTTTTCTTTTCTTTTATTTCTTTTATTTATTTAATAATAAACATAGAAAATTCCCAAAAATAGTTAGGCAGTTGGAAAAATTCTAAGAATTTATATCTCCTCCAATAAATAATCTACAACCAATTTATATTAATTAAACAATATATTTAATAAATATTAATAAATATTAAATTAATTAAATAAATCACTATATTCTATTTTTTTATATAATATTAAATTAGGAGCGTGTAAGGGATTCGAATAACGTAATTCGAGTATCATATGCGTAATAGAACCAGTTAGGCTCATATCATGAATTTAGTTGGGATCAATGGGTTGGTGTGGCATGTTAAAATCATACGCCACAACTATATGGTTAAATAAATCATCGTTTTCTCGTAATTGTGTCATAAAAGTTGTGCGACCAAAATAATGCATGTGATTACGAATTTGTGAGGGACAGTCATGGCAGGAGCCTAATTTGACTCGTCTAAGTCGAGCATGCTAGGTTGGTTGAAAGAGAAAGGCTAGTGTTGCACTCAAGATCTTAAAACCATGGGGGTTGGTCTCCAAAGTTCGATTAAATTATCGAATAAATATTTAAAATAAAAAAATAATAAATAATTATCGAACTAACCCTATATAAAAATCAGGGTGCTCATAGATGTGTAAAGTTCATAGAGTTTCTGGAGAATGCAAGGACTCCAATATATCATGGTTGTGAGGATCATTTACCATTGGAGGTGGTTATAAGATTGTTGAACATCAAGTCCGATTTTAACATATCGCAAGAATGCTACAACCGACTGATGGAGTTGATTATAGAGATCTTGCCAGAGGGTGCTAAGTTGCCTAAAGACTTCTACCGATCTAAGAGGATGGTGAGATCGCTCTGGATGGGATACGAGAATCGATGCATATCACAACGGGTATATATTGTACTACAAAGATGATAAGGATGAAGACGTGCGCAGATTCTGTGGTGATGATCGCTACAAGGCCACCGGTAGAGGAAGGTCTGTGGGTGCAAGGAAGCCTACCGATTCGATGCACTACTTGCCTTTAACGCCGCGGTTGCAAAGGTTATTTTTGTTAAAGGAGACTGTAGAAAATATGAGTTAGCACAGGCGGGAACAGATCGAAGGAGTGTTAGATCATCCATCTAATGGAGAAACATGGAAGCACTTTGATCAAGAGTATCCAGATTTTGCTTCGGATCCGCGTAATGTCATATTGGGGCTCTCCTCCGATAGTTTTATCCCATTCAAAGTTTCCAGCTTCCAGTATTCGTGTTGGCCTGTGATCGTCACTCCGTACAATCTACCGCCCTAGATGTGCATGAAGACTCCATATATGTTCTTAATCATTTTTATCCCGGGTCCGAACAATCCAAAGAGAAACATCAATGTGTATTTATAGTCGTTGATAGATGAGTTGAATCAGCTGTGGAAAGTAGGTGCCAACACGTACGATATTTCTAGAAAGCAAAATTTTCAGATGAGGGTTGCACTTATGTGGACCATCAACAATTTTTTGGCCTATGGAATATTATCGGAATGGAACACTCATGATCGTCTCTCATGTACGTATTGCATGGACCACACTAAGGATTTTTATTTAAAATACAAAGTCAAACTGTGCTTCTTCGATTGTCATCGACAATGTCTGTCGAAGGATCATCCATACCGGAGGAACAAGAATATTTTTTGTGCCGGCGTTGTAGAGAAGACCAATCCACCGCCAAGGTGGCTCGGATACACGATATGGAAAGAGGTAAAAGATTTACCAAGTTCTATCGAAGAGCCTGCTAAGGGGTACAAGTGTAACAGATTTGGTCGCACTCATAACTAGACGAAGATGAGTATATTCTAGGATCTGCCATATTGGAGAACCAATCCGATCAGACATAACCTTAATGTCATGCATATCGAGAAGAATATATTTGATAACATAATTAATACTATAATAGACGTAAAGGAAAAGATGAAAGACAATCTGAAGGCTAGGTTGGACTTGCAAGAAATATGTAGACGTCCTGTATTGCATTTAATAGAGGAGAAGAATGGAAAGTTAAAGCAACATAAGTCAATTTTCTTACTGGAGAAAAAGGATAAAAGGAGACTTTATAGGTGAATTCAGGGTCTAAACTTTTATACGGGTACGTGTCAAACTTGAGAAGATGCGTCAACCTCAAGAAGAGCAAACTGGCGGGTATAAAGAGCCACGATTGTCACGTATTCATGGAGTGGTTAATTCTGATTGTATTTCAGAAATTCTTACTGCATGTCTTTTGGGATCCATTAACAGATCTCAGCATATTATTCATAGATCTTAGTTCAACTAAGTTGCTCATCGATCGTCTAGAAAAGTAAGAGAAGGATATTGAAGTAATACTGTGCAAGCTCGAGAAGGTATTTCCTCCTAGATTCTTCGACTCCATGGAGCATTTGCCAATTCATCATTCCTATGAGGAACTTATTGGTGGTCCTATTGGTTATCGGTGGATATACCCATTCGAGTAGCATCTGAATTACCTAAAAAGACAGGTAAAAAATAAGGCACGAGTTGAGGGCTCTATTTGTGAAGCTTATATTCTCGAGGAGATTACAAACTTTTGCTCGACGTATTTCAAACCTCATGTTGCTACTAATAGAACTGGAGCTCCAAGAAATGACGACGAATATCAGGAATCTAATGATGCAATACTTAAAGTAATCATTGCGTCCGAAAAGCCTTCAAGAAAAATGAAGAAGAGATATTTGAATGACGATGAGCTAAGGGCTGCTCAGTTGTATATATTACATAATTGCGATGAGGATGAAGTGGAGAAGCTAGAGGGGTAAGTAATTAAGACATCCACGTTTATGTCATCTCAATGTAATAGTATAAGCTAATATTATGCTACTAATCAGCGGTTGCTTCGTTATTTTTTAGCACATATGTCACACCCCAGTCCCAAAACGTATGGGACTAGACACGTGGTAATGTCCAACTGGTACGACTCCGTAGGGCTTTCCAATTTAATGGACCCGACGAAGCACACTTACCCTGTCCACAGTCAAATAATTTAATTTATAATCTAATTCTAATATGCAACAACTAAAGTAAATCTCAATCCATGGTAAATAATCTCAAGAAAGAATGATACGCATCATCAGTCTACAGTCCAATAATACATTCGTTCGAATAGGCCAAAAGAACAACATAGGCCTATAAACACTAGTCTATAAAAGCATAATCAAAAATAGAAAATGGTACATAAATGTAATAGCTGAAAATACAAAGATACCTGCAACGATGTCCATACTCCACTAGATCAAGCATCCAACAAACTGCACAAATAATCTGGAAGGGAACCAGGTCCTCAGAGGGACGTAACAAGATACAAAAATATATGCCATAATATAAATACTAAGTAAAGTAAATCAGGGTGAACTAACCAGCTAAGTAAAATGCAATTTGAGGATAACTTAGTGCGTATGGGAAGTTTAGGCTAGACAAATGCTGACCTAATTTACCAATCACCGTGACTGGCTAGTATATGTCACACATGCCCCCCATCTTAGGGCACTATGCAATATAATAACGTCCTGCTCTGAAGCGCGTGGTATCTGTATATATGACGTCCATCGTTCCAAAGAAACGAGGTATCTACAAATATATATACACGTCTGTATCGCTCCGAGGAACGCGATATCTGTATAAAGGAGGTGGGTGTCCCAAACGCTTACTAGTCATCCTCCCCGCCCAATGCCAATGTACAAATCTCAAGTGAGACATGGACATCTCGTACTATAGTGCAAGTCACTAAAGAAATATACAACTAAGCTAAATACCGTCACACGTGCTACTCACACCGATGGCCAGTCAAGCATGAGGCACGTATCCCTACATGAATTCACTCTGTGACGTGTAATAATACGTGTCAAGGCCTGGGGAGTCATATTGATAACTCTACAACTTTAGGTGGGTCCACTAGACACTAGGTCAGATACAAGTCCTAAAGTCAACGCCTTCGTTGACTGCACCCGAGTCTTTCTCGGACGCGTACAGTTATATAATATTAAAATAATAAAACATGCAACTAATAATAACTGAATTTTAAACAGTACAACAAGGTAAGGTATACTTGCTTGGGTCCTCAAGCTGCGAGGACCAATAACCTGTTCCCAAAGTCTTTCCTGAATGATCCAGTGACCCTATACATATAATATAATATAATATAATATAATATAATATAATATAATATAATATAATATAATATAATATAATATAATATAATATAATATAATATAATATAATATAATATAATATAATATAATATAATATAATATAATATAATATAATATAATATAATCATTAGTCATTACACTAGTACGCGCGGGAATTATAACTACACTGTACTTAGGAACTGACGCGGGGTCGCGTGTGTACGCAGCTAAAATATACAAGTGTCACATCCTCAATTTTCGTGCACAGCAAGACAACGAGTTATCAAAATACTTTACGAAACTAAATGACGTATAACACAAAAATATAAGTCCTAGCTAACATATTAGTATGCACCATGCCAGTTTGTCTAAACCCTTAGGTCAACATTAGTATGACACATTAAATAATCAAGTTCTATGAGATATTCACTAACCTAATATCTATTCTAAAATATGCATTCACACACATAGCACTTAGGGTTCACCAATACATAGGCCTATGCAACAACACACGAAGAAGGAGATGGGAAAGTGTATACGTAGTCGTGATCGTGGCCGAGGGGACGATGTCTGCGGCCTGTGGAGGTCGATCTCCGGCGATGGTGCTCCGGTCAACTGTAGCAACAACACCTACAGTGTCAGCAGGTGGAGGTCGACGGTGAAGTCGGGGTCGTGGTGATCGAAGATGATCGAGGAGAACGGTGGTGAGATGACTGCTCGGTGGTGACTGGTCGAGTCAGTTGTCAGCTCCGGCATAGGGAAGTCAGAGTCGTGGGAAGAGAATAAAGAGGGTGGTAGTGAGGAAGTCATTATAGTGGTGGTATCACTGCTCGGGGTGACGACCGAGAAGGTGGTGGTTGTGATGAAGGTGGCGAGGTGTGGTGACCGGAGATGGGGATGACGACGATGATGACGTGAAGGAGGTCGTGAAGTGGTCGAGGGGAGATAAGTCGGCTGTGAGGTGGCTGAGGTGAGGCGGTCGTGTCTCCGGCGGGGTCGTCTGCGCTCAGGGGGTTGCTCGAAGGAAGGTAAAGTCGGAGAGGGGAGAGCTATGGTGATGATGATAACAGTGGTATTGGTGATGATGATAATGGTGGCGATGGTGATGGTAATAATGGTGGGGGTGGTGATGGTGATACTGGTGGTCGTGGTGGCTGTAGTCGGCGGAGGAATCATTGGGAGGTCGGAGATGGCTCGGTGGAGAACTGTCCCGGCAGAGAGAAGTCAGGGTAGAAGATGTGGGGGCTCGGGTCTCCGGCTTGATGGTAGAGGCGATGGTCGTAGAGGTGAGGGTGGTGATGATAATGGTGTTGGTGGTGTTGGCGGTGGTAGAGTTGGGAAGTAGACGGTGGTGTGTGGAAGATGATAGTGGTAATAGTGATGATGGCTTGCTGCCGGTAGTAGGAAGTCATGGCGATGGAGGAGATAATGAAGGAGGCGGTGGTAAAGTTGAGTTGGGCTGGCCGCTGCTCGGGGTGACGACCAGTTATCGGGCTTCGGTAGTGAACAGTGGAGGGAAATTAAGGTTCGTGTTTTTGAAGGTTGATGGTGGTGTTGTGCATGAAGAATGGAGAGAAGAAGGAGGTAGTTTTATGTAGGAGAGAGAGAGGAGGCTTGCATTGGGATTAGGGCCGGCTACCTCCTAGGGATGGGGTTTGCTTGTTTTTACTTGAAAGAATTTGAAGGGTGGAGATGGTGTTGGGTTGAATAGAGGGTGGAGATGGCTTTGATGATGGGGGTTTGAAATGGAGGGTGGAGATGTAAGAAGATAAAGTAATATGAAGTACAACAAATGGAGGAAAATATCTAGGGTAGACCGGTTAAAGAGGAGGAAAGAGTTTCTTCATGTCTTAGATCCAATGAGAGGGGGACACCTCATTGCATATTTATATAAAAGTCCCTAACAATTGGGAAATTACACAAATAATGGGATTTCGGATTTGATGAGGCAAAATACCATATTTTGTGTGATGTAGTGGGTTAAAATGATATGTGGTATTTAATATGAACCTTGAGGGTGTGAATGGGGGTTTGGCTTGGTATTGGGTTTAGTTTTGGGTTAGGTTGGGTCCTTACACCAATTTAATTAAAATTAATGTAAGTAGTGCTCTTTAATTAATTTGATGTACATAGTGTTAAAATTGGGTGGGACACAATTATTATGGATGTAGTAGACTTAGAATAGAATATTATCAAAAATTAGGTTGTACAAAATGGGTTGAGATTGTGTCTTCAATTTCGATTGGAACGGACAAAGATGCAAAGTTAGATTTATTTGGATTTAAGAATAGACGTTTTTAACGAATATTGTGCGACTAAAATAAAACACAGGGAGGGTATTTATGAGTTACACAAAGGTCAAAATGGAAGGCTGGCACGTCTAGGAAAAGTGTATGAAATTTGTTGGAAAGTAAATGCTAGTGTAGCGCTCCAAATATCGAAACAATGGTAAGGTGCACAAGTGATACAAATAATGTGTAAATTATTCTAAAATACTATTATCTAATTCTAAATGGCTCCAAACTAACCCTAGTCTCTCTATCTAAGCCAGGTAGACCAAAATTTTGTCGAGGGGGTTTACAACATATAATGATGAGCTGAGGTCGGTGAGTCCCTATATAACAGACGAAAAAGTAAAACAAGAAATGAGACATCATTTTCCTTCTTGGTTGAGCGCATATGTAAGGAGTTCGGTAATTACTTTTTTTGTACGCACTTGCACAATAAATAACTTACTATCGCTACTTTGGTATTTAGGTCGATTGTCTAATAATACACAAGACTGAATCTATTAGAACTCTAGCCAAGGGACCAATTACTGCAATTAAAATATGGCAAAGTTACTGTATGAATAGGTTTAGGTTTAAGTCAACAAATACTCCGATCAGAGACAGCTTCCTGGGTCTTGATTCCACGAAAATAATTGTTTGTGTATCAAATCTTTGAACTACAAAGACGTCAATCTAGGCAATAATTTCATTGGCATCTTATGCGAGATTACGGAGTTAACATATAATTATGGCACAAAGTCTGCGAAGATCGTGATATTCAAGTGTGAATGGTTCGATCCAATTCAAGATTAAGGTTGGAAAATTGACAAGCATGGTATTATGGATATAAACAACAAGCGTATATATCAAGGCTATAAATCATTTGTCCTATCAAGTCAGGCTCGGCTCATATACTTCAAAACATATCCTAGACGGAGGACAACAAGGTCGAATTGGTGTCCAATTAAGACTAAAGCTAGAAATACCTTTGACGTTGAGGAAATAGCTTATCAGAAGGACGAGCTACCATATGTGACAAATATTATAGATGTGGACTCAACAAAAGTTACTCATTATATGACTAATAATGTAGAAGAGTAGAATTATCTGAAGACAAAGACGAAGACAAATTAGATAAAAATGAAGATGAGGAAGAGGAGGACGAGGAAGGCGAACAAGATAAATTTTCTAAAGATGATTAAAAATAAAATAAATTATTTGGACTTGTGAGATGTATTATATTTTGACTGTATAATGTACTATCCATTTAGACTTGTGACACTAATAGTTATTTAATGTACAATTCTATTAATATTGTGAGATATGTATAACATTTAAACTATAGAATGTACTATATATCTGTTTATTTGTTCTATCATTATATGTTGTTATCAGGTATGACAGGACGATGCAGAGCGTTCGACAGGTCCCGAGGTAGACGGAGTGCTCCTCCGGTACTGCCTACTGTTGGTTCTGGATCCTCGTGACTGAATACTCTAGTATATCGACCAGTTACATCTTCGACTGCGACGACGTTATGTGGCAATACGCCTGGGACGAGTAGTCCTAGGCCTAAGACTACTCCCTCGTCCAGCGTTACTCCTGTTGACAGAACCATGGAGACAAATGAGCTGGTAGAGGTGGTTGAGCCTACGTCGTACCAATATCAGCGAGATCCTCCATGCGCACCTCCGGACTAGACGAGGACGAAGATTGGGGCCGACGGTACAAAGTAAGTCAATTAGGTGGTTTATCATCATATATATATCTTGTATTTATTTTATTCATCATATATTCACTTTTTATGAATATAATTATCTTTGTATAGATATCGTCCATCGTCGGTAAAGAGAGGCCTGGGCCACTTTTTGAGGTACAACTATGGTGGCCCATGGATCAACTACTCTGATGCTACGGATGAGAGAAAGGCATTTTGGTTTGCGCACTTCAAGGTAAAAGTATATTTTGTTTTAATATCAATCATCTAATTTATGCATATTATATAACTTACTAAATTACTTCTTGTAGTAAAAGTATTTCTATCTACCGCACCGGGCCGAGTTGATCGAGCAGATATTTTCTGCCGTGCCGCCAAGCTGACCTGTGATGCCCTGCATGACCAGAAGGCTCTTGATCGCGAAAAAAAATCTATCCAAGGTTGGTTCACGCCTGAGCAGTGGACTGCGATGAGGCTAGATTCTATGATCCAAGGTACAAGGAAAGGTCTAAGAAGGCCAAGACGGCTAGAAAGAAGGCAGCAAAGTGGTGTAGTAGCTCGATTTCGATGACGAAATATTTTTGTCGTTTGGTATTTTTTTTTTATTTTAATACAAGTACGATAAAATGGTAGTAGGATAAAATATTTAATTTTAGTACTAAATAATATATTTTTAACAGGTACAGAGGGGGGAGGATGCCAACAAGGTAACCGTCTTCTTGGCCACCCATCGAAAGGGCAAAAAGCTTATTGATGAGAGGGTCTCGCATACCTATGTAAGTATTACTTTACTTTGTGTTAATTTTAATATAACTTAAAAAATATGCAAATAAATATCCATGTAGTTAGTAATAAGTATCTTAGACATTAAAAATTATCGAGTATCCATACTTTTTTAGGCTGAGTATATTAGGCTGCGTGAGCAGACGACTGCTAGTGCACCTACAACGGGAGAGGCTGGTACTTCCTCGCAGCCCTCTCCAGCTCCATCGATGGACGATCTGTGGGTGATTGCCGCTGGTAGTCTCCAGAGGGGTACGTACTATGGTACAGGATCCTATGGCGCCCTTATTGCGATATAGTCTTCTAGGGCCTCAACTGCAAGTGTGCATTCCCCCATAGCCCTCATAGGCGTCTGTCCGAGTCCAGGAGACTATTGCCGTCAGATTGCGTCTATCTTTGACGAGTTATTGCGAAGGATGGAGGAGCAGCCCCTGTCCCAGCCGTAGGCGGATGATGCAATGATCATCGAAAGATTTGATATGCTTGAGCGCAACATCATGGAGATCAGGGATATGACTGCTGATCTTAGAGTATCGATAGAGCATAGCGTGATGGAGTTGCAGGCATCACAACTGTCCATGGGTGAGAGGCTGACGATAATACAGGATTCAATGGTTCCTAGTAGTACAAGATTATTATCTACCATGGATTAATACAACCATCGACTAGCAGTGTTGGAGCAGATACATCCTCCTAGTATGCCTTTATTGATAATTTCTCCACCGACATCACTGCCTTCATTGACATCAGTATCGATTTTACGGGAGTAGTATAATTTATTCTTGTCCCTGATGCACGCTGGTGGTCATCGTCTTGCAGATCCGTAGTAGTCCTAATTAGGATAGTTTACTAGTTGTTTGTGTTTTGACCCATGATATTGGGACATTTATGAATATTTTATATTTTTGAGGCTTTCAGACATTATTTTTTGCACTAAGTTGTGTCGATATTTATTGCATTCTTTACGACGAGATTTTCTTCAAACTCGGTTTATAATTCCAATATTTTATTTTTTTAAATTTTACTTTATTATTTATATTAAATGTATGTGAATTTATCGGTGTTGAGTGTTCCATCGAAGGGGTCGGCGAACCCAGGAAATTCAACGAAGGGTTGCTCCGGATCTATTTATATACTGCAGGAAGATTAGTTTGAAAACCGTTTTATATATTTTTTTAATAAAAATTTTGCGATGTTTAGAGACTATTAGTGACACAAGAAAATGTCGCTTAATTCAACCAGTTTAGCGACGTTCAACGATACTGTACATGTCGCTGATAGTCGCTAAATGTCGCTAATTTCCAAAAATAGTACCGACTATTGCCGACACGTTTAGTGACTTACAATGACTCCATAAAATATCGCCAAACATCGTTGATTTCCAAAAATAGTACCGACTCTTACCGACACGTTATGCGTCGCAAAAATTTAGACAACAAGTTGCTAAATATCGCTAAAACTGTGACGCATTAACGTCACTAAAATATGTCGCTATTGCGACTTTTAGCGATGTTTTTGTTATCAGTGACTTGATAAAACATGGCTAATATTAAACGTCACTAATTACGTCGCCAATTTTCATTAGCGACATTTTTTTACCAATTTAGCGATATTTTTAATCGTCGCTAATTTGACTTATTTTGGTAGTGAACTCTCTACAAAAAAATCTCTCAAAAACTTTTGTGTTGAACTTATTCAACCATATTTTGCTCTCTTATGTCGAACTTATTCAATAATTATTTAGTACAATTTGAGATGTCTCAAGAAGAAACTTTTGCCCCCTTTGTATAAAATCCAATATTATGTACGAATATGCATCTAATCTTATTCTTCAAAGATATGGTCAAATCCAATATTATGTAGGAATAGGAATACAATCTTATTCTTCAAAGATATGGTCAAATTCAACATTATGTAGGAATAGAAATCCAATCTTATTCTTCAAAGATATGATTAAAGCTCAAAGTTAATTTTCTTTAAAAATATAGTCAACTGGTCAAAGCCAATCTTCTTCAAAGATATGGTCAAATATATTAGTCAATCTCCTTCAAAGATATGGTCAAATATATTTTTCTTCAATAATCCAAGCGCGATATTCAAAGAATATCTATAACCCTATTTGTTTGATATTTTCATTATATAAGAGGAGATAGCTAGCACAAGTGGTAGAGTGATCACTTAGCATGTGAGAGGCACGTGGATCAATATTTTGCATATCCATTTTCTAGGGATCTACTTCGTAATGGTACTTTCATTGGTTTTGGGGGAGTTTGAATCGACCGTTTATTAACTATTTTAAAAAAATTTGCTTGTTAATTTTTGAGGCACTACTTTTGGTCGGCTCAAAATCTCCCAAAATTGGTGTAATATAATTTTGAGTGTCATCATAAACATCCTAAATCGGTAGATTTTGAGATATTTATTAATTTATTATACTTATATCCCACCAAAATAAATAATTATAACTATTAATACATTATCCTTTTTTTCTTTCTCATATGTGTTTCTCTTCTATTTCTTCCAAATTTCAACTACTCTTTTGGTAAGTTCTCAAAATCTCTCTCTTACTTTCATCCATGTGTTTCTATTATTTTATGTGTTTCTATTATTTTGATCAAATATGGACTTTTACTTCTACCAAACTCCTCTCCTACTTTCATCCAAATATTTCTATTATTTCATGTATTTCTATTATTTTTTGTGTTTCTATTATTTTATTTATATATGGTCATATAGATAATTTTACTCGTGTAAAAGATATTCATAATTGCTCGTTAATAAATTACAAAGCATGGGTTGAACTGTTTTAAAAGTTGTTACTTAAAATCACCTATAATCGGACCCCTCATAACCGGTACTCTAAAAATACCTCATAACCGCTATCCCCTACAATTTCCAAGAAGACCATAAGGAATTGCTAGCCTATGTAACAAGGTATTTTTTGACAGAAGATAAGAGAATAATAAAAATAATTAAAAATATAATAAGTGTAGGTGTCATCTGTACAAGTGTTACGTTGAAAAGTGTCACGACCCACACCCGGTGTAGGAACACGAGTACATGGGTACGTCCAGCCTACGCCGCAGCATCGACGGTAGAATATTGTCTTGGTCAAAAATACTATCTAAATATCTCACACAATATATATAATATACTTGTCAAGATATCTCAACTCCCAAATGGAAGACAATAATGATAATATGATAATGGTAATCAATACTCAATCATAATATAAATCTAAAGGAAGATATGACACGATATGGAATAGAAGAAATATAATATAGAGTCGCAATACAAACACAAGTCCAAGTCCAAAGTCTAAGCTTAAAACAATAGTCTCAAATATAATACATGCCATAATGTCTAACTGTCAATTATAATACCATAAATAAGGATAGCTAAGCCTCCGAACTACTAGCACTACTCAATCATGCTCTACGGTACTAATCTCAACTAACTCGCCATCCTATGGCCCGTAATACATAGGACACATCTCCTCTAACCAATCATCTAAAAAATATATCCAGTCATGATTGGAGCAAAGTACAACCCAATAGCAGTTCCAAGTTAATTGATAATGACTATAAACAGAAATAGAGAATGCAATGAACAATATCATAATATTGTACAAAATAAGACAGATAATCTAGAGCAATAATGTATAAACTGATCACAATGAAATAAAATAAAGACAATGAACTAGAATATAGAGAAGAACTGTAACTACACTTTGTATCTGAAATACTAGTTAGATATGTGATCGACTTGGGTTATCAAGATCTACTATCAAGGCTATAACACAATCATATAATCAATATTATTAGCTGTTGTCTACAAGTAACATGATCAATAACATAATCTTTTAAGATTGGTTGTTGTCTACGGAGTAACACAATCATACATGAGGTGTACGACTTGTTGTTGTCTACATGATGCAATACAATATTTAAGGGTTTGATCACATATCCATCTACCATTTTGCTCTCCCACCGACTAGTACAATGGATCCATAACACGACACATCACGATACTATAATCACTATGCAAGGTCTATGATACAAGCACGATGATCACGGTCTATATAATCACGAGAATATCAAGGCAATCACTGAAGCGTAACATCTCATGACAAGGATCCAAGTATACTAATCAGTGTACCATCGTGTCAAAAATTAGGTAAAATATTACTTAATATTTGCATTATACTAATTATCAAATAATAGAAACTATCAGAGATGTACTCGCCTGAGGTCCAGAGCAATGAATATCAAACAATGTCCATCTCGGTGTCTCAAAGACCTAAATATGAAATTCCATGTAAAAATAGTATTTCGAAAAAAAAAGTATAAATGGCTCTAATAGGATTTTTTAGGTCAAAACTAGGTTATTTGGATCAAACTAGGTCAATACCTTGATTTTAGGTTCACTTTACCTATTTCGTTGACTTTTAGGGTCAAACTAGTTAATACTATCCAATACTAGTTAATACTAAATTATACCAAGTTGTTTCTAAGTTTCTAAGTCTTACTAGTAGGTTTATAACTTATATTTGCTATATATATATATATATATATATATATATATATATATATATAATTATATCTATTTTACTTAGGAATACATTGGCATAAAACCAATTATCTTAACTATGAGTCAATACCTTATCCCGTATCACGATATCTAGCCTGTATCCTAACATTACCCCATATCTTAATATTTACACTTTATCTTGATACAATTTAATACCACTACCCACACTATGCAACTAATACTAAGGTATTTACTCATACCTTAGTCTTACACCTAAACCTCACTTGGTACATGGTATTATAATACTACCACTCTCTTAGACACTGTCACTTATACACAGCACCTCCAAATCGTATTCACCTTGCACTTGGACACTCACTGTGTATTCAATCAAAACTTAATCTTCTTAATAACCCTAAACTATTATCACTTAGTATCAATATGATACCCAACTCACCTAACGTATACCCACACATGGTACATGGGTACCAAGGTATCGATACTTCAACTCACATAACCATCACTTCACTAAGATACTAGATATCTCAAACCAACTAATATTCCCATAACACTTATCATATATAATACCCTATCATGTGTACTAATACTCTCTGATACCATACTTTATCTCAGTAGTGTGCCGCTTTGCATTGGCAGAGATATCGCTTGACTGGCTCGAGAGGAAGCCTTCTCGAAGAGTTTTTTGATCGAAACACAAGACGATTGATCTGAGTGAGTGGACAGAACTTCATTCTCTGATTCTTGCACACCATAATAATGAATCTGACTTTTAAACTGCTCTAAAAAGATAGTTTTCACAAGAAGAATGATAGAACCAGACTCTGCATGCTTATCTTATAAATGAACCATTTCTATGCTAAGAAAAGATAGAAATATTTCATGCTAAGTTATACGATCACAGCTATCGAACAAACCTTGCCATGCTAATTAAAAGTATAGAATATTGCCTGCTTGGTTACACTGACAGGTTATTGAACGAACCATTGTTATACTAATAAGAAAGAGTAAAAGATTGCTTGAACTTATCTTTGTATCGTATGCTAAACTAGAGTAGAACTATATGCTTGTTAAAAAGAGATAGAAGAACTTCTTCCACGTTGCTTTACTATAAAACAGCTTGAACATGTTTCATTGATCACACTGTAAAAAATATAAAACTATTTGAAATACTTGAACTGAAACATGAGATGATATAAGCTAGTACTCGATGGTTACGACTCGGGTACATCGATGGTTACGTGCCTCGTATATCGATGGTTACGGGCCCCGTACATCGAGTATTGGGCTAAGTAAGAAAAAGAGAATTTATGGTAATGTACCCCGTATATCAATATAGATTGTTATTTAGAAGAGTTTGCTTAATTTTTTGCTTGCTTGCATTGTATGTTATCTGATAGAAGTGCATTCATGTATCATTCTTGACAAACTTATGCACAATGATGTACCCTCTCGATCGATTCCAAGGGCAATGAGAATCATTCGGCCTAGAAGATGATAGGATACCCTATTTATGGATTAAGTAAGGGTGTCAGTCTATTAGTGGGATTGGCTTAAACGTCCCAACTGCTAATCATGGGTTTCCATGGGCCATCATATAGCTTGGGCAGATGCTAGGTTAGCCTTCTTCCTTACTTAACTATTTGATGCAGAGACAGACAAAAAATAGAACCTTATTTATATATGCAAATTATTGCTAACATGTATATCTGTTACAGGAATAACAGTTTGGCGATGGGTAAGTATCACTGAATAAGTGATCAATTATATTCCTTATGTTCCTTATCATAATTTCTAAATAAAATATATCTATTTTACTTGAATATGCTACTGTCCTTTGAACTAAATTGAATAAGTCCGCTTGATGCACTTGTCTTGATTTATGATAAATAGTCCACTAGAGATTGCTTGTGTTCCAAAAAGTTAATAAATATGGCTCATGATACATGTTATGCACTACACGATAAAACACTGTCTCTATAGCATGCTTGAATGTATTGTACGTGCAAACCATTTTAAAAGATATTTTTTAAAAAGAGATAATCTGATCAAATCATGTGTTGCATGAAATAAACCAAATTAAAAAGTAGGAAGATCACTAGTAATGTAATATTTTGTCACATGCTTACTTAATGTTGGTTTTAGTGTATATTGCTTATGTTTGTTAATTTTATACTCACCAGTACTTTTCCCAAAATACTGACCCTCTCCCAGTTTTCTTGTTCGCAGGTACTGGATTGTCCGTAGAAGCGATAGCCGAGCCTCATCCCCCGGACCCAGAAACCTAGAGTCGATGCCTTGAGCCGTATCGAAATATTTTGAGTTACTATTGTATAAAGGGATGTAATATAAGGAACGATGTAATTGTAATCAAGAGAGAGATCTTGAGCGAATTATAATCTCAGCTAAGAACTGCTTGTAACACATCTTGAATATCACTAAAGAGCTTGTTTCCTTATGCTATTGTGTTCTTTACTTTTCTGCAAAATTGTGTCGTTGCTTCCGTCTTGAATAGCTTACTTTCCCTTGTTCAAAGCTTTGGCCTTGTGTAAGTGTAACTCAGGCTTGCACAGTATCACGCTCATGCGAGGACGATCGGTTTTGCAAGGAGCTAAGCGAGGACGATCGGCCCCTTACGGGAATTGGGGTGTGACATAATGTTATCAGAGCAATTCGACCCTTTGGCCATTCCATTGTTTTACTTCAACTCAAGATTTTTTCTTACCACTTGATATTATTTCCGCAATGAGCGTTCCATACAATGAATCCATAAATATTCTCAAAGATGCCGGTAAAAGTTTTCTGGATTGATTTATTGCTTAAGGGTTATGATTTATGATTTCTGATGGCTAGAGTTTTATTGAGTTATTGATTGCTAGAGTTATCGATTGAGGATGGTGAGGGATGAGGACTATCGATGCTTTGGATATCGAAAGTTTCTCCTTGAGTTTTGATGATAAAATATTTTCGGTGGGTAAGTATATAGTGCCCCGCTTCGCTTTGGGAATATGTACAAGAGATATTGCTTAGCTGGCTCGAGCAGAAGCCTTTTTAAAGAGTTGAAACACAAGATAATTTATCTGAGTGTGTGGGAAGAACTTTATTCTCTGATTCTTGCATGCCTTAATAATGAATATAAGTTTTATACTGCTTGTTCTAAGGAGATAGTTTTCACAAGAAGAATGATAGAACCTGACTCTGTATGCTTAATAAGAACTTGTATTGCTTGTCTTATGAATGAACCCTTGCCATGCTAAGAAAAGATAAAAATATTGTATGCTAAGTTACATGATCGCCGCTATCGAATGAATATTGCCATGCTAAGTAAAAGTATAAAATATTGCCTGCTAGGTTACACTAACACGGTTATTAAACGAACTATTGTCATACTAATAAGAAAGAGTAAAAGATTGCTTGAACTTATCTTTGTATCATATGCTAAACTAGAGTAGAATGACATGCTTGTCAAGAAAGTGATTGAAGAACTGCTTCCATGCTTGCTTTACTAGAAAGCTGCTTGAACATATTTTATTGATCGTACTGTATAAAAGATAGAACTGTTTGAAATGCTTGAACTGAAATAAGAGATGATATAGGCCAGTCCTCGATGGTTACGACTCTGATACATCGATGGTTATGTGCCCCGTACATCGATGGTTACGTGTCCCGTACATCGAGTATTAGGCTAAGTATGAAGAAGACAATGGATGGTTACGTGCCACGTACATCAATATAGATTATTATATAGAAGAGTTTGCTTGATTTTTTACTTGCTTGCATTGTATGTTATCTGATATAAGTACATTCATGCATCATTCTGGACAAACTTGTGCATAAGGACGTACCATCTTGATCGGTTCCTGGGGCACTAGGAATTATTTGGCCTAGGAGAGGACATGACACCCTATTCGTGGATTAAGAAAGGGTGTCAGTCTATTAGTAGGATGGACTTAAACGTCCCAACTGCAAATCATCGGTTTTTATGGGCCATCATATAGTTAGGGCACATGCTAGGTTAGCCTTCTTGTATACCTAACTGTTTAATACAGAAACGGACAGGGAATATTCATATATAAAAATTGTTCTAACTTGTATGTCTGTTATAAGGATAACCGTTCGACGATGGGTAAGGATCACTGAATAAGTGATCACTTGTATTCCTTATGTTCCTTATCATAATTGATAAATGAGATTTATCTATTTTACTTGAATATGCTACTGTTTATTGAACTAAATTGAATAAGTCCACTTGATGCACTTGTCTTGATTTGAGATGAACAGTCCACTAGAGATAGCTTGTATTCCAAAATAGTTACTAAATATGGCTCATAATACATGTTGTGCACTTTATGATAGAACACTATCCCTATAGCATGCTTGAATGTATTATACGTGCAAACCATTTTCAAAGATATCTTTTCGAAAAGAGATAATCAGTCTCAAATCCTGTGATGCATGAAATGAACCTAGGTAAAAAGTAGCAAGATTATTAGTAATGTAATATTTTGCCACATGCTTACTTAGTATTGGTTTTAGATAGTGTTGTTTCTGTTCGTTGATTTTATACTCACCAGTACTTTCTCTAAAGTGCTAACCCCCTACAAGTTTGCATGTTCACAGGTACTGGATTGTCCGTAGAAGCGATAGCTGAGCCTCATCCCCCGGACCCAAAAATCTAGAATCGATGCCTTGAGTCGTATCAAAATATTTTGAGCTGCTTTTGTATGTAATTTATGGAATAATGTAATTATAATCGAGAGAAAGAGAGCTTGAGAAAATTATAATCTCGTCCAAGCACCGCTTGTAATATAACTTGAATATCAATAAAGAGCTTATTTTCTTATACCATTGTGTTATTTACTTTTCTGCAATATTGTGCTGCTGCTTCCATCTTGAATAGCTTACTTTCCCTTGTTTAAATCTTTGGCCTTGTGCAAGCGCAACACAGGCTTGTATGACATCACGCTTATGCGAGAACGATTTGATCCACAAGGTGCTAAGCGAGAATGATCGGCCCCTTCCGAGAATCGGGGCATGACATAATGGTATCAGAGCAACTCGACCGTTTGGCCATTCCGCTATTTTGCTTCAACTCAAGTTGTTACCTTGACAATTGATATCATTGCTGCAATGAGAATTCCATACAATGAATCCATAAATATTCTCAAAGATGCCGACAAAAATTTCCTGAAATGATTTTTTGCTTGAGAGTTATGATTTGTGACTTCTGATGGCTAGAGTTTTATTGAGTTCTTCATTGCTAGAGTTTTCGATTGAGGATGGTGAGGGTTAAGGACTATCGATGCTCTGGATATTAAATTTTCTCCTTGAGTTTTGAGGATGAAACATTTTTTGGTGGGTAAGTATATAGTGCCCCACTTCGCATTGGTACTATGTACAAGAGATATCGCTTGGCTGGATCGAGCGGAAGCCTTCTTGAAGAGTTTTTCGATCGAAACACAAGATGATTGATCTGAGTGAGTGGGCATAACTTTATTCTATGATTTTCGCACGCCTTAATAATGAATCTAAGTTTTATACGGCTTCTTCTAAGGAGATAGTTTTCATAAGAAGAATTATAGAACCTGAATCTGCATACTTAATAAGAGAACTCATATTGCTTGTCTTATGAACGAACCCTTGTTATGCTAAAAAAAGATGCAAATATTGCATGCTTAGTTACATGATCACCGCTATCAAACAAACATTGCCATGCTAAGTAAAAGTATAAAATATTGCCTGCTAGGTTACACTAACACGGTTATTGAACAAACTATTGCATACTAATAAGAAAGAGTAAAAGATTGCTTGACCTTATCTTTGTATCGTATGCTAAACTAGAGTAGAACTACATGCTTGTGAAAAAGAAATAGAAGAACATCTTCCATGCTTGCTTTACTAGAAAACTGCTTGAACATGTTTCATTGATCGTACTTTATAAAATATAGAACTATTTGAAATGCTTGAACTAAAACAGGAGATGATATAGGCTAGTAATCGATGGTTACGACTCTGGTACATCAATGGTTACGTGCCCCATATATCGATGGTTACGTGTCTCATAGATCGGGTATTGGGCTAAGTAAGAAGAAGGGAATTGATGGTTATGTGCCTCGTACATCAACATATATTGTTATATAGAAGAGTTTGCTTGATTTTTTGCTTGCTGGCATTGTATGTTATTTGATAGAAGTGCTTTCATGCATCAGTCTAGACAAACTTGTGCACAAGGACGTACCCTCTCGATCTATTTTTAGGGCACCGAGAATCGTTCAGCCTATGAGAGGACATGACACCCTGTTCGTGGATTAAAGAAGGGTGCCATTCTATTAGTGAGATGGGCTTGAATGTCCCAACTGCTAATTATGGGTTTCCATGGGCCATCATATAATTAGAGCGCATGCTAGGTTAGCCTTCTTGCATACCTAACTATTTGATTCAGAGACAGACAGGGAATAGATCCTTAATCATATATGTAAATTATTGCTAACTTGTATGTCTGTTGTAGGGATAACCGTTCAGCGATGGATAAGGATCACTGAATAAGTGATCACTTGTATTCCTTATATTTCTTATCATAATTGATAAATGAGATTTATCTATTTTACTTGAATATGATACTGTTCATTAAACTAAATTGAATAAGTTCGCTTAATGAACTTGTCTTGATTTGAGATGAACAGTCCACTAGAGATAGCTTGTGTTCCAAAAGAGTTAGTAAATATGGCTCATGATACATGCTGTACACTACATGATAGAATATTATCGCTATAGCATGCTTGAATATATTGTACGTGCAAACTGTTTTCAAATATATGTTTTCAAAAAGAGGTAATCTGATTCAAATCATGTGTTGCATGAAATGAACCTAGGTAAAAAGAAGAAAGATTACTAGTAATGTAATATTTTGCCACATGCTTAATTAGTGTTGGTTTTAGAGAGTGTTGTTTCTGTTCATTGATTTTATACTCACCAGTACTTTTCCCAAAGTATTGACCCCCCACCAGTTTGCTTGTTCGCAGGTACTGGATCGTTCGTAGAAGCGATAGCCGAGCCTCATCCCCCGGATCCAAAAATTTGGAGTCGATGACTTGAGCAGTATCGAAATGTTTTGAGCTACTTTTGTATAAAGGGATGTAATATATGGAATGATATAATTATAATCGAGAGAAAGAGAATTTAAGCGAATTATAATCTTGGTCAAGCATTGTAACACATCTGGAATATCAATAAAGTGCTTGTTTCTTTATGTTATTGTGTTGTTTACATTTCTGTAATATTGTGCTGCTGCTTCCGTCTTGAATTGATTACATGATCTTGTTCAAAGCTTTAGCCATGTGCAAATGTAACTCAGGCTTGCATAATATCACGCCCATGCGAGAACGATCGGTTTCGCAAGGCGCTAAGAGAGGACGATCGACCCCTTGCGGGAATCAAGGCATGACATAATGGTATCTGAGCCACTCTCGACCCTTTGGCCATTCTGCTGTTTTGCTTTAACTCAATATATTTCCTTGCCACTTTATATAGTTTATGTAATGAGCATTCCATACAAGGAATCCATAAATATTCTCAAAGATGCAGGTAAAAAATTTTTAGATTGATTTATTGCTTGACAGTTGTGATTTGTGATTTCTAATGGCTAGAGTTTTATTTAGTTCTTGATTGCTAGAGTTTTCGATTGTGGATGGTGAAAAATGAGGACTATCGATTCTCTATATCGAATATTTTTCCTTGAGTTTTGAGAATAAAACTTTTTTTGGAGGGTAAGTATGTAGTGCCCCGCTTCGCGTTAGCACTATGTATAAGAGATCTCTTGGCTGGCTCGAGCAGAAGCCTCCTCAAATAGTTTCTCGATCAAAATGTAAGATAATTGATCTAAGTGAGTGGGAAGAACTTTATTCTCTGATTCTTGCACACCTTAATAATGAATCTGAATTTTATACTGATTATTCTAAGGAGATAGTTTTCATAAAAAGAATGATACAATCTAACTCTGTATGCTTAATAAGTGAACTTGTATTGCTTACCTTATGAACGAACCCTTGCCATGCTAAGAAATGAAAATATTATATGCTAAGTTACACGATCACCGCTATCGAACGAATATTGCCATGTTAAGTAAAAGTATAAAATATTGCCTGCTAGGTTACATTGACACGGTTATTGAACGGTCAATTGCCATTCTAATAAGAAAGAGTAAAAGATTTCTTGAACTTATCTTTGTATTGTATGCTAAACTAGAGTAGAACTACATGCTTGTGAAAAAGAGAGAGAAGAACAGCTTCCATGCTTGCTTTACTAGAAAACTGCTTGAATATGTTTCATTGATCACACTGTATAAAATATAAAACTGTTTGAAATGCTTGAACTGAAACATGAGATGATATAGGCCAGTACTCGATAGTTATGACTCTGGTACATCGATGGTTACGTGCCCCGTATATCGATGGTTATGTATCTCATACATCGAGTATTCGACTAAGTAAGAAGAAGAGAATTGATGGTTACGTGCCCCGTACATCAATATAGATTATTATATAGAATTATTTTCTTGACCTTTTTTGCTTTCTTTTATTGTATGTTATCTGATAGAAGTATATTCATGCATCACTCTGGAGAAACTTGTGTACAAGGACGTACCCTCTCGATCGGTTCCTGGTGCACTACAAATCGTTCGGCCTAGGAGAGGACAGGACACCATGTTCATAGATTAAGGAAGGGTGTCAGTTTATTATTGAAATAGGCTTGAACGTCCCAACTGCTAATCATGGGTCTCCATAGGCCATCATATAGTTAGGGCGCATGCTAGGTTAGCCTTTTTGCATACCTAACTGTATGATGCAGAGACGGATAGGGAATAGAAACTTATTCATATATGCAAATTATTGCTAACTTGTATGTTTGTTGCTGGGATAAGCATTCGGTGATGGGTAAGGATAACTGAATAAGTGATCACTTTTATTCCTTATGTTCCTTATCATAATTTCTAAATAAGATGTATCTATTTTACTTGAATATGCTATTGTTTGTTGAACTAAATTGAATAAGTCTGCTTGATGCACTTGTCTTGATTTGAGATGAACAGTCCACTAGAGATAGCTTGTGTTCCAAAAGTGTTAGTAAATATGTGTAAACTCCCTCACCCAAAATAGGTATTTTGTGTATATTTTATATTATTATATTTATTATAGAAGTTGAATTTATTTAGAGTATTCTCTTAGTTAATTAGAAAATAATTTTTTTAGTATATTTAATTATATAAATATTTATTTATAATTATTTTTAGGCTGTTTTAGAATATTAGGATTTTTCCATAATTTTTAGTTAATTAAAAACTAGTAACACTAATTTTCTAGGACTTTGAAGAATTTATTTTATGTTAAAACTTAAATAAAAATATCCCAAAATTTTATTTTAGGTTCTAAATAGTCAAATATATTTTCTAGAATTTTTTGGGAATTTTCTGAATATTTAGTATTTATTGGGAGTTATTTAGGCTAATAACTAATTTTTAGGACTTGTAGAATTTATTGTGCAATCCCAGGAATATAGAATGGACCCACGTTATTTTTTAGGGTTTATAATATTATTATATATTTCTTGGAATTATTTTAGAATTTTTTGAATTATTTTAGTATTTATTTTTAGTTATATGGGTAACACTAATGTTTAGAGCTTCTCCTAATTATAGTAGGAAATCTATGAATATAAAATTATCACAAATATTTTTATAGATTTTTTAAATTTAAAAATATTTTTTATAATTTTTCCAGATTTTTATGATTATTTTTAATATTTATTTTTAGTTATTTAGATTTAAAATGACTTAAATAATATTTTGATAAGGGCAAATCAAAAACAAATATTATAACAAAAATCATCCAATCAGATTTTGACACATGTTAGTCTATAAATATCCTTTCAGCTGCAGGTACATCACTATATATATATATATATATATTATTATAACCCTAATTATCCCATTATTTTAGAGAGAGAGATTTTGGAGAATTGCCATCTAGGGTTCCTTCATCTTTCAGAAGCCATTGCGCATAGCTCCGGACTCCAAACGAGGCCTAGTTTTTTTGTGTTAGAACGATATTGAGGTTAGCTTTCTGATTATATAAATTGTTTTACGAAATTATGAGTATTAAATTCTGGAAATTTCGTAGAGCACATCATGTCCGAAAATAGACGTGTTTCGATGTTTTCGCGATTTTGGGAGAACGAGGAATCAGAATCATGAACCGTTTGAAGTTTTGGAAAGCTAATGTCTAGATAATTGACATATATTTTTCTCAGAATTTAATTCGAAGTATTTATATACTGTTAATTCTATAGAACTTCTAGGTTAGAATTTAACCATCGGTGCACAATACAAAATTTGTATGTGCCATAATTTCCAAACAAATTTTAATTCGGATGAGCCATAAATTCCAGCATGTTTTTGACACTGAAATCTACAGGAAATCATGCATGAAAGTTGAGTTTGTGTTGGTTGGCTTTTCGGTCAACAGATCGCCTCGATTTGCGTGCCATGAGTCTCGGGTTGATAAAATTTAGTTTCTTTGGACAAAATTTAGGAATTAACATAAAAATCAGAATAATAAGATTAAAATAGGATTTTAGAGTAATTATTCCAGAATTAAATAAATTAAAATAAATTATCTTTTGACGTGATAAATTTGTAATACATAGGCTATTTGGACTGTGACTTGGACTCTGATTCATACCAGTAGCAGGACCCCAGGCAAGATACCTTGCCAAGTTGTTTACAGTATTTTGCATGCTTAGTATATTTCTGTATATTTATTTTATTTCTGTTTATTCATTGCATGTGTAGTTCTTTCAGTCATTACTATATATTAGATATGTTGACACACACTTGACACTTAGTATCATCGAGGACAATCATTAGGCGTATGGGCTTTAACCATTCTGGTAACACCATAGTCACTAGCACGCACTATGGTAGTCGTGTCCGATGGTCGCTACCCCCGCGGTATGTCGGCTGATGATGTTCTAGACGGGTGTGTGAGTTGTGAGGATTAGATCGAGTAGCCTACCCTTGCCCATACGTCAAAAAGTTGTCCTCATTTCATTCATATAGATTGTCTTATACAGCGTACTTAATTATTTTTAAACATTATGCATGTTCACTGTATTCAAATTGACTTGCTTCTATGTATCTTGTTATGTCCCTCTGAGGACCTGGTCCCTTGCCAGGTATAGACGACCAGGAGTATCCGCAGGAGTATGGGCCAGGACCTGACGCATTCCTTTCTGCCGAGGAGGTCTTACCTTCTGAGCATCGTTGATTATCTAGCGATGGATCTTTTTAGCTGATACACTTCTGCTGATATTATTTTATATTGGAGATTTTATACTCCTCTCTCATTTTAGTTTTGGATATAGTCATTGGTAGTGGATTTGTCTCCACCCGACTATTATTTTGGATATTTCAGACTCCTTATTCTAGTTTAGTATTTCTTTTTTATGACTTGTTGTGTGGATGAGATTAGCATATCTGTGACTTGTGACATTATATATACCACATGTGAGTTTATATTCATATTACAGCGTACGTATGGGTTATGGTTTCCATATATTGGAGTTGCCATATCCATGCGGCTGGCATGCTTACGTGTTCCTAATCCTACGTATGTTGGGATTAGGGCGTGACATGTTTTTGTGGTGGCCCATCCAGGTCGAGAGCATATTATCTAGGTTACATTACTGTACCGAACAAGCCTACACCTAGGACTAGAGTATAGGATCTTATCCACAATTGACTATGCCTCATCTTTCTTCTAATCTGTTCTATTTGAATAATTGCATCCTGCTTGATTCCTGTACTCCCATAATAGTTCCTTTAGTATAGTCTCTCCTAGAATATAGAAGTTTCTATTGTTAGATGATAAGTAGGGTAACCTTCCTATTAAGAGTACAACTAGAGTACTGACACACCACTAAGTTTAGGATGTCTAGTGAACCCTAGAACTCCTTATCTCTAGAATTGGTTTACCATTACCCCCTGATGTGTTATGAGGACTTGAGAGTAGTATAGACACTACTAGAGTTAGTTAGAAGTTTACCATTATGGTTGCCCCTAGCATTGAGAAACCAATAGAAGACCAAAGTGAATATTAGGACTGAACCTAACCCACGCCGTTAGATGAGTATTGGAGAACCATAAATTTAGATCCTTGTCTTGAGATAAGCAGACAATACCTTAGAAAGCAAAGAGCAATGCATAGAATATTTTCCTAATCATACCTCAAACACGGAGACTAGCATACCCCTTTCCCTTGGAAAGCCATGATGCTAACTAGAGTTCTCCATTTAATTTCATGTATTTGTTCCTCTGAAACCCTAGCACTCGTTATTTGTGCGACGACTAATCATGTTTTCTCTCCTTCATCTTTTAACTCGTGCCACCTGCCACCTCTGATCATAGACCAAGTGATTATACTCTACAATAGGATATATAGTTGCTATAGTCATAGTTGTAATCTTGAATTTTGAGTTGTGTACCTTGTAGTTAGAACATGATAGTTGAGTTGTTCAATTAGATTATGATGATTACCACTAGTTGTAGACCACGTAATTTGTACCCTCACCTCGATACAGGTTAGATCCCTTTCCCTTAACAGCTAGTAACTCTTCTATTCTCGCTATTGACATATGTTCTATGAGCACTATGATTAAGACTTATGGTTACCATTACCTATATAATACAATAGGAGACCCTAATAAGTACCAAGATCTTTCCTCATATACCCTAATAAAGACTTTCTGTTTTATTTACATATGCAAGATTATTTTGTAGGACCCTCTTAAGACTGTCACCGTATTAGTTTAATTCTTTTAAGTTGGATAGTATGCCTCACAACCTAGTATCACATATTCCACTTGACCCATCGAGGTAGTGTAACTGAATGACATTAATTGTATGCTAGCATAAGACGACAGTGTTTATTCAGACGATAGAATTTAGAGGTCCTTGCCCCTATTTGGTCAACTAGCGACTTAGACAAGGAGGTTGTATGATAACTGTAGAGATTGTAGAGTCTTTTATTATTGTTGCTTAGTTGTTTTGGTTTTGTGAACTTGAATTGTTATGTACCTTCTTTCATCATAATCCAGCGTATTTATATTTGCTGTACTACCTTTACTTATGCTGCTATTATAGCCTAGCTTTTGCAAGCTTATTCTTTATCGAGCTTGTTCATGATATGTATTATTGGAGCGCTACAATAATATATTTCAGAATCAGAGTACTACGGTCTGATCAACCATAGTGCGCTTGATTAGCCCTTCGCAATACTACCTTACGTAGATTGAGATATATAGTTGACTAGTAAACACCTGTACTTGCCCCAAGATATGTCTGAGCGGATCGTATCGGTTACATAACTGTACTAATACGAGCATGCGAACAAAGAATTACCAAAATAGAATTTCAATCCATAACTGCTTTGATAATTCCCATTTGAATTCCTTAAACTCCTTGATCCCGATACTTTTATTCTATTATCTCACCCTTGAACTCTTTATTATTGGTCTCCATCTTCCCTTATTTTGGAAAGATGAAACCTCGTGCTTGGTATAAGTTTAATACATAGAGAGTACTAGATATACCCCGTAAGCCGATCACATACTTGAGGATTATTCTTTTGTAATTAAGGACATATCATATATGATATAATCGGCGTTGAAGTTTTGAGGATTGAATGACATGAGTAAATAAATTAAGGAATATTTTTCTTAAAGTATATAGTCTTCTGTGATAGATAGGTAAATTCTAATTTGGGTAGCAGTGCATTATCAACTTGAGAGAAATTTTTTTTAGATTGTGATCAAGTAAGATTAGATTGGGAGATTCAAGTCATTTTAATTTTGAGAAATTTTAAAAGAAGGATAAAGATAATGAGGATTTAATAAATTTTAAAATCTTGATATTGCGGACGAAATATTTATACTTTGAGCACATGATTTAAATTTTGAATATTGAAGGATGAATCATCGATTTAAATTTTGAGGATAAATATAGAATTTTAGACTCGAACAATTGGTGAATTAGATTTAAATTTTACAATTTGATGATTTAAATTAAAAGTTCAATTTTGATTGTTGGGTCACCTATTTGAAATATTGAGGATGTAAATTGAGTTTAAATATTTGAAGACTACAAAATTCTTAAGTTGAGAATAGGAATAAGATTTGATTAGAATTGTTTATTGTTCAAAGTCTAGAGAAGATTATGATAGTTGAAAATTGTGATATAAATTTTGATGTGGGATGTCATATAGACTTGAGTTAGATTTGGATGTTGATTATTTAAAAAAAATCGAGAAGAGATTACGACAGGTTGAATTTTGATTTAAATAGTGGTTATCTTAATTTTGAAGTGATCGCGATAGATTTGAATAGATTTTCTTATTTAAATTTTTTGAAGAGTTTGCGATTGACGTACCTTATGTACGAATATGAAGGATTTAACAAATTATGCCTTATTTTAATTTCGAGGACAAAATTGTTTTAAGTTGGGTAGATTGTAAACTCCCTCACCAAAAATAGGTATTTTGTGTATATTTTATATTATTATATTTATTATAGATGTTGAATTTATTTAGAGTATTCTTTTATTTAATTAGAAAATAAATTTTTTTAGTATATTTACTTATATAAATATTTATTAGAATTATTTTTAGGCTATTTTAGATTATTGGGATTTTTTCATAATTTTTAGTTAATTAAAAACTAATAACACTAATTTTTTAGGACTTTGAAGAATTTATTTTATGTTAAAATTAATTAAAAATATCCCAAAATTTTATTTTAGGTTCTAAATAGTCAAGTATATTTTCTAAAAAATTTTGGGAATTTTTTAATATTTTAGTATTTATTGGGAGTTATTTAGGCTAATAACTAATTTTTAGGACTTATAGAATTTATTGTGCAATCCCAGGAATATAGAATGGACCCACGTTATTTTTATAGAGTTTATAATATTATTATATATTTTCTGGAATTATTTCAGAATTTTTTGAATAATTTTAGTATTTATTTTTAGTTATATGGGTAAAACTAATGTTTAGAGCTTCTCCTAATTATAGTAGGAAATCTATGAATATAAAATTATCTAAATATTTTTCTAAAGTTTTTAAATTCAAAATATATTTTTTGTAATTTTTCCAGATTTTTAGGATTATTTTTAATATTTATTTTGAGTTATTTAGATTTAAAATGACTTACATAATGTTTTAATAAGGGCAAATCAAAAACAAATATTATAACAAAAACCATCCAATCAGATTTTGACACGTGTCAGACTATAAATATCCTTTCATCCGCAGGTACATCCCTATATATATATATATATATATATATATATTATAACCCTAATTATCCCATTATTTTAGAGAGAGAGATTTTGGAAAATTGTCATCTAGGGTTCCTTCATCTTTCAGAAGCCATTGCGCATAGCTCCGGACTCCAAACATGGCCTAGTTTTTTTGTGTTAGAACAATATTGAGGTTAGCTTTCTGATTATCTAATTTTTTTTATGAAATTATAAGTATTAAATTCTAGAAAATTCGTAGAGCACAGCATGTCCGAAAATAGACGTGTTTCGATATTTTCGCGATTTCGGGAGAACCAGGAATCAGAATCATGAACCGTTTGAAGTTTCGGAAAGCTAATGTCTAGATAATTGACATATGTTTTTCCCAGAATTTAATACAAAGTATTTATATACTGTTAATTCTGTAGAACTTTTAGGTTAAAATTTAACCATCGGTGCACAATACAAAATTTGTATGTGCCATAATTCCCAAACGAATTTGAATTCGGACAAACCGTAAATTTTAGCATGTTTTTGACGCTAAAATCTATAGGAAATCATGCATGAAAGTTAAGTTTGTGTCGGTTGACTTTTCGGTCAACAGATCGCCACGATTTGTGTGCCATGAGTCTCGGGTTGATAAAGTTCGGTTTCTTTGGACAAAATTTAGGAATTAACATAAAAATCAGAAAAATAAGATTAAAATAGGATTTTAGAGTAATTATTCTAGAATTAAATAAATTAAAATAAATTATCTTTTGACTTGATAAATTTGTAATACATAGGCTACTTGGACTGTGACTTGGACTCTGATTCATACCAGCAGCAGGACCCCAGGCAAGATACCTTGCCAAGTTGTTTACAGTATTTTGCATACTTAGTATATTTCTGTATATTTATTTTATTTCTGTTTATTCATTGCATGTGTAGTTCTTTCAGTCATTACTATATATTAGATATGTTGACGCACACTTGACACTTAGTATCATCGAGGACAATCATTAGGCGTATGGGCTTTAACCACTCTGGTAACACAGTAGTCACTAGCACGCACTATGGTGGTCGTGTCCGATGGTCGCTACCCCCGCGGTATGTCGGCTGATGATGTTCTAGACGGGTGTGTGAGTTGTGAGGATTAGATCGAATAGCCTACCCTTGCCCATACGTCAAAAAGTTATCCTCATTGCATTCATATAGATTGTCTTGTATAGCGTACTTAATTATTTTCAAACATTATGCATGTTTACTGTATTCAAATTGGCTTGCTTCTACGTATCTTATTATGTCCCTCTAAGGACCTGGTCCCTTGCCAGGTATAGACGACCAGGAGTATCCGCAGGAGTACGGGCCTGGACCTGACGCATTCCTTTCTGCCGAGGAGGTCTTACCTTCTGAGCATCGTTGATTATCTAGCGATGGATCTTTTTAGCTGATACACTTCTGCTGATATTATTTTATATTGGAGATTTTATACTCCTCTCTCATTTTAGTTTTGGATATAGTCATTGGTAGTGGATTTGTCTCCACCCGACTATTATTTTGGATATTTCAGACTCCTTATTCTAGTTTAATATTTCTTTTCTATGACTTGTTGTGTGGATAAGATTAGCATATCTGTGACTTGTGACATTATATATACCACATGTGAGTTTATATTCATATTACAGCGTATGTATGGGTTATGGTTTCCATATATTGGAGTTGCCATATCCATGCGGCTGGCATGCTTACGTGTTCCTAGTCCTACGTATGTTGAGATTGGGGTGTGACAATATGGCTCACGATACATGGTGCGTACTGTACGATAGAATACTGTCCCTATAGCATGCTTAAATTTATTGTACGTGCAAACCATTTTCAAAGATATATTTTTAAAATGAGTTAGTTTGACTCAAACCCGGTGCCGCATGAAATAAACCAAGGTAAAAAGTAGAAAGATCACTAGTAATGTAATATTTTGTCACATGCTTACTTAGTTTTGGTTTTAGAGAGTGTTTCTTATGTTTATTTATTTTATACTGACCAGTACTTTCCCAAAATTGCTGACCCCCCACCCGTTTGCTTGTTTGTAGGTACTGGATCGTCCGTAGAAGCGATAGCCGAGCCTCATCCCCTGGACCCAAAAATTTGGATTCGATGCCTTTAGCCGTATCAAAATATTTTGAGCTGCTTTTCTATAAAGGGATATAATGTATGGAACGATGTAATTATAATCGAGAGAAAGAGAACTTGAGCAAATTATAATCTCGGCTAAGCACCGCTTGTAACACATCTTGAATATCGATAAAGATCTTGATTCCTTATGCCATTATGTACTTTACTTTTCTGCAATATTGTGCCACTGCTTCCGTCTTGAATAGCTTACTTTCCCTTGTTCAAAATGTTGGCCTTGTGCAAGTACAACTCAAGCTTGCATAGTATCACACCCATTCGAGGATGATCGGTTCCGCAAGGGGCTAAGCGAGGATGAACGGCCCCTCACGAGAATTAGGGCATGACATAATGGTATCAGAGCAACTCGACCCTTTGGCCATTCCGATCTTTTTCTTCAACTCAACATATTTCTTTGCCACTTGATATCGTTGCTGCAATGAGCGTTCCATACAAAGAATCCACAAATAATCTCAAAGATGCCGGCAAAATTTTTCTGGATTGATTTATTGCTTGAGAGTTGTGATTTGTGCTTTATGATGGCTAGAGTTTTGTTACGTTCTTGATTGCTAGAGTTTTCGATTGAGGATGGTAAGGGATGAGGACTATCGATGCTCTGGATATCGAAAGTTTCCCCTTTAGTTTCGAGGATGAAACTTCTTTTTGGTGGATAAGTATGTAGTACCCCGCTTCGCGTTGGCACTATGTACAAGGGATATCGCTTGGCTGGCTCGAGCGGAAGGCTTCTCGAAGAGTTTATCAATCGAAACACAAGACGATTGATCTAAGTGAGTGGACAGAACTTCATTCTCTAATTCTTGCATGCCTTAATAATGAATCTGAGTTTTATACTACTTGTTCTAAGGAGATAGTTTTCATAAGAAGAAGGATAGAACCACTTTGTATGCTTAGTAAGAGAACTCATATTGCTTGTCTAATGAACGAACCATTGCCATGCTAAAAAAAGATGGAAATGTTGCATGCTAAGTTACACGATCACCGCTATCGAACAAACATTGCCATGCTAAGTAAAAGTATAGAATATTGCCTGCTAGGTTACACTGACACGATTATTGAACGAACTATTGTCATACTAATAAGAAAGCGTAAAAGATTGCTTGAACTTATCTTTGTATCATATGCTAAACTAGAGTAGACTACATGCTTGTGAAAAAGCAATAGAAGAACTGCTTCCATGCTTGCTTTACTAGAAAACTGCTTGAACATGTTTCATTGATCGCACTTTATAAAAGATAGAACTGTTTGAAATGCTTGAACTAAAACAGAAGATGATATAGGCTAGTACTCGATGGTTATGACTCAGGTAAATTGATGGTTACGTGCCCTGTACATCGATGGTTACATGTCCCGTATATCGAGTATTTGGGCTAAGTAAAAAGAAGGGAATTGATGGTTACGTGCCCCGTACATCAATATAAATTGTTATATAGAAGATTTTGATTGATTTTTTTTGCTTGCTTGTATTGTATGTTATCTGATAGAAGTGCATGCATGCATCGGTTTGGACAAACTTGTGCACAAGGACGTACCCTCTCAATCGGTTCCTGGGGCACTGGGAATCGTTCGGCCTATAAGAGGACAGGACACCCTGTTCATGGATTAAGGAAGGGTGTCAGTCTATTAGTGAGATGGGCTTAAACATCCCAACTGCTAATTATGGGTTTCTATGTGCCATTCTATAGTTATAGCGTATGCTAGGTTAGCGTTCTTGCATACCTAACTGTTTGATACAGAGATGGACATAAAATAGAACCTTACTCATATATGCAAATTCTTGCTAACTTGTATGTCTATTGCAGGGATAACCGTTCGACGATGGGTAAGGATCACTGCACAAGTGATCACTAGTATTCCTTATTTTCCTTATCATAATTGCGAAATGAGATGTATCTATTTTACTTGAATATGATACTATTCATTGAACTAAATTGAATAAGTCTGCTTGATGAACTTGTCTTGATTTTAGATGAACAGGCTACTAGAGATAGCTTGTGTTACAAAAGAGTTAGTAAATATGGCTCACGATACATGCTGCATACTGCAGGATAAAATACTGTCCCCGTAGCATACTTGAATGAATTGTACGTGCAAATTATTTTCAAAGATATATTTTCAAAAAGAGGTAATTTACATGCTGCATACTCCACGATAGAAAGATATATTTTTAAAAAGTAGCAAGATCACTAGTAATATAATATTTTGCCATATGCTTACTTAGTATTAATTTTAGAGAGTGTTGCTTTTATTCATTAATTTTACACTCACCAGTACTTTCTCTAAAGTGCTTACCCCCCACCAGTTCGCTTGTTCGCAAGTACTGGATCGTCCGTAGAAGCGATAGCTGAGCCTCATCACCAAGATCCAAAAATCTGGAGTCAAAGCCTTGACCCGTATTGATATATTTTGAGCTGCTTTTGTATAAAGGGATGTAATGTATAGAATGATATAATTATAATCGAGAGAAAAAGAGAGTGAGCGAATTGTAATATCAGCCAAGTGTTGCTTGTAATACATCTTGAATATCAATAAAGAGCTTATTTCCTTATGTTATTGTGTTCTTTACTTTTCTGCAATATTGTGCCGCTACTTTCGACTTGAATATCTTACTTGCCCTTTTTCAAAGCTTTGGCCTTGTGCAAACGCAACTCAGGCTTGCACGATATCTTGTCCATGCGAGGATGATCGGTTCCGTACGATGCTAAGCGAGGACAATATGCCCCTTGCGGGAATCGGGGCATGATAATCTCAACCTCAACACCAATCTTAATCCTTATTACTCTCCTTAACTCACTTTAACACAACTCACTTACGCCCTTATATCCCAAGATACATACACAACCCACTTATATACTGTTGTATACTACAACACACAAAGCTTGCATACTTCACTCAAATTGTGCAGTTTTGGGCACAATTCCTGTACACAAATGCCCCAATGCACAGCAGAACTTCCTGCTGCCTGATCCCCTCACCCTCATATGTCTGCAGTCAACAACCCGAGACAACAATGCAATACTACAACTACATCTAAAATACCATCCCCGTACCAACACATGTAGTTTGTACTGACACATTAACTCACCATGGCAACCCGGCCACAGTTGCCAAACTGACTGCCTCTCCCACAACCTATTCTCAGTACACACATAAACAACCACCCTCATCCAACTGCTCCCTGATCCTTTTTCTTCTCTAATTGTTGCATCTCTTATTTTAAACAGTTGATTAATAAATAAGTTTCACTTATCAAAATAATGAGTTATTTGTTATATAAGTTATCAAGATTAAGATTTAGTGAAGTAAATAAATGATAATACGTGGGCATGCTTACCAATGCCAGAGGAAATGGTTTAAAACTTGCACTTAATGCCTACTGCAGTGCTCACCAAGGCCATGAACATTCCCTACTATACTATACATGTTTGACCCTGACTACAGGTGCTAACACTAGGTGCAATACCCGATTAAAACATCTCCCTCTTAGCAACCAAGCAACCTACTAGTCTACCCAACTACAACACTACAAGAACAACAATAGTTGTTGCAACTTCACCTCGCTGCACATACCGTAACACTACTACAGACATCACTTCCCCATCTAAATGATATACCTTCCTCACACCACATTGTTGCATACCTTTAGTTGCCAATATACTAGCCTACCCTCAAATACTCAGTTTTAGTGCCTCATTGAAGACCACCTCAAGCTTCAAACCTCATCACCACCTCTCTAGTTCATCAAAAACACCAATTCACACTCTCTTAAAATGCACAGACCCAACACCTATATGAATACAGCCTCACGATAAACACACACACACAAACTTCTAAACTAATACTCTAGTATTACTAACATACTAACACACACTACTACATGCACTTAGCAACACATGCCAAATCAATGCAATACACACATGCATTATATCAAGCACCTATGGTGCATCCTCCATGATACACACAAATACCATGATACACTTATGGTATTCACTCCCAACATCACAATACACCATCAATGCACATGGTAATCATCTAATATACCAAATAGAGCATGAACACTATTAGAAATAGCTAATCTAGTACAATATGAGGAAATCTACATGCTAGGACTCCAAATACATTGAAATACCCAACCTACACCATCGTATCATGGCGTATCTTGATACGGACTCTTCGAGTCCATTTGTAGATATGTATACTCTCTCAAACCATGAATCACAATATAAAATTAACTATGAGACATTTCTATAAACACCAAGTGGTCCAAATTTGGATTTTTCTTAATTTGGCCATAAAAGTCAATGTAACTTTCTTCATAGGCCTCATATGAACCTAGTTCTTCTTTCTATGGGTAGCCCTTAGCTATGGGTAGGTTCCTAATGGTCAAATACATAATTTAAAATTAAAATAATAAGAGGGATAAGAGTTTTACCTATTGGAATATAGATTCCTAATATAATACATCAAGAGGACACAAATACAATGAATGGACACCTCCCTCAAGCTAGCTTCCTTCCAATGCTTTCTCCTTGCTATTCAAATCTCCTATTCTCCTTGGGATTAGAATTTAAGAGGGTTGGGAATTTATTTGGGAATAAAAGTGGTTGGGACTTGTCCTCAAATTGGAGGAATATTTAGGGATGAGTAAAAATGAAATAGAGAGGCTATTAATTAACTAAAGAAGGGTTCATATTGGGAGTTGGGGTCGGCCACTAGCGTTAGGTTTTCTTTATGTACAATGTCTCATTTGTTAGTTATGAAGGTTTAGTAATTTAAGAGGCTTAATTAAGGAGGATTTTAATAGTTAATAGAAGAGGTTATCAATCATTCATTCTAACTAGGTGGGTCAACCATACTAATAAATTAGATGTACTAATTTGGGTCATAACAAGTCTAGTTGGGTTTATTTAGGCTCACTACAACTGGTCTAACTAATGACTAACAACTAAACATCAACTATATTGAATATACAATCATACATGTAACTTTACCAAATTTTATGAAATAAAAATATAATTAATATAATTATTATGGAATATAAATATTAACAATAATATTAAGTAAAAAAATACAAAAAATATTCCTCTCCAGAAAAGTGGTAGTTACAAAAAGAGAGTGGTCTTTTTAGTAAGACTCCTCGCCTATTTCTTTAAACCTAATTTTTTTCCATTTTACATGGTTATTAAATAAAATAATTTGATATTATTTTTATTCTTTCATATATATATATATATATATATATATATATATATATATATATATATATTATTAGTGTGTGTATGTATGGTAAAAGACTCTTGACTTTAGTGGTCATTAGGTGGAGATATAACACCCTGGTTGGGTGGTTCAGAATTCAAATACATAGAGAAGCGAATTACTCATTTCATTAATAAATGGTTGGAGTTGTTCCGTTATAAAAATAAGTTGTGCTAACTTGAATTTTTTATTTATATAACCGGTCTTTCGTCCGTGAGGTCGTGGCATATTGGTTACGATGAGGGCTCCCATAGATATGGAACGGTTCGAATCTCCCCTTAGGAAGTTCCTAACCTTACGGAAAGAACATCAATATATTTTGAAAGAATTTAATTCCATTAATAAAAAAAATGGTACAAAATTGGCAGTCCATTCAGACATGTCGTATGCTAAGGATCCATACATCATAATCTATGTTATGTAGTATACTATTCTTTTGCATAGAGTCTCTCTCAAAGATACATCTATTTCTATCTTTTCGTACATGCCACACGACCACAGCTAGTCCGATCGGAGCTTCCGAGAACCACCACGGGCCCTTCAAAGGTTCCAGAAGTTGACATCCCTCACATATTTTTCCTTTATCTACCTCACCCACAAGGAGTCGCCAGATACAAATCTTCATGACAACCGCATTGCCGCTACATTATGTAGTGTATTCAAAGAGTAGAGCCCCACCCCACCTTCATCTTTTTCCTGCAGAATACATCCCATCTGATCGTGTGTAGCCCACCTTGCCAAACAAAGTAAGCACATATCGTCTCAATCTTTTTAATAATAGCATGTTGCAATATAATCGACTGTAGCCAGAATACGGCAACTGCAATGATCACCGATCTTACCAATTCTATACGGCTACAAAAAGAAAAGATGTGTGCATGCCATATTTTCGTGCGTCGTTGTGCATACTCGATCAAACTCTGACATTCAACATCCCTGGCATAGTTAGAAGACAACGGATACCCAAATATTTAACTGGTCGTACCCCCGCAATCTACCCCAATAATCTGAGCATGTTTCTCCTTATTGGGACAATGTGAGTTAAAATATACCTTACACTTATCTCGGTTCAATTGGAGACCTATATGCTTCCCAAATAATTGTAAAAGGGAGTCCAACTCAGCCATTCCCTCCAACGATGGTTTCATGAACATCGGTAAATCGTCTGCAAAAATCATATATGATACATGCGGCCTAATATTCTTCTGGATGGGGATAATTTTCCTGTAGAACATAGCCTCCTCCATTAGACAGGAAAAGTACTCCATCACTAGTGTAAACAAGTATGGTGACAATTGGTCACCCTATCGGAGCCCTATGTTGCTTCATATAAATCCATATGAAGCCCTTTAATAAGTACAAAAAAGGTGGAAGTACTGATACACTCACGTACCATACTAAATAATGCATGGTCGAACCCAAGAGCTAACATTATACGACAAATGAAAATCTCGGTGGACCTTATCGTATGCTTTTTATAAATCCAGTTTGATACAAGCACGGTGACCGCCTAGCCTGTTGAAGTCAATGACCAGTTCATGTGCCAATAAATTATTCTTTGTAATTGCTCGACCCTTGATAAAAGCCGTCTGGTATGGCGATACCAGGTTCTCCATAATACCCTCCATTTGCCGACACATTAAATGTATAATAATTTTGTATAAGTAGTTACAACAAGCTATAGGGCGATAATCAGAAAGTGAAGTCACACCTTCCTTCTTTGGAATAAGAGTGAGGTACATAAGATTGAGCTCCCGAAGCAGTCTTCCTTCCTCGAAGAAATCCCAGACCACTGTCAGCACTTGGACCTTTATTTCTTTCCATTGAAGCTTATAAAACATGTTGCCAAAACCATCTGGGCCAGGTGATTTATTGGGGTCAGCTCCCTTGATTATTGCTTTCAGCTTCTCCATCTCCATAGTCGCATCCAACACTCGATTGCCAAGGGGAGTGATAATATGTTTGCATATGATTTCTGGAAAGTTAAATAATCAGGTTGATTAAATAACTCTGAATAATACTTGATATCCTTTGTCTGCAACTCACTTTCGTAGATGCCTCATTCTCATCCGGCTTGAGCAGCTTGCCTATGTGATTATGGTGTTTCAACATACGCACAACATCATAAAATAATTTTGAGCACTTGTCCCCCTCGCGTAGCCATATACATTTTGCTCGTTGGGCGAATTCAATTTCCTCCTGCATGCTAAGTCGTCCGACCTACTTGATTAAGTCCCTTTCCTCCTGGGCCAATCCCTCATTCTCAACATCCTCTTGCAGCAAGTGCTGCACCTGGTGTAATTCGCATTCATGATCTTCCACGGATCGGGCCACCCGTGCACGGTTCCAGGCCTTAAGTGCGGCTTTTATGTTTTTAAGTCGTTGAACCAATTTGTATTGAAGATTACCATGGGTAACCACAAATAACCCTATCTTCATAGCTTCCATGTACCCATCAGTCATAAACCATTTGTTGTTATACCTGAATGGCCTGGCACAAGGTCGGTCAGGTGCGGAGAATCGAACATAGAGTGGTGAATGGTCGTTGGTTCCCACTGCTAGCCCCTCGACCACTGTGTCAGGGAATATGTGGAACCATTCCCTGTTCCCCACTGCTCTGTCTAACTGACATGATACTTGCCTCTGTACTACCTTGTTATTCCATATCCAGTCCCTTCTCTCCATATTTTGTAACCCCTATTGTAGTAAACACGACCTGAATTCAGGCATAAGTATGTCCGACACTGGGTGTCCACCCACTTTCACGTAGCGATAAAGTAGTACGTTAAAGTCACCCATGATAAGTAATAGGAGTTTTTACAGGTCCCTCACCGTGTTAGCAATATGTATTAACTCATGCCACAAATCCTGTCTCCTTTTGCGGTCATTATGCCTGTAGACCGCACCGAAAAAAATTTAAGACCTACTTTATTTCTAAAATAAACTACTCTGAAGTATGTACAGTCGGTCCATCTCAGCTCTGACTGTCCCATTGGATCCATATCAGCGCCATAGGACACAAATATAGATTATGAACATGATTCCAATGCAATATCGTCCTTCAGGATAACATCCTTTAGGACTTGATTTTAGTCTCGAGCAATGCACAAATGCGATGATGTCCCTTCCTTATACCCTGAGTGATCTATTTCCACTGTCCTAGCGAACATGCACCACGCACGTTCAAACTGATCACAGACATTTATAAATTATTTGGAGCCCTAGTTGACTCAAAAGCATTGTCCTCTAGGTGCGAAACAAGCTCCTCTCCCCCATCGACCTCTACAATTATTGTTGTAAGCTGTTTTTGTGGTGGCCCCCTCTGGTACTGCTCATGCAACTTCGTATTATCTATACATAAAGTCGTACAGTTATTGGATAATCATGCACCGGCCTATAGGAGTCCTCGTTAATGACTCAATCATGTCTCTTCCTACTTCCACTACCATCCCCAACCAGTGTGCCTTTGTTGAAAGAGATGGATCTTTGGCTTCCTTCATTATATCGATTAGGTCCAGGTTTCATATTAGACCCTTTTACAGTCCCTTTATGTCTTGTGTTCATCCTCTTTGCGCTTGGAATACCAAAAGTTGGTCTCCATCCTTCCATCCCTTACTTAACTCCAACTGTGATGCACCTGTTAAAAGTCTCACATTAGTCTGGCTACACGTACCCATAGCAGGTATCTTGTCAGCCCTATGTCAATCTCGAGCTCTATTCCTTCACTAGAGCCAAACATCTGCTCCACGTTCTAGTTATCTGTTGTGGTATCTTTGCTCATTGATGTCGTACCCGGTCCCGCTATATTATCCTGTTGTTCAGTATCAACTCTATCATGTCCTTTTTGTGTGTCGTCCTTCATCATATACATTGTCCCAACCTTGCATTCCTTCAGAGGGTGGCCAAAGCATTTGCAGATCAGACACATAGGCAGAACCCACTCATATTCCACCCTCTGAATGAATACCTCACCAGAGGGCACATCATATTCGAGGCGAGTTGGAAGTTCCTTACTCGAAGCAATTTCCATAAATACTCGTGTATAGCCCATCATAGCCCTAGCATTAGTCGCATTATCTACCTTTATTGCAAATTAGCCTGGCGAGCTTCCTCATCATTTTGGTACTCTAGTAGATTAGAGGCAAATCTGAAAATTGAACCCAGACCGGTATGGAGTGTAGAACTTCCTGCTAGTACCTTATTTCTGGTGTCCTTGCCTTCATCATGATAAGCCGGCCATCAAATGTCCATGGGCCACTATGTAGTACTCGCTTCATGTCTTCCTGTATGCCAAAGCATACAAAATAAAACCCATTACTACAAGAGTAGAAGTCTATGCTACCTTTGGGTCTCCATACTCGGTTAGCATAAGGGCGGATATGCCCATAAAAGGGCATGTTCCCCAAAACATATAGTATAATTGTATTTTTCCAAGTCCTTGGTAACAGCAAGATCCTCTTCGGTGAACGATGCACGATAACCGTTCCCCACCTTCTTCAGTTCCATATAATGCATATGTGCGCTCGAAGTCGAATTTCTCGGTCGAACAAAGTATGCCCATGACTTCTTGTTTCCCTCCTCCACCATCAAGGACTTCCCTTTATTAGATGCAAGCGGGGATTTTATGAGCCCTATCTGTAAACCCCCACAAAATTCTTATTTTAGGTAGACTAGATATGGTTAGAAATTTTAGTTTGGCATCAGATTGTTTAATGTTTAAAAATTAGGTTGCATTGACTAGTTCTTTAATTTAAACCCTTGGTCCACCTTACCATTGCTATAATAATTGGAGCCCAATAATAGCCTTAAATTTCCAATAAATCTTTGCACTCTTGACCTGACAAGCCAACCTAGGCACTGGATATTTTGGTCACTCATAAACACACTCCCTTGTGCTCTAATTTAATTGCACAACTTTCCAGTCACAAAAATTAATTTTTTAATCCTATGTCGCGTACCTATGTCATTGTCATCGATTTAGGGACACAAACTTAACCCATTTCGTAAAACAAATTAAAGGGCCCAAGACTGACACCAAGCCTACACCGTTCATGACCTTTGTGTCACTCCTAATTGAGACCCCATGTACCCCAATTTAATTTAAGAGCATATGACATTTTATTTAATTAAATTGGGGACACCAACTTAAACTAATCTCAACCTAACCGCAATTTAACCAAACACCCATTCATAAGGCCCACATAAAATATACAACACTCCTCACCCTACAAAACACCAAATACACTTCCCATACCAAATTCTCACCATTTTTCCTTCATGTTCAAACACCCAAATATTAAGGGGCTTAATGGCAAAAAGGATGCTAGGTGTCACCCTACTATTGGTGCAAACCAATGAAGATCCCCCCAACCTCAAATATTCGGTCACTCATCTCCACTCTCCTCCATGCTATGTACAACTCTCTTATGATTAATCATGACCCTTGATTCAATTCCCTACTCCATCTCAACCATACACTCACTCTATATTAACACACACTCAACCCCCCTCACATGTGGTCGGCCCTAATTATAAACCCCCTCACCCAAAATTAGGCCTACTTGGCTTAGATAGTAAAATTAAGGCTAGTTGAACACAATTAGAAATAGAACACGGCATTTGAATTAACTATACAATATTTATACCGCTTAGCGCACCTTACCGTTGCTTTGATAATTGGATCACTACACTAGCCATTGCCTATCTACAAATTTCACAACCTTGTCCTAGACGTGCCCGCCTACCATTCTGATCTTTGTGTAACTTATAATTATACTTTCTTGTGCTATATTTTAGTCGCACAACATTCGTCGTAGACGTTATTATTTAATTCCAAATAAAATATGACTTTGTACCCTTGTGCGTTCTAATCGAAATTGGAGACACAACCTTGACCGTTTTGTGCAACCCAAAATTATGATAATATTCTACACTGAATTCTCTATGTCTATGATACTTGTGTCCCACCTAATTTTATCCCCATGTACTTCTAATTAATTCCAGAACACCTTGCACGGTAATTTAATTAATTAAAACCCAATTTCCATCTTTGTACAATTTTCCTAATTGTTGGGCGCTTTTATGCAAAATTGTATTGAGGTGTCCACCCCATCAGATAATACATGATAAAATCCAACTTTCCCCTTCGTAGGAATTTTTCCATAATTTTTGGAATGTGCAACGCACAACATCGCCCCCTTTATTTTAATCCAATCCTTGCATTTAAACAATACAATTATGGCCCTCCAAACGTCCTCATGTGAGCCCAAGGCCCAATCCCAAAGGGTGTTGACCAAGCCCAACCACTAGGTCAACACAAACCCTAGTTTACACATGTATATAAATACAACATTTTTCCTTCTTTTCTTTTCTTTATTTTTCTTCACCTAACCCATCCCCAACCCTAAAACCACCCGACCCCCACTTCTCATCCTTGTTCTTCTCTCCCTCACCCTTCCCTAACGGCTGGAGCATCCCCCAACCGCCGTCGGAGTCCTCGCCACGACGCCGGAGTCGACCCCGCACGGCTGAGACCCCACCATCTCTACACAACCGCCATCGCCACCTTCATCCTCGTCGGAACCGAGCAGCGGCCACCCGCTGCTCCCCCCTCGAGCAACTGCCACGGCCACCCCCCGGCCTCCTCCGTCGACTGCTCACCCTCCCCCTATATCCTCCCCGATCTCCTTTTCTCCACCCGTTCTTCTTCCACCAGCACCACCACTGTATGCCGAGATCCCCCCATCACCACGGCGAACCGAGAAACCCCTCATCCACGCCGCAGCCTCTTCCCCGCTGCTCACCGCCATCTCCGGCCAACACCGAGCCGTCACCACCTTCCTATTTCTCCTCCATCACCTGCCAGCACCCGCTGCTCAACCCGACTCCTCCGCTGGAGCCGGGGCAGCCTCCCCCGATGTCCCCCTCCTCGTCGTAGTGAGCCTCTCGCTTGAGCTCCTTCTCCTCTTCTAACACTTTTCTGCTCCTCGTCTTCCCCTCGACTCGCCAGAGAAGCTCCCCTGGCCGGACCTCCCCTCCCCCTGGCCGGAGTTCAGTCACCACCACCATACTTTATCATCACCACCACCATTGCTATTAACATCATCATCAAGATCAACACCCATCATCATCATCACCATCGTCGTCTTTGCCATCACCTTAACTATCATCGTCATCGTCGTCATTATCATCATCGTTATCATCATCATCTCACCTTAATTATCGTCGTGTCATCATCAACACCCATCATCATCATAAACATCACCCCATCATTTACATCATCGTCCTAGTCATCACCATCGTCCACATCATCATCCTCGTTATCACCATCACCCACACCATCATCCTTGTCATCACCATCATGTAACCCTCATCATGATTATCACCATCATCTTCACCATGAGCATCACCATCATCCACATGGATCACCACATCACTACCCCCTTAACTATTATCATCCACATCCTCACCATCATCCCAATCATCATCCATGTCACCACCATTATCATAAATTCTATCATTATTCTATCATCATCACCATTTTAATCATCATCACCAATATAACCCCCCATCATCAACATAACCACCAGCATTGGCCTAATCATCGCCTTAACCATAACCTAATCATCTCATCGTCATTATCCTCGTCCTCGTTGTCATCGTGGACCATCACCCTTGCCAGACAACCCGCAGTAGTCACCCCCGATTCCCGTGCCTATGCACACTGACCCCGAAGAGCTATTGGATCATTTTGCGTAACTTTCGGGGCCGGATATTGGGACTACGTAGCTTCTTTCTAGGCAAGTATACCTTGCCTTGTTGTATTGTTTAATTTCAGTTATATATTTAGTTCCATGTTTATTATTTTAGATTATATAACTGTGCGCATCCGAGAGAGACTCGGGTGCAGTCAATGAAGGCGTTGACGTTAGGATTGTGTCTGACCTAGAGTCTAGTGGACCCACCTAAAGTTATAGAGTTATCGGTATGACTCCCCAGGCCTTGACACGTATCATTACACGTCACATAGTGAGTTCATATAGGGACGCGTGCCTCATACTCGACTGGCCATTGGTGTGAGCAACACGTGTGACGGTATTTAGCTTATTATTTATTTCTATAGAGACTTGCATTATAGTATGAGGTGTCCACGTCGTGTTCACGATTTGTACATCTATATTGGGTGGGGAGGACGACTAGTAGGCGTATGGGACACCAACTTCCTTTATTCAGATGCCACACTCGACGGAGTGATATGGACGTTACATACTATTCAGATGCTACGTTCTTCAGAGCGATATAGACGTTATATACTATGTAGATGCCTCACTCTTTGGAGTGATAGGATGTTATTATATTACATAGTGCCCTTGTATTGGGAGCATATGTGGCATATACTAGCCATTCATGATGATTGGTGAATTACGTCAGCATATGTCTAGCCTACACTTTTCCATACGCACTAGGTTATCTTCAAAGTGCATTTTACTTAGCTGGTTAGGTCACCCTTGAATTTTCACAGTATTTACTTTATGGCATGCTTCTATGTATCTTGTTATGTCCCTCTAAGGACCTGGTCCCTTTCCAGGTGTAGATGTTCATGAGTATTCACAGGAGCGCCGATCGGGACTTACTACATATACTTCGAGGAGGTCTTTTCTTCAAGCCCGTGATTGTTAGTTGATATTCTTATATTGTATTTATCTTGATTATTCTATATTTTAGTTTGGTAGTGGATTTGTTTCCATCCGACTACCATCATTAGATACTTTAGATTGAGATCTAGTTTCGTAGATATTGGTTATTTATGTCTATTTGATTTCTGTGGATGAGATTTAGATTATGCCTGTGACTTGTGATAGTTTTACCACTTATGAATATTTTTCATTATACAGCGTAAGCATGTGTTATGGTTCCATACATTGGAGTTGCCATATACATGCGGCTGGAATGCTTACGTGTCCTAGTCCTACGTATTTTGGGACTGAGGCGTGACACTAATCCTTAAAAAAACCTAGGAATCCCCCCTCTCTCTCTCTCCTCCAACTACTTAATCCAGTCGAACACACCTTTCTTCTTCATTCTTCTTCAGTTGTTGTTGTTGTTGTTGTTGTTGTTCTTCTTCTTCTTCTTCTTTATTCACCTTCTTCTTCACCCGCCGCCCTTCGGCCAACTCTGCCGAGCTCCGGCCACCACCACCTTCACCACCTGCCACTGCACATCGACCTGAGCAGCACCGTTGTTGTCTTTTCCTTTACTGCCTCCCCCACCGTAGACCACTTCCAACCGCCACTGCAGACCACCTGAGCAGCACCGCCTCCGGCCACTACCACCTTTACCTGTCGCTGCCATCTCCACCACCATGAACCACCTTCACCGCTTTTGCCTCTCTGCCTCCACCACCATGAACGACCAGCTCCACCACCATGAATAACCAGCACCACCACCCTGACTTCTACGACCAGCATCACCACCACCTACTGTCAACGCCCCCGCACCACTACCTTCACCCGCTACCCCTCCACCGAAGCACCACCACCCTGACCTCCACCACTAGCATCACCACCACCCCGACCTCTACGACCAGCATCACCACCACCACGACCACCACCTCTAGCACCACACCCCGACCTCCACGACCAGTATTACCACCACCTCCAGCACCACCACCCTCATATAGTCGAGCACCACCACCTTCACGCAGCCGAGCACCCCCACCAGCTCGGTCGATACGTGCGCTACCCCTGCGGTCGACGCAATCCCTGACCAAAGCCGCAACACCGCCGCTGCTCCCACCCGCAGCCACCCGGGTAACTCCTCACCCTCTTTTTTTGTGTAGTTATGTTGTTTGTGCTAAAGAAACCCTAGTTAGGGTTAGGGTTACGTGTAAAATCCCTAGTCCTAAAAATAGTAAATTTCCTTTTTCATTAATTATTTAATTTAGTTATAGTAATTAGTGGTTAAATAGAGGAAAAAGAATTTATTTAATTTTTATTTTAGGTATATGTGAATTTAGGAGATTTATGTAGCCATTATAAATTTTTTCTAATTTATTTCTTATAGGAGACCCCGTGGATAGTTGCCAGCTTAATGGTATGCATTAATACAAATTCCAAATTTTTTTATGCGTATATATATATATATATATATATATATATATATATATATATATATATATAAAAGAAAGAAAATAAAAAGAAATAAAAATAAAATTGAAAAATTTCTTATTGGATTTTAAATAAACCCAAAACCCATTTCCTAACTACCCGAACCCAATAACCTAAACCCGCCCACAACCCACACCCCAACTTCTCACTCGGCCCCTTTGTAGCAGCAATAGCTACTCGGACTCAGACCCTCCCCCGCGAGCAGTATTAACATACGATTCCCTCTCCCTCTTTTATATATAACCTAATGTCATTCAACAAAACCCTAACCCTAGATCATCTCTCTACCATCTCCATCTTCCCATTACGATCAGAGCACCGTCGCCGAACCGAAGAACCGCCCAGTCCTGCCGCTGACCGACCCCGACGACCGTGACCCCGCGTACAACCACGCGTGACAGTTTGGACAGCAACTTACCTGTGTTCCAGCGCTATTTTCCGTCACCTTGCTAGACCAAACTCGACCCCATCTTCACCGATATAATCCTCACTTAACCCTCTTCAATATCTATATGATAGTTGACCTCGAATAATGCATAACCCTAGGCAAAAATAGCGTCCAAGTTGACGGAAAAAGACCACTTTTGGGTATCGCTGAAAACTGCGTTGACCACCTATGTTCCCGGATTCGTATCTCCCACCACAGAGATCCGAATTTAATTTTTTTTTTTGGTATGCGAAGACCACTTGACCTAGTTTAATTTTTGTTAATTTACATTAATTTGTTAACTATTATATGTAGAATTAAATTAGTTGGAAAACCTCAAAAATCTAATTTTTCTAAATTTCCAAAAATTGTGAAACGAAGTGCGCCCCGCCAAACGTGACCACCCTGTCGTGTACCAAGTGTACAAAAAGGTGTGCACAGTGTACCCGGACACGTGAGAGTTTGCAAAAACTGATTCGGATGGGTGTGCGCGTCAAAATCAGCCCGTATCCGGATAATTCCCAAGTCGCAACTTTTGTGAAAGCCGTGCGCATTTTGTGCACGCTCGTCAGATTGCAACAAAACTTGTGCTACTGGACTTGGGGTATCGCGCTGGTCCTGTGACCCAACTTCACGCAATTCTGAGACAGTTGACAAAGTCGCCAATTGGCTGGCCCCACGGTTGACTTTTTGGACAAAATTGTGTTCGGCTCATCGAATTCCATATTTGGACATACCGTTGAGTTCGTATGGACATTTAGAGACTTTTACCCTTGGCATGATTTTTGGTGCAAAGTGGGCCACACGTGGACCCCACTTTGACCCAAAATTACCGTTTTACCTTTGTGTCCAAATTGGACAAAAGAGAAGTGCTTTCTAGCTATTTTGCTTATTCTGGGAACGTTGTTGATATTAATTTCAGCATCCGGAGATATTTGTTCTAAGGCCATAGCTTTTGGTCTTGTGTGTTGGACATCTGGACGTTATATTTTGCAGCTTCTTGCCAGACAAGTATATCTTGCCTTGTTGTACTGTTTAAATTCTGTATTATTATTTGCATGTTCATATTATATAACTGTATGCGTCCGAGAGAGACTCGGGTGCAGTCAACGAAGGCGTTGACGTTAGGACAGTGTCTGACCTAGTGTCTAGTAGACCCACCTAAAGTTGTAGAGTTATTGGTATGACTCCCAGGCCTTGACATATTTCTTACACGTGTTGTGATTCTCATGTAGGGTACGGACTTGCGTATGTGTTTGGCCACCTGTACGTGTAGGCGTGCGACGGATAGGGTATAACTGCTAATAGTGATGCATGTTAGAAGACTTAGCAGTTATTAGTAGGCAGAGCATAGACTATCGTGGTACGATGGTCCAATCCTTGTCCTTGTTTGGTTGTAAGGTTGGACTATTGTTCTAACGATAGACTATGAGCCAGAGTTATGATGCCGCGGCATAGTAGCTAAGGCGTGTTGTGGATACAACGTGCATAGATCATTGGGCGGAGAGGACAACTTGTAGGCGTATGGGATACCCCACTTTCTTTACCCTGCTGCCACACTAGGCGGAGTGATATGGACGATATATATTATACTGCTGCCACGTTCTTCGGAGTGATATGGACGATATACTACACTGCTGCCACGTTTTTTGGAGTGATATGGCCGATATACTTTACTGCTGCCATGCTCTTTGGAGATGGACGTTATTACTGAGCGCCCTCCTATGGGGGCATATATGACATATACTAGCCAGTTGTCATGATTGGTGAATTATGTCAGCATATGTCTAGCATACACTTCCCCAAACACTCAAAGTTGTCCTCAACTTGTATTTCACTTAGATGGTTAGGTCACCCTGGAGTTTTTGCAGTATTTACCTTATGGCATGCTTTTATTTATCTTGTTATGTCTCTCTGTGGACCTGGTCCCTTTTCAGGTGTATTGTTCATGAGTATTTGCAGGAGCGCGGATCCGGACTTGCTACTTATATTGTGAGAGGTCTTCTCTTCGAGCCTCGTGATTGTTAGAGATTGTACTTACATTATATTTGTCTTGTTTATTCTTCATTCTAGTTCGATAGTGGATTTGTTTCCATCCGACTGTCATCTTTTGATACCTCATGTTGAGATCTAGTTCATAGATACTAGTTATTTATTTATATATGATTTATGTGGGTGAGATTTAGTTATGCTTTGAGATATATATATATATGTTTACCACTTGTGGATTTTTATTCATATTACAGCGTACGTGTGTTATGGTTTCCATATATTGGAGTGCCATATTCATACGACTGGCATACTTACGTGTCCTAGTCCTACGTATTTTGGGACTGGGGCGTGACATGTTTTTAGTGGTGGCCCATGCAGGTCAAGAGCATATTGCCTCGGTTACGTTACTGTACGGAGCAAGCCTACAGATAGGATTAGAGTATAGGATCTCATCCACAATTGACTATGACTCATATTTTTATAATATGTTCTATTTGAATAATTGCATCCTTCTTGATTCATGTGCTTCCCTATTAGTTCCTTGAGTATAGTCCCTGCTACAGTATAGGAATCCTGGTTGTTAGAATAATAATTAGGGTAAAACATCTACTAAGAATACGACTAGAGTATTGACACATCACTAAGTTTAGAATATTCAGTAAACCCTAACACCCCCTTATCTATAGATTGGTTTACCATTGTCCCTTGCTATAATGACTAAAGAGTAGCATGAGCACTACTAGAGTTAGTTAGAAAGTGACCCTACTGTCTTACCCTAGTATTGAGGAACCAATAGAAATTTAAGGTGGAATGTTAGGACCAACCTTAACTTTTATAGTGAGATAGTATTATAGAACTATACCTTTAGATTCTTGTTTGGATATTAGCAGACAGTACCCTCGGAAGCCGAGAGGAATGAATATAGTATTTTCTCGATCATACCTTGAACACAGAGATTAGCATATTACCTTCCCCTTAAGAAACCATGATGTTATCTAGAGCCCTCTATTTTACATTTCATATATTGTTCCTCTGCGACCTTAACGTTCGCTAAGTGCGCGACGACTAATTTACGTTCTTCTTTTCTTCATCTTTCAACTAGTGCCACCTGATACTTCTGATTGTAGGCCAGATGAATTCTCTTATGTTAAGGATATATAGTTGCTAGGATTATAGTTGTCAATGTTAAACTTTGAAAAGTTGTGCTTGATAGTTAGAATGTGATAGTTTTGAGTTATTTTGATAGATTGTAACTTGATGATTACCCTTAGTTTTAATCGCGTAATTCGTATCCATAACCTAATATAGGTATGTCCTCTTTTCACTTAAGAACCAGTAGCTCTTCCATTCTTGCTATTGACACTTGTTCTATGAGCACTATGATCAAAACTTAAGGTGACCATTACCGATATAATGCAATAGGATGATTTTCTCGTAACCCCAAATATGAGTTATGCTTTATTTGCATGGACAATATTATTTTGTAGAATCTCCTTAAGACTGTCACAATATTGTATAATTTTTATAAGTTGGGTAGTATACCTCACAACATAGTATCACATAGTCTTTTGACCTATTATTGAAGTGTAACTAAACGACATTAACTATATGCTAGCTTAAGATGACAGTGTTTATTCAGACTGTAGAACTTAGAGGCCCATACCCCTATTTGGTCGATTAACAACTTAGACAAGGAGTTTGTATGACAACTGTAGAGATTGTATAGTCTTAACTTCTTGTAAACTTAAAATATTTTGTAACTTCTTTCAGCATGATCTAGCGCATTTATATTTCATATACTATATTAACTTATGCTGCTATTTTATAGCCTAGTTTTGCAAGATTATTCTTTTATCGAGCTTGTTAGCGATATATGTATTAGTGGATGCATATATTAATATATTTTAGAATCAGTGTATTAAGTTCTAGCTAACCTTAGTACGCTTGGTTCGCCCTTCGTAATACTACTTTACGTGGGTTGAGATATATAGTGATTAGTAGACGAATGTACTTGCCCTCTAGATATGTCTGAGCGTATCGTATCGTTTATATAACTGTACTAATACGAGCATACGAACAAAGAATTACCAAAATAGGATTTCAATCCACAACTGCCTTGATAATTCCCATTTGAATTCTTTAAACGCCTTGATCCCGATACTTCTATTCTATTATCTCTCCCTTGAACTCTTTATTATTGTTTTTTGTCTTCCTTTATTTCGGAAAGACGAAACCTCGTGCTTGGTATAAGTTGATATACAGATAGTACTAGAGATACCCATGGGCCAATCGTATTATTTGGTGACTGTCTTTTATAATTGATTAAGGGCCTATCACATATGATATATTTGGTGTTAAAAACTTCGGAGGATTGAATAACATGATTAAATGATTTGAGGAATAGTTTTCTTAAGTTTATAGCCTTATATGATAGATGGGTAAATTCTAAGTTGGGTAGAAGTCGCATTGTTAATTTGGGATTAAATTCTTTTAGATTGTGACCAAACAAGATTAGATTTGGAGATTCAAGTCATTTTAATTTTGAAAAAAAAATTAAAAGAAGGATTACGATGATGAAGATTTAACGAATTTTTAAATCTTGATATATCCGACCAAATATTTATACGTTGAGCACATGATTTAAATTTTGAATATTGAAGGTGAATCATCAATTTGAATTTTTAGGATAAATATAGAATTTCTGACTTGAACATTGGTGGATTGAATTTAAATTTTTTATAATTTGATGATTTGAATTAAGGGTTAAAATTTGGTTGTTGGATTACCTATTTGAAATATTGAGGATGTGAATTGAATTTAAAATTTTGAAGGATACAAAAATTTTATAAGTTAAAGATAGGAATAATATTTTATTAGAGATGTTTTCTAAAGGAGATTATGATAGCTGGAGCTCGTGATATGGACTTGATATGCGTTATTTTATTCTTGAAGATGCTATATGGATTTAATTTAAATTTGGATGTTGATGATTTAAAAAAAATCGAAAAGAGGTTACAAGATTTTGATTAAACAGAGGTTACCTTAATTTTGAAAGTAATTGAGATGGATTCGAATAGATTTTAAATTTTGGAAGAGATTGTGATTGACTTGCCTTATGTACATGAAGGATTAACAAATTATGCCTTATTTTAATTTTGAGGACGAGATTGTTTTAAGTTGGGCAGATTGTAAACTCCCTCACCCAAAATTAGACCTACTTTGCTTAGATAGTGAGACTGAGGCTAGCTCGAATCCAATTAGAAATAGAACACAGTATCTTTTATTCCAACATTGTATCACTTAGCGTACCTTACCGTGCTTCGATAATTGGAGCACTACACTAGCAACTGCTTTCCACAAATTCCACATCCTTGTCCTAGACATGCCCATCTTCCATTCCGACCTTTGTGCAACTTATAATTATGCTTTCTTGTGCTACATTTTAGTTGCACAATTTCATTGCAGATGTTATTTCTTAATCCTAAAATAATTCTAACTTGTATCCTTGTGCATTCCAATAAAAATTGGAGACACAATTTTGACCCATTTCGTACAACCCAATCTATGACAATATTCTATCATGAGCCCTCTATGCCCATGACCCTTGTGTCCCACCTAATGTTATCCTATGTACTTCTAATTAACCCCCGAACCCCATGCGTATTAATTTTGATCAATTTAATCCAATTCCCATCTTTGTGCACTCTTTTCAATTGTTAGGGACTTTTATGCAAAGGTGCATTAAGGTGTCCACACCATTGGGACAGGACACATGAAGAAACCTAATTCTCCTCCATATAAAATTTTCCCATTATTTTTGGAATGTGCAACGCGCAACATCGTCCCTCATTTAAACCTAGCCTTGTATTTTAAACAATGCAAATCTTATACCACCCTTAACATTCTATCGTGGCTTAATTTTAATTTCGGGGACAAATTTTTTTTAAATTGGGTAGAATGTAAAACCCTAATCCTAAAAACTATAAATTTCCTTTTTCATTAATTATTTAATTTAATTATAGTAATTAGTGGCTAAATAGAGGAAAAATAATTTATTTTATTTTATTTTAGGTGTTTGTGAATTTAGGAGATTTATGGAGCCATTATAAATTGTTCCTAATTTATTTCATGTAGGAGACTCCATGGACAGTTGCCAGCTTAATGATATGCATAATACAAATTCTAGATTTTTCTATGTGTGTGTATATATATATATATATATATATATATATATATATATATATATATATATATATATATATATATATATAAGAAAGAAAAGAAAAAGAAAAAGAAATAAAAAAAATTGAAAAATTTCTTATTGGATTTTAAATAAACCCAAAACCCATTTCCTAACTACCCGAACCAAATAACCTAAACCCGCCCGCAACCCACTAGCCTAAGACCCGCTACACCCGGGTAAGGGTACTAGTCGGAAACAACGCCCAGCCTACGCCGCAGAATCGGCGGTAGAACGCTGTCTAGAAAGTCTATCTAATATAATAAACCACCAAAAGATAGTGTACTCAATCACAGAACTAAGATAGAATGAACACGAATCAGATAAGAATAGAATAGTCACAATACAACTCATGAGTCTAAAATAATACATCAATGAGTCTGAAGAAAAATACAGAAATATGCTGGAGACAAATCCAGTACAAAAGAATACTACAAAACTATAAAGCTACAACTCCAGGGTCAACTGTCTCAGTTGGGATAAGTCCCTCTTGAGCCAGGGTCTCAGAATCTAAACCCACAACATCCTGGGGTCCATAATAGGTAGGGTACTCCTCAGTGTCATCTGGAAAAATATATCCAGTCAGGAAAGGAGCAGAGTACAACCCTAACAGCAGTTCTCAAATAATGATAAAAACTATGTAACAGTAAGTAGCTGTGGATAAACAAGATGCATAAATAGATACAAGAAATGTATAGACAATAAGGAAGTACTGGAAAGAAATACAATAATGAACAATATGCTGATAGAACAAGAATACTAATGACTAAGTGTGTGAGTACTAGCTTTAACATGTGATCGGCTTAGGAACTTGCACAAGAGTATAATGGCCTGGCTGATTATACGTGCGGTGTATGATCAACACTCACAAGGAACAAGACATGCACAAGGAGGGTATGATCACATATCTACACTAAAATACTCCCCACCCCGACTGGTATAATAGATCCAACCACGGTACGTTATGGCACTAGATTCCCCAAGAAGATAGCTAGTCTCCCCGAGAATCGGTGTCTGTACATGTACAAGATAACCAATGAAACAATACTTGCACCATATACACCATATACCAAGGAATAATATCTCATGACGAGATCCGGATATACCAATCCGTGTAACCATAGTGTCAAGAGAACATGTATATCTACACTAGATACAACGAACATAGAGGATATCATAAATGAGAAACTATCAGAGAATGTACTCGCCTGAAGTCCAATGAACAGTCTCACAAATGTCTGACTCGGTGCCTCGAAGACCTAGATATGGAATACCACATTAATACAAGGTCCCGGAAAGAGAACAAGTCAAACTAGGCAATTTCTAGGTCAATAAGTCAATTCTAAGTCAAAAGTCAACTATGGTCAACTCTAAAGTCCACTAAAGTCAAACTTGGTCAAACCCAAAGTCAACCTCACAAGACATCTATAAAATAATATAGAGATAAACTACAATAATTTAGGAATCAAATTAGATTCAAAAAGAACTCACACAAAGTATACTAATAATATAATTAATATATACCCTAAAATAATATATATACAACCCAACATTTATATAAATAACATAATATATTATTACAATTATTATTCCTCACAAAACACATATATATATATATATATATATATATATATACAATTATAATATATAATATATACATTAAATCTGTCAAAGCGTCATTGAAAAACAGTGAATAAAATAGGATTAAATCAAAACAGTTTAAATAGTGACAGTCGGGACTGTCACCGAAGGACTGTCACCGAAACCCAAATAATAAACTGCCACTGCTTTGGTTTTCACTGACAGTTAAACTGTCGCGGAAAAGCATCGCAGAAAAGCTGCTGTTTCCCGCTGCTGCAATTAATGACAGGTTTGTCATTAATTGCCCGAAGGCTACAGCGGCTGCTATTAGTCGGCTAATTAATGACAGTTTTTTACTGTCATTAATTCACTGTCACTAAAACAAGTTGTATATATATAATTATATATATAAAAATAGAATATATAAACAATATATATATATATATATATATATATATATATATAAACAGAATATATAAAACAGTAAATATATATATATATATAAACCATTAATACAAAAATGTACATATATATATTAATATACACATAAACTTATACCTTCAAATATTTAACAAAGAACATATAATTTACATGGCTAGAATCACACCTAAAATATTTACATTAATATCCAAATAATTACATAATAATTATAAATAATATAATTACACAATTAAACATACAAATATATTTTATAAAATATTTTATGTATAAATTATATTATTTAACAAGTAGTAACATATATATTTGCATGCAAGAAAGCTACATATTATATTGTACATTATATTAGCACACCCAAAATATAGATCTATGCTACAATAATTACTATAATAAATACACAAAATAAATATTTAATATCCATATATATATACTAATTATAAATGAAGAATTGAACCACAATTAATTAGATCTATGCAAAAATACACACAATTGGAGAGTATCTCACCGTATTCCACTAGATCTAGGATACGCATGCGACACGAGTCCAACACACAACCAAATGCACCCCGAAGGACACAAACAAATCACAAATAATATTTATGAACAAATCAAAGCGTCAAAAGTAGATCTATGTGTCCGTGTCAAAATACGACATGTTCAAAGCCCCGTGTCGGAGGAAAACCCTCAAATGACACGTATCACCAAATAGTTGGGATACGAACCACAAGTATCCTAATATGGACACGACACTAGGCTCAAACACAAATCTCATGTTCAATTGATCTATAGGATCAATTGACACACACAACAAAATATAAATTCGGAATTCCAACAAAATTGACACAAAAAGTACCATAACTTTCTCCATGGGTCTCCTATGAACACAAAACAAAGTCCTATGGGTAGTACATACATATAGGTTGATTTTACATGATTAAATCTCAGATTTAGAAGCTATTTAAATGGGAAAATCTGAATTATACCTATTGGGAGATGGATTCCCAATGAAACCTCCAATTGAGATGAACTTGCTTCCAAATTGTAGATCCTTGCTCCTCTTTGTAGATCCTTGCTTCCTTCTTCTAGATCCTTGCTTCCTCCTTCTCTAATGGTGAATTGGGAAGAATCTAGAATGAATTTGGTAGGGAATTGGATTGGGAATGGAGGGAATTTGGTAGTGGGAAAATTCTAGATCTAGATTTGGAATGAAATAGGAGGAGAGAGAAATTCCCCCCCCTCTTTAATAGGCCGGCCATAGCCCCTCCCCCAAGCAATTGTAAAATGTCCAATGTACCCCTTGGGGCCTCTCATGAAGAAATAATTAAGGAAGGAAGCTTCTAGTCTAATCATTTAATTAATTTAATCCATCTTCTTAACCATGGGCTTTCTAAATGGGCCAAGTCTAACTAATTAATTCATGTTGGTCCATGGGTCCAAACTAAACTAGTTGGGTCCACTAAAATAAGTCTAAAATAATTAAATAATATCTAACAACAATTAAATAATACAACAAAAATTATTTACCATGCACAATATTTATTTAAATAGGAAATTACTAAAATACCCTTTCCTAGAAAATGTGGTAGTGACAAGTCTACCCTCCTTAAAATAATTTTGTCCTCGAAATTCAAAGACGAAAACTACCCCCAGAAAATCACAGAACAGAACTAAAGAATCACAACTAACTAATGAACAGAACATAACAATGAACAGAACATAACTAGAAATAACATACCTCAAGGTACAAACAAATATGGATAACGCTCTCGCATTTCATCCTCTCTCTCCCAGGTAGACTCCCCCGGAGAGTGATGCCTCCATGCGACGCGCACCAAAGGAATAGTCTGGTTCCTCAGCACCTTCTCTCTCCGATCTAGAATCCCTACTGGCTGCTCTGGATAGCTAAGAGTAGGGCCCACCTCTATCTCTGAGTGATCCAATACATGACTAGGATCTGCCACGTATCGTCTCAACTGCGACACATGAAACACGTTGTGCACTCCCTCCAATGCAGGTGGCAAGTCTAGTCTATAAGCAACTGCACCGACCCTCTCTAGAATAGTGAATGGTCCAATGAATCACGGACTAAGCTTTTCGCCTCCACCGAAGCGAATCGTGCCTCGTGTCGGAGAAATCCTCAGAAACACCAAACCACCCACCTAGAACAAAACACCACCTTAAGAACTTATCTATAACAAACAACCAAGAACAAGCACACAAAATAAAATCTAAACTATACCTCAAACTCCAAGGGTCTCCGATGGCTATCGGCCCAATGCCGTTGTCTGTCCTGTGCCACTCGAAGTCTGTCTCTGATCAACTGAACCTTCTCTGCTGCATCCACAACCATCTCTGGCCCAAGCAAAACTCTCTCTCCAACATCGTCCCAAGACAAAGGAGTACGACACCTCCGACCATATAGAGCTTCAAAAGGTGACATCTCTATACTGGCCTGGTAACTGTTGTTGTAAGCAAACTCTACCAAATGGAGATGGTCCTCCCAAGAACCCCCGAAATCTAGTATACAAGTGCGCAACATATCCTCGAGAGTCTGAATAGTCCTCTCTGACTGCCCATCTGTCTGGGGATGATATGCAGTACTGAACTTGAGCTGAGTGCCCAAACTCTCCTACAAACTCCTCCAGAAATGAGAAGTGAAACGACTATCCCGATCTAAGACTATGCTGACGGGAACTCCATGTATCCTAACGATCTGCCTCACATACATCTCTGCCAGCTTCTCCGTAGACAAACCCACCTTGAAAGGCAAAAAGTGGGCCGACTTGGTCAATCTATCAACAATGACCCAAATCGCGTCTTTCCCTCCTGGAGATCGTGGTAGTCCAGACACAAAATCCATAGTAATGTGTTCCCACTTCCACTCTGGAATGGGTAATGGCTGAAGTAAACCTCCTGGCCTCTGCCTCTCGGCTTTCACCTGCTGGCACACTAAGCATCTGGATACAAACTGTGCCACTTCCCTCTTCATGCCATACCATCACACACTCTCTCGTATATCCCGATACATCTTGTTAGCACATGGATGTATAGAATACTGAGAGCGATGCGCTTCCTGCAATATCTCCTCTCGCAACTCGCCACTAGGCATACACAATCTAACTCCATGCCTCAAAGATCCATCCTCTGCAATAGTGAAATCATCCTCCAATCCTGCTCTCACCTGAGCTCTGATACTCCTCAAAGATACGTCATCATACTGTGCTGCCTTGATCCTATCCATCAAATCTGAATGTATCTGCAATCCCCACATCTGCTTAGCACCACCCAAAATAATCACCTCAATGCCCAAGCTCTCCAAGTCCTCCAACAAATATCGATCCTGCGTCAAGAACATAGCTACCGGATACCTGCTCAAAGCATCGACAACTACATTGGCCTTCCCAGGATGATATTGCAAAGAGATATCAAAATCCTTCATCAGTTCCAACCACCGACGCTGCCTCATGTTCAACTCCTTCTGCGTGAAAACGTACTTCAAGCTTTTGTGGTCTGTGAAGATCTCCACACGCTCTCCGTACAAATAATGTTTCCACAACTTCAGGGCGAATATGACAGCTGCCAACTCCAAATCATGGGTAGGATAGTTCTTTTCATGAGGACGCAATTGCCTGGATGCATAGGCAATCACTTTCCCATGCTGCTGAAGAACATAACCTAAACCCTTTCCCGATGCATCACTATAAATAGTGAAACCTCCGGACCCTGATGGCAATGTCAAAATAGGAGCAGACGTCAACCTCTTCTTCAACTCCTCAAAAGCGGCCTGGCAATCTTCCGTCCAAACAAACTCCACATCCTTCCTTGTGAGTCTGGTCATCGGCTCGGCAATCCTCGAAAAATCTTGCACAAACTTTCTGTAGTAGCCTGCCAATCCCAAGAAACTCCTGATCTCTGCTACCGAACTCGGAGTCTTCCAAGATTCCACTGCTGAAATCTTCTTCGGATCCACTAAAATACCATCACCAGTCACAACATGCCCCAAGAATTCCACATTGTCCAAGAAAAACTCATATTTGGACAACTTTCCATACAGCTTCTCCTTCCTCAGCACATCCAACACAATCCTCAATTGCTCCTCATGCTCCTCCGGTGTCCTCGAGTATATGAGTATGTCGTCGATGAACACCACCACGAACTTGTCAAGGTACTGGTGGAACACCTTGTTCATCAAGTTCATAAATACCGTCGGTGCATTAGTCCAACCAAACGGCATCACCATAAACTCGAACTGACCATACCGAGTTCTAAAAGCAGTCTTCGGTATGTCCTCCGGCTTCACCTTCACTTGATGGTAGCCTGATCTCAAATCTATCTTAGAAAACACCTTCGCACCACTCAACTGATCAAACAGATCATCAATCCGTGGCAAAGGATACTTATTCTTGATAGTGAGATTATTCAAAGCCCTGTAATCAATGCACATACGCACCGATCCATCCTTCTTCGGTACAAACAATACCGGGGCTCCCCATGGTGAAGAACTCGATCTGATAAACCCCTTATCCTGCAATTCGTCCACCTGCTTCTTCAACTCGACCAGCTTGCTGTTGTTTACTCTATAGACATGCTGCGAAATCGGTTCTGCACCTGGCACCAAGTCTATAGAAAATTCAACATCTCGATCTGGCGGCAATCCTGGCAATTCTTCAGGAAACACATCCAAAAATTCTGCTATCAATGGATGTGGCAACTCCTTGTCTTCCACCATAGCTCCACAAATAATGCCTTCTTCCTGCTCCGCAGTTCCTCTAGCAAACTCGAACTCTGGCTCTCCTGGCGGACCAAACAAAACTCTACCTCCTGTACAATCTATGCTAGCACGGTGCCTACTCAACCAATCCATCCCGAGTACAATGTCGTAGCTCGGAAGTGGCATTACAAGTAGACACGCACTCAACTCCCGGCCTCCCAGAGTAACTCTCTGATCCTTGCAAATATCATTAACCAGGATAATGCCTCCCCCGGTCATGATCTTGCAAGTCCTAAGCAAAGACTCAGCTACCAAACCATGCTTTAGAGCAAAAGAAACAGATACAAAACTATGGGAAGTACCACTATCAAACAAAGCTAAAGCTGGAATGGAATCAAGAAGAATAGAACCTGCGATGACATCTCCTGTGGGTTCCTCCTCTTCGACTGTCATAGCAAACGCTCGTCCCTGCCGAGCACCTCCCTGCTGCTGATGCTGGACAAAACGCTGCTGCTGTGTCGGAAGCGGTCCCCTCGGTTGTGCTGCAGGTGGTCTTATCTGTGCCCTCGGAGCTGGAGCTGCTCCCTGAACTGCACGACGAGGACACTCCCTCAATTGATGCCCTTCAGTACCACAATACAAATAAACTCCTAGCCTCTTTCTGCAAACTTCCCAGATGTGGCCGGGCTTCTTACAGAAGTTGCATAGAGCTTGCTGTAACTGCCTCTGCTGCTGAGGTGCCTGGTGAAAAGGCGCTCTAGCTGGAGTCTGGTTCTGCTGTGGCTGCTGGAAAGGTCTGGACTGGAAATAAGGACGTTTGGCAGATACTGCATTGCCGTTGGCCCCCAGAAAAGAATCACGGTCTCTCTTGGTCTTCAAACCCAGATCCCGCTCAACCTTGCGTGCCTCCGCAAGTATCTCCGAGTATGTCTCATAAAAAGACGGAATGAGGATCAATATGGCACATGATGTAAGACATCAAGGAAAGGACAGTTTAAGGGATCAAGTATCAATATCAAAGGAGAATAGTTGAATAAAAAGAATTTTCCTAGATGTGATTGAGTATCTCAGCCTATATCCTATATCCTATCGCAGGCTCGCAGTAGTACAACTAAGTTGTCGCACTACCACGACATCACATACTTGTGAAGCTAGACCTGCATGGGCCACCACCAAAAACGTGTCACGACCCGCACCCGGGGTAAGGGTACTAGTCGGAAACAACGCCCAGCCTACGCCGCAGAATCGGCGGTAGAACGCTGTCTAGAAAGTCTATCTAATATAATGAACCACCAAAAGATAGTGTACTCAATCACAGAACTAAGATAGAATGAACACGAATCAGATAAGAATAGAATAGTCACAATACAACTCATGAGTCTAAAATAATACATCAATGAGTCTGAAGAAAAATACAGAAATATGCTGGAGACAAATCCAGTACAAAAGAATACTACAAAACTATAAAGCTACAACTCCAGGGTCAACTGTCTCAGTTGGGATAAGTCCCTCTTGAGCCAGGGTCTCAGAATCTAAACCCACAACATCCTGGGGTCCATAATAGGTAGGGTACTCCTCAGTGTCATCTGGAAAAATATATCCAGTCAGGAAAGGAGCAGAGTACAACCCTAACAGCAGTTCTCAAATAATGATAAAAACTATGTAACAGTAAGTAGCTGTGGATAAACAAGATGCATAAATAGATACAAGAAATGTATAGACAATAAGGAAGTACTGGAAAGAAATACAATAATGAACAATATGCTGATAGAACAAGAATACTAATGACTAAGTGTGTGAGTACTAGCTTTAACATGTGATCGGCTTAGGAACTTGCACAAGAGTATAATGGCCTGGCTGATTATACGTGCGGTGTATGATCAACACTCACAAGGAACAAGATATGCACAAGGAGGGTATGATCACATATCTACACTAAAATACTCCCCACCCCGACTGGTATAATAGATCCAACCACGGTACGTTATGGCACTAGATTCCCCAAGAAGATAGCTAGTCTCCCCGAGAATCGGTGTCTGTACATGTACAAGATAACCAATGAAACAATACTTGCACCATATACACCATATACCAAGGAATAACATCTCATGACGAGATCCGGATATACCAATCCGTGTAACCATAGTGTCAAGAGAACATGTATATCTACACTAGATACAACGAACATAGAGGATATCATAAATGAGAAACTATCAGAGAATGTACTCGCCTGAAGTCCAATGAACAGTCTCACAAATGTCTGACTCGGTGCCTCGAAGACCTAGATATGGAATACCACATTAATACAAGGTCCCGGAAAGAGAACAAGTCAAACTAGGCAATTTCTAGGTCAATAAGTCAATTCTAAGTCAAAAGTCAACTATGGTCAACTCTAAAGTCCACTAAAGTCAAACATGGTCAAACCCAAAGTCAACCTCACAAGACATCTATAAAATAATATAGAGATAAACTACAATAATTTAGGAATCAAATTAGATTCAAAAAGAACTCACACAAAGTATACTAATAATATAATTAATATATACCCTAAAATAATATATATACAACCCAACATTTATATAAATAACATAATATATTATTATAATTATTATTCCTCACAAAACACATATATATATACATATATATATACAATTATAATATATAATATATACATTAAATCTGTCAAAGCGTCATTGAAAAACAGTGAATAAAATAGGATTAAATCAAAACAGTTTAAATAGTGACAGTCGGGACTGTCACCGAAGGACTGTCACCGAAACCCAAATAATAAACTGCCACTGTTTTGGTTTTCGCTGACAGTTAAACTGTCGCAGAAAAGCATCGCAGAAAAGCTGCTGTTTCCCGCTGCTGCAATTAATGACAGGTTTGTCATTAATTGATCGAAGGCTACAGCGGCTGCTATTAGTCGGCTAATTAATGACAGTTTTTTACTGTCATTAATTCACTGTCACTAAAACAAGTTGTATATATATAATTATATATATAAAAATAGAATATATAAACAATATATATATATATATATATATATAAACAGAATATATAAAACAGTAATATATATATATATATAAACCATTAATACAAAAATGTACATATATATATTAATATACACATAAACTTATACCTTCAAATATTTAACAAAGAACATATAATTTACATGGCTAGAAGCACACCTAAAATATTTACATTAATATCCAAATAATTACATAATAATTATAAATAATATAATTACACAATTAAACATACAAATATATTTTATAAAACATTTTATGTATAAATTATATTATTTAACAAGTAGTAACATATATATTTGCATGCAAGAAAGCTACATATTATATTGTACATTATATTAGCACACCCAAAATATAGATCTATGCTACAATAATTACTATAATAAATACACAAAATAAATATTTAATATCCATATATATATACTAATTATAAATGAAGAATTGAACCACAATTAATTAGATCTATGCAAAAATACACACAATTGGAGAGTATCTCACCGTATTCCACTAGATCTAGGATACGCATGCGACACGAGTCCAACACACAACCAAATGCACCCCGAAGGACACAAACAAATCACAAATAATATTTATGAACAAATCAAAGCGTCAAAAGTAGATCTATGTGTCCGTGTCAAAATACGACATGTTCAAAGCCCCGTGTCGGAGGAAAACCCCCAAATGACACGTATCACCAAATAGTTGGGATACGAACCACAAGTATCCCAATATGGACACGACACTAGCCTCAAACACAAATCTCATGTTCAATTGATCTATAGGATCAATTGACACACACAACAAAATATAAATTCGGAATTCCAACAAAATTGACACAAAAAGCACCATAACTTTCTCCATGGGTCTCCTATGAACACAAAACAAAGTCCTATGGGTAGTACATACATATAGGTTGATTTTACATGATTAAATCTCAGATTTAGAAGCTATTTAAATGGGAAAAATCTGAATTATACCTATTGGGAGATAGATTTCCAATGAAACCTCCAATTAAGATGAACTTGCTTCCAAATTGTAGATCCTTGCTCCTCTTTGTAGATCCTTGCTTCCTTCTTCTAGATCCTTGCTTCCTCCTTCTCTAATGGTGAATTGGGAAGAATTTGGAATGAATTTGGTAGGGAATTGGATTGGGAATGGAGGGAATTTGGTAGTGGGAAAATTCTAGATCTAGATTTGGAATGAAATGGGAGGAGAGAGAAATTCTCCCCCCTCTTTAATAGGCCGGCCATAGCCCCTCCCCCAAGCAATTGTAAAATGTCCAATGTACCCCTTGGGGCCTCTCATGAAGAAATAATTAAGGAAGGAAGCTTCTAGTCTAATCATTTAATTAATTTAATCCATCTTCTTAACCATGGGCTTTCTAAATGGGCCAAGTCTAACTAATTAATTCATGTTGGTCCATGGGTCCAAACTAAACTAGTTGGGTCCACTAAAATAAGTCTAAAATAATTAAATAATATCTAACAACAATTAAATAATACAACAAAAATTATTTACCATGCACAATATTTATTTAAATAGGAAATTACTAAAATACCCTTTCCTAGAAAATGTGGTAGTGACAACCCCAACTTCTCACCCGGCCCCTTTGATAGCAGCGGCAGCTACTCGGAGTCAGACCCCCCCTGCGAGCAGTATTAACATACAATTCCCTCTCCCTCTCTTAAACCCTAACCCAAGATCATCTCTCTACTATCTCCATCTTCCCATCACGACCAGAGCGCCGCCACCGAGCCGAAGAACCGCCCAGTCCAGCTGCCGACCGACCCCGACGACCGCGACCCCGCACACAACCGCTCGTGACAGTTTGGACAACACCTTACCTGTGTTCCAGAGTTAATTCCTGTCACCTCGCTGAACCAAACCCGACCCCGTCTTCACCGGTATGATCCTCACTTAACCCTATTCAATATCTGTATGATAGTTGACCTCGAACAGCGCATAACCATAGGCGAAAATAGCGTCCAAGTTGACAGAAAAGACCACTTTTGGGTATCGCAGAAAACTACGGTGACCACCTATGTTCCCGGATTCGTATCTCCCACCACAGAGATCCGAATTTGATTTTTATTTTTGACATGCGGAGACCACTTGACCTAATTTAATTTCTGTTAATTAACATTAATTTGTTAACTGTTGTTTGTAGATTTAAATTCGTTGGAAATCTCCGAAAACCCACTTTTTCTAGATTTTCAAAAATTATGAAACGGAGCACACCCCGCCAAACGGGACAACCCCGTAGTGTACCAAGTATACCAAAAGGTGCACGCAGTATACCCGAACACGTTAGAGTTCGCGGGAACTGATTCGGACTTGTGTGCACGTCAGAATCAGCCAGTATCCGCGGACAATCCCCGTATCGTAACTTTTGCGAAAATCATGCGCATTTTGTACACGCTCGTCAGATTGCGACGATACTTGCGCCAATGGACTCGTGGTATCGCGCTGGTCTTGTGACCCAACTTTCACGCAATTCTGAGACAGTTGACCAAGTCGCCAATTGGCGGGCCCCACGGTAGACTTTTTGGGCAAAATTATGTTCGCCTTATCGGATTCCACATTTGGATATACCGTTGAGTTCGTATTGACATTTAGAGTTTTTTGACCTATAATTTGTCCCATTTAGAGACCTTTACCCTTGGTACATTTTTTGGTACAAAGTGGGCTACATGTAGACCCCACTTTGACCCGAAATTACCGTTTTGCCCCTGTGTCCAAATTGGACGAAAGAAAAGTGCTTTCTAGCTATTTTGCTTATTCTGGGAATGTTGGTGATATCTATTTCAGCATCCGGAGATATTTTTTCTAAGGCCATAGCTTTTGGTCCTTGTGTTGGACATCTAGACGTTATATTTTGCAGCTTCTTGCCAGACAAGTATACCTTGCCTTGTTGTACTGTTTAAATTCTGTATTATTATTTGTATATTTATATTATATAACTGTGCGCGTCCGAGAGAGACTCGGGTGCAGTCAATGGAGGCGTTGACGTTAGGACAGTGTCTGACCTAGTGTCTAGTAGACCCACCTAAAGTTGTGGAGTTATTGGTGTGACTCCCAGGCCTTGACACATTTCTGACACGTGTTGTGAGTCTCATGTAGGGCGCAGACTTGCGTATGTGGTTGGCCACCTGTACGTGTGGGCGTGCGACGGATAGGGTATAACTGCTAATAGTGATGCATGTTAGAAGACTTAGTAGTTATTAGTAGGCGGAGTATTGACTATCGTAGTACGATGGTCCAATCCTTATCCTTGTTTGGTTGTAAGGTTGGACTACTGTTCTAACAATAGACTATGAGCCAGAGTTACGACGCCGCGGCGTAGTAGCTAAGGCGTGTTGTGGATACAACGTGCATAGATCATTGGGCGGGAAGGACGACTTGTAGGCGTATGGGACACCCCACTTCCTTTACACTGCTGCCATACTCGACGGAGTGATATGGATGATATATACTATACTGCTGCCACGTTCTTTGGAGTGATATGGACGATATACTACACTGCTGCCACGTTCTCCGGAGCGATATGGCCGATATACTATACTGCTGCCATGCTCTTCGGAGATGGACGTTATTACTGAGCGCCCTCCTATGGGGGCATATGTGGCATATACTAGCCAGTTGTCACGATTGGTGAATTATGCCATCATATGTCTAGCCTACACTTCCCCATACACTCTGAGGACCTGGTCCCTTTCCAGGTGTATTATTCATGAGTACATGCAGGAGCGCGGATCCGGACTAGCTACTTATATTACGAGAGGTCTTCTCTTCGAGCCTCGTGATTGTTAGAGGTTGTACTTACATTGTATTTGTCTTATTTATTCTTCATTCTAGTTTGGCAGTGGATTTGTTTCCATACGACTGTCATCTTTTAATACCTCATGTTGAGATCTAGTTCATAGATACTAGTCATTTATTTATATATGATTTATGTGGATGAGATTTAGTTATGCTCTGAGATATATATATATATATGTTTACCACTTGTGAATTGTTATTCATATTACAGCGTACGTGTGTTATGGTTTCCATATATTGGAGTGCCATATTCATACGGCTGGCATGCTTACGTGTCCTAGTCCTACGTATTTTGGGACTGGGGCGTGACATTAGGGTTTCATAAATATATCACATGCATTTTTATGGAAAAATATTGAGGTTAGATATATATATGGAATGGTTATATAATAATTTATTACGGTTATTCATATGTGAACATGATAATTTATAACTAATTATTTGAGGATGAATAAATTGGGGGTATAAAATAACGTCTGTGAATACAAGGATGGTATGTTTGAGGATGAACATAACTTGAATGACTGAAATCACTGTGATGAATATTAGGGGTTGGAGATTTAGTTTGAGGACGTTATACTGATTGTTGATCGTATTTGATGTAACGTTACCCTAGTCAACTTGGGTCAACCCTCTAGTTAGTATATATCTGAGCTATGTAACCAAGACAGAAGCCTATGCTTGATGTGTTGTCACCTCTTATTTTAGAATAGTATCAAGCTAGATTATTAATTAATTTTATATATCGTCTATAGGTACTTCGGGATCTGTGAACTTGGACATTGTACCGGAGCCCCGCCTTCAGCATCCGAATCCAGGCAAGTGTACCTTGTCATCATGTATCTCAGTTCTAGATTTGTTGTTTATTTTATCTATACATTGTGTGGGCTTTGGATCAAAATTCTTACTTAGTGTCCGACTCATGCGACCTATGTGGCCTGAGCTTATGTAGCCCGACTTATGTGACCCATGAGGCCTGAGCCCATAATGCCCTAATCATGCGACCCATGAGTCCTGAGCTCATGCGGCCTGACTCATATGACCCATGCGGCCTGAGTCTATGCTGCCCGACCCATGCTACCAATGCAACCCATGTGGCCATGAGGCCCGACCCATATGCGACTGAGTTCCTAAGCGTTCCTGACCCTCATATGGCCTATGTGCATATTTTATTGATTTCCTTGGTTTTAATGCTTTATAGAATTTTTGTGACCCCATGTATGATTTTAATGATTGCTAATGTATGTGAGCTACGTGACCATATGTTAGACCTGACTATGTGCTAGAACTCATATAATTTACCAATGATTGGTAGCTTGACTCGACTATTGATATCTGTGCTGATACACTTACTACGTGCTGTGTTCCTACATACTAAGTGTTTCTACGTGATTATGATATATTTTTCATACTGAGGTATGCCTACGTGCTAAGCGACATATGATGTAATAATTTCTCCAACATGGACATGATAGTTTGTCAATAACCAAGTATGGCTAGGATTCGTTTGACTATTACATCACGCTGGGGCGAATACAAATTGAACTGCAAAGTGATAAATTGGATTCGTATCTAGCGTGCCCGTACTTTGGTATGATATATAAGGGGAGTAACATGTGACTACGCCATTTGATTTCAGCTTACCGTAGGGTTAATTAGGCAACTAAAACATGTAGAGCATTGGGAGAAACAGAATCCCGAGATTGTGCTTAACTAGACAGCCTCAATCATTATATGGGAAGTGAAGGCTGGCCCCCTGGATATTGTTTAATTCCTCATTAGTGGATGACAATATCCACTACTAAAAATTGCGGGATTAGCGACATTTTTAGCGACGCCTAATTAAATCATCGCTAATATTAAAGACCTCAGCGACTCCAAAGAATTACGTCGCTATATGTCGGGCGACATATAACGATGTTTAGCGACGGTAATTCAGTTTTTTAAAAGAATAGTCGCTATAAGTTTATTTAAAGTTGCTAAACGTCGCTGACTTATATAATTAGCGATGTTTAGCAACGAATTTAGCGACATATTTAGCGACGTCTATAACGTCGCTAAATTTTTATATTAGTGATGTCATTAGCTAGTGTCGCTAAATGTTGCTAATTTATTTCATTATTTAGGGTTGACGAATTCCTTTTCCCCCATTTCTTTCTATCTCTCTCTATCTTTCCCAGATTTTTTAACCCCCCATCCGTCATGTCTGGCTCCCCTTCTCCCTCCAGCGTCCCCTCCTCCATCCCGTAGCTCCACCTAGGCGACACCCCTCCGGCTGGCGTCCCCTCCGCCCTCAGGCGTCCCCTCCTCCCTCCGGTGTCCTCCTACCTTCAGTGGCTCCTCCTTCCTCTAACGTTCTCCTCTCTCCAGCTCCCCTCCTTCTCACTCGGTGAGATCTCTCTGTCTCCTTTCTCTGTCTGTCTGTCTGTCTCTCTCTCTCTCTCTAACAGGACACAACTCTAACAGGACACGACACGATACGACATGACACACACTAACTGTAACCCTAACTAGAATACACACACACGCACGTAGACACACTAACCCTAATACTGACACAGACACACGGACACACACAAACATAGACAAGCTGGATTGGGCCTGACCTATCAATCTATCTATCCATCTATCTATCTATCTATCTATCTATCTATCTATCTATCTATCTATCTATCTATCGGTCACGGGATAAAATTTGTAAAGTTGATCGATCGATATCATGGTTATAATTCGTGATTCTTTGTGTACGATGACCAATCTCTTAAATGATCAATCTTCTTTATTAATTAATTTCAGTCCATATCTAGCTAGCTAGCTAGCTTAATTGCTTGCTTATTACACACTATGAGTGAGATTGGCTGATGATGACTAATGATAATTATCAGGTTATTAGCAGCCTATGAGGAGCGAGCGAGCTCTCACTCGCTCGCTACTAAGTCCATTTACTTTTATATTCATAATATTCATAGTATTCCATTATTAGTAGTTATATATTGATTCTATTTCCAAAATCTATAATTTGGATTACAGACACGGGAATGACTCTTCAAAGCTGAGACACGATAATGTATTGGCTTCTTCTAGAACTCGTATCCAACTTGGGCCAATGCTTCTTGCTGCAGGAGCTGTTGCATTGGCTATTGTAGACTGCTAAACCTGCTATTAAAGGCTCTGTAGTGTACTGGCTCTGCTGCTACTTGCTGAGTTTACTTGCTGTTGTGCATCATTCCTGCTGTGCACTGTTCAGTATTATGGTACACTGATTCCTCACTGTTGTACTGTGCAGTACAACTAGTTGCTAGCACAGATCTGGCACACTGCTCTTCCTTTACTGCCAAATGATGCACACTGAAAACTATGAATTGCTCTCCCTAGTGACCCGAGCTCACTTAATCACTCAAACAACCATATGCACACACATATATACATAAGGCATTGTGTATCAAGTTAGAGCAGTTCTTACCATCCTCTAGAGAATCATATTGTGTTTAACGATTTATAGGACACATACTGTTATTTTTATAGAAGTATCTAGAAATGGATATGAATTACTATTTGCATCATCATTCGTGGACATACAATCGTTATCCTGATGATATGTGCGGTATGCGGGATGAATTCATTGAGGGTGTATAGTAGTTCCTGCAGTTTGCTAAGGTGTTCCCTCAGTACATGGATGGTACCAAAATTAAGTATCCGTGTGTGAGATATCGTAACTTGAAATATCATCCAGAAGTAGAAGTCACATATCATTTATACTGAAAGGGCTTCACGCTAAATTACTATCAGTGGACCGCCCACGGAGAACTTGTGTCTCTAGCATCGGAGTCAGAGCCTTATGTGGAGCCGTATATGGATGTCCACGACCACATTGCTTACGAAGATGGGTGGGGGAACATGGTTTTGATGCGGCGGGGCCTGGTTGTAATCCGGACAATCATGATGCAGCTGAGGAGGCATTGAATGGCGATGCTGTAAAGTTTATGGAGTTGCTGGAGAATGCAAGGATTGCGATAATCGAACGAATATTTCCTGCTGTTGCCGCCAAGCTTATCCGTGATGCTCTGGGTGGCCAGAAGGCTCGTGATCGTGCTGGAAAACCAATCCAAGGTTGGATCACGCATGAGCAATGGACTATGATAAGGGCTAGATTCAACGATATGTGGTACAATAAAAGGTCTGAGAAGGCCAAGGCGGCTAGGCGGAATGCTACAAAGTGGTGTGGTGCCTCGATTCCGATGATGGAACATTTTTGTCGTTTGGTATATTTTTATTTAAGATATATTATTTTAATGTAAGTACGATAAAATGGTAGTAGGAAAAAAATATTTACTTTTAGTACTAAATAATATATTTTTAACAGGTATAGAGGGGTGAGGATGCAAACATGGTGACCGTCTTGCTGGCCACCCATAGAAAGGACAAAAATCTCATTGATGAGAGGGCCTCAAAAACCTATGTAAGTATTACTTTATTTTGTATTAATTTTAATATAACTTAGGCAATTATCGAGTATCTGAAATATTTTTAGGCCGAGTATCTTAGGCTGCGTGAGCGGGCGACTGCTAGTGCACCTACAGTTGGAGAGGCTGGTAGTTCCTCGCAGCCCGTACCAGCTCCGTCGGCGGACGAGCTGTGGGTAACCGCCGCTGGTGGTCTCTAGAGGGGTACGTACTATGGTACGAGATCCTATGGCACCGTAGTTGCGACACTATCATCTAGGGCTCCCCCGACAAGTGCGTATTTTTCACAGCCCTCGCAGTCATCGGCCCAAGTCCAGGAGGCCGTTGACCGTCAGATTGTGTCTCTCTGTGACGAGTTGCTGCGAAGGATGGAGGAGCAACCCCGGTCCCAGTCGCAGACCGACGATACGACGCTCATCGTACCATTTGATATGCTCGAGCGCAGCATCATGGAGCTCCGGGTTTTGACAGCTGATCTTAGAGCTGCGACAGAGCGTAGAGTGACGGAGCTACAGGAATCACAACTATCCATGGGCGAGAGGCGGACCATGATGCAGGATTCAATGGTTCATAGCAGTATGAGGCTGTTATCTACCATGGATTCTTACAACCAACGACTCACAAGTTGGAGCGGATACGTCCTCCTGGTGCACCTACATCGACACAGACTCCACCGATGTCACTGCCTTCTCCAACGATATCGGGGTCGATTTTACGGGAGCAGTATGATCTGTTCTTATCCTTCAAGCGCACCGATGGTCATCCTCCTGCAGATCCGCAGTAGTCCTAGTTAGGATCGTTTTATTATTGATTGTTTGTGTTTCAAACATTATTTTTTGTATTCTTTAGGACGAGGCTTTTAATTTATTGTATTCTTTGTATTATTTAGGATGAGACTCAGTTGTATGGAAATTTATTATATTCTTTACGATGATATTTTCTCCTAATTCAGTTTTAAATTTCAATGTTTTATTTTCTTTAAATTTTATTATGTTATTTATATCAAATATATGTTAATTTATCGGTGTTGAGTGTTCAACCCAAGGGGGTCGGCGAACCCAGTAAATTCAACGGAGGGTTGCTCCGGGTCTATTTGTACAGATTATGAATTAATAAACTGCAGTAAGAATAGTTTGGAAACAATTCCGTATTTTTTTGTTATTTTTTTACTGTATCATTAGCGACATTTTTAGCGACGTTCAGTGACGTTCATACACGTTGCTAAATACACCACTAAGTTGCGATGTTACTACATGTCGCTTTGGATGTCGCTAAATACGTTGCGAAAAACGTCGCTGTACGTCGCAACTTGCTGACATGGCAGTATTGGCAGGTCATAGTAACGTCGCTATAAAAGTCGCTACTTATATCGCTAATTTACGACATAAAGCGACAAATATACACATCGCTAATTAGCGACGTTGAGTCGCTAAACGTCGCTAATCTAGCGACGTAAATGCGTCACTAGAAAATATCGATATAGCGACGTTTGGCGACATTTTTCCTGTCAGCGACTAGCATAAAGGCGACTTCTGTAAAATATCGCTAATTACGTCGCTAAAATTAATTAGCGACATTTATTGATCATTTAGCGATGTTTCTTTACGTCGCTAATTTGACTTATTCTGGTAGTGATCTGACTATTATATTATACTATGTGTTCTAAGCGATCTTAGCACGGTGGCCTTACAAGGGACCGGTGCATACTACTATGACCATTGAAAAATGGGAATCAAGATAGTACTTCCGCAAGAAGTAGGAGTATTGGCTAGTTTACAGGTACAATCTACCATTATAGAGAGGATTAAGGCAGCTCAGGTAGAGGATCCAAAAGTTTAGAAGCTTTGAGCGAAATATGAGTCTGGTCTCAGGAAAGAGTTGACGATTCATGAAGATGGAACTCTTAGGTTTGGAAATCGTCTCTATGTACCAAATGGATATATCCAGCAAGAAGTAATAACCGAGGCGCACAGCTTCCAGTATTCAATTCATCCAGGAGGTAATAAAATGTATCATGACATCAAGAAATATTTCTGGTAGAAAGGAATAAAGAGGAAGATAGCACGATTTATTTTTCGGTGTTTGGATATATCCAGTAAGAAGTAATATGTCCCTCATTCTTCCCCAAATTTATTTTTCCCCAATTCACTCAAATCCCTACCAAATCCTACTCCAAACCAATCCAAATCCACTCATTCTCACTCCCATGGAGGCCTACAATATTGGAGCACAAGGAGGACCCATTAATGAGGAGCTAGCTAGGAGGGATTGTGTCATTTTCCCTCATTGTGTCCTTTGGTGGAGTTTTATTGGGATCCAACTCCCAATAGGTAAAATCTCTATTTTTAATCAATTTTAATATTAAAATATCAATTTAAACCTTTAGGGACCTAACCATATTGATACCCAATCCTATAGGTGGAGATTTAGGTGGTAGAATATTCGTTTCTAATTGTTACAAAGATTTTTCAAGACTATTTGGTGGAGTTACGAATTTGTGACCACCAAGTATTTGTTATTGGTTCCAATAAAAAATATGAGTCAAATTATAGTGTCTGTTGGTGTCCTAGTGTCCACAATTGGATACGTAGAGTCCGTATCATGCTACGCCATCATACGGTTCGGTAGATTTGGTAATTTTGTATTTTTAGGCCTCTTTGTGTAAATTTCTATTTATTTGCATTAGAATAACTTATTCTAGCTATATTCTAGTTATATTTCATCTATGATATTTTTTTGTATGTTTTGGTATTGGTATTATTTGTTTAGTGGTGTACCATGGTGTTTGAGGGGTGTATCACATGAGTATCATGGTGTGATACTTGTGTATATCATGAGTTTCCACTAAGTGTTTGATGATTTGCTAGTATTTGTGTCTTTCTGTTAGTATTAATTTTGTTCAAATGAGTGTGTTGTGTTATTGTGGTGTGCACTAATGTATGGATTTGCAAGTGTTCTTGAGTGTATATAAAGGTTAATCTTGTGAGTGCATGTAAGTATAGAGAAAGGGGATTATTGTAACGGTTAGTGTACTTATGCTCTTGTGTTAGAAGGGTAGAGGTATATTCTAGGTGTCCTTAGGTGTGTGCCTATCTTATAAGTAGTGGGTTAATGGAAGTGTGGGAGGAGTGTTCCTACAGCAACCTTGCAGCTTAGTGGGAGCAACTGCACCAATTTGCAGTGCCACACTCGGGCAAGCAGGTGCAACAACAAGGAGCAGCTAGTAGAGCACTGGTAGCTCGAGCACTACAGAAATGCAGTTAAGCAACATGCTGTAGAGAGAGGGTGTTCTGCCAGAGCTTGCAGAAAGAGGGGAACATTACATTAGGATATGGATTACAGAAGATTATGTTATGGTGAAGCCAGGCTTCTGCAAAAGCAGATGCATATAGCAATTGTTGTAACTTGCAGCTGCTTGCTACTCATTCATGATAGCTAGGTTTGTGCATTGTTGAAGGGGATGCAGTAGAGTGGTGCACAAACTAGGGGTAGAATCTGTAGGCCAGGCATATAGGGGACTGAGTTTAGCAATAGTGAGGTGCCAATGTATGTATGATGGATAGGTATAAGTGCACAGTAGAAGTGATTAGGTGCAGTTCTGTTGAGTTATAGGAATATGTATCACGAATATGCAAAAAATTTAGAACTGTACTTTAAAATATCATGTGTGCATCCATCAAGTATGCAGTTAATACTTGTATATATGACTTTGGGTATGGGTGTAAGTGAGTGAGTGTCATGTGTGCCCTGTGCACAGATTTAGTGTGTGTGATAGATAGATAGATAGATAGATAGATAGATAGATAGATAGATAGATAATCATGTTTAAGGTATGGGTGCATCCATATTAAGTACTCAGTGTATGCAGGAATACATGAGAGATACCAGTTTGCGTGTCAAGTGTGTAGAGGTAGGTATTGGGGGGATATGTGAGATGCCAATTGGCAAGGGTAAAGGGTAGGTATTAGTTAGTGTCATTTAGTGTTGTATGGGTTATGTGAGGTGGTTAGTGAGTGTGCTAGTCTGCTAATGTTAGTGTATGAGTTGGAATGCCTTAGTATCTTTTGGTACTTGATTATCCATGATATACTGTGGAACCATGGTGCAAGTATCAATGGTGTAGGCAAGTTGAGAAGTGTGGTATTCTGGTAGTACCAAGATATGTGGATATTATGAGATACTAGTATTTTAGATAAAGGTCAAGATAACTAGTTGGCCCAAGTTAATAGATAAGTGACTAGGTAATAGGTATATAGTTAAGATACTATATGATACTAGTATATATATGATAATTAGTATATCCATAGCTACTAGTATAACATAGAAAACCTAGAATTAGCAGGGTATTAACTAGTGTGACTTAATAGGCCAACTAAATTGGTAATGAAGAACCTATAAATTAGGTAGTGATCTAGTTTCAACCTAGTGACCTAGAATTGACCTAGAAACCTAAAATAGAACTAATTAGTATGCTTATGATTCCAAATCACCTATTTGACATGGAAATTCATATATAGGTCTTCGAGACTCCATTTCGGACACTGTTTGGTATTTTCATCACATGACCACATGCGAGTACATTCTCTGATAGTTTTCTTTACTTGATATTTACTATAATTCATAATTTTTAGTATTGTTTTTCTTGATTCTTAACATGATAGATACACAGATTGGTATTACATGGAGTCACCTTCATGAGATACGTTTGTCATACTTGTCTAGCCTATATCAGAACTCTTTTACTAGCATCACATCAAGACCCTTACTGGCATCAATTATACTAATTTGGCTGATATTGTATTGTTCTACGTATCGGGACTTGGATCCATTAGTACTAGCCGGGTGGAAAAAGACTTTAGTAGACATATAAACATTCTCAAAATAGGAATCACCCCTCAGGTCTAATCAGAAAGGATACCATTCGCACATATCACATGCATGATACCGTATATTACCCCTAGCCGTTTACATGTCAAAAGTGGTATTTCAATACACTAGATTAGGTACAGTCCTTCTGGTTTCACTTATACATTGTTGGTTACATATCTTACCTGCTGGATTCATTATATTCTTACTGATTACATTCTCACATGGATATGATACTTGATTTTCACATACTTGACTTGTCTTTACTGCCATATTGATCTATTCACTCTATTTGTTTTACATGCTTCTATATTTATCTGTTTCACTATATGTTCCTTAACATGACTATGACTTTTGTTCATCATGTATTATATTACTATTATTGTTTTATATACTTTATCATGTATTGGAACTACTATTGGAGTTGTGCTCATTTTATCCTAACTGGATAACATTTTTAGGGGACTGTCTCGAGGATTGGTGTTCTACTTTCTACGGACCCCAGGATGTTGAGGGTGCAGAGTTGGACCATGTAGCTCAGCCGTAGCTTGGAGTGATTGCCGGAAGGTCTAGCCGAAGTTACTAGTTATTTTAGTTTATTGTATTAGTATTTTGGTACCAGACCTGTCTCGGGTAACTATTTGAGACTTGAGATGTTATATTTGGATTTTAGACTTATTGTTTGATGTCTAGACCATTTAGAACTTGTGATTAAATTTTTATCACTTTATATCATATCTTGCCTTATCTTCTCTAGATTTATGATTGAGTATTATATTGTTATATCATTGTTCTCCTTATAGAGTTGGATATTATTTTGTGATATCTTTAGATATATTGTTGACCTAGACAATGTTCTACCGTCGATGCTACGATAAAAGCTGGACGTATCCACGTACTCATGTCCCGATCATCCAAGTACAGTTCGTGACAGGAGAATAACTGGTCAATCATGCCTTGAGACCCACTTAAGCGATCCGTAATGGACAAACCATCTATGTATCTAAATTCCACCATCCGTTAGATTAGGAATATTTTGTTCATCCCAGTATTCTTCGTATACAAGGATTCCAACTTCTTCCATAACATTTTTGCATGCTCAATATTGGTGATGTGATTATACACATTCTCGTCCATGAACTACTTGATATATCCACACATCTGTATATACTCAAAATTTTAGCTCTCATTCTATTTCTTACTAGGGTTCTCTGAAGCAAATACCAAATGGTACAGCTTATTGACAAATATAAAATCTTTCATCTTGCTCCGCTAATAGTGATAATTGGAACCATTTAGGTTTACCATGTGCACGAGCTTAGTATCAGTCCCTTCTACTCGAGTTGACTATCAACTCTTTAAAACCTGGCAACCACTACCCGGTTACCGCTCTGATATCTCTCTGACCAAAGCTATAATTGGGAACGAAACATGAAAACTATTCCCCGTAAACTAGCAGGCTAGGTAAGGACCAAAGAGAAACGCATAAATCAAATCATGCCAAATCATAACTAAAGCACAATGCAAACACCAAGACTTTTACGTAAAATATCCTGATAAAAAAAAAATCACGGAACGATCGGAGTCCAACAGAAAAACATCTCCACTAATCAAATAAAGAATATACACCTGAATCCTTTACAAACTCTTAATACATATGGATCACCGCAACACTTCAATAGATGGAAATAGACTACAACGAGTATAAAAGATTATCGAATACGAGAAGACGAGGAAGAACCACTGAAAAACTTCTCGAAAGTGATCTCTCTTCCAATCAATCACCAAAACTCCAAATCTCCCTCTTCCTCTCTTAGAAAGTTACAACTTTGATAAAGCTCTCACCTTTGATGTTCTGATTGAGATGATAACGGATTAGGGTTAGGAAAGAACTATAAAGAGTACTCCAATCCTAAAACAATATGGACTATTGATCATGATCCAATTGTATAAATGAAATACCCAAATTCGACCTTCAACCTTTACATCGGTATACTAGTAGTTGTATACCATGGCTATATCGAAAAATAGCCAATATGAATTAGAACTATTTTAGAACAAAAGCCTATCATGTAGGTATACCGACGATACATCGACATCAGTATATCGACGGTATAACATTGACTTTGATAATGCTTTTTCCAATAGCTCCGATACGTGTTCAAGTCGAGCCTCCCTCGCTACCTTTGACTTTATGAGCTTCTCCGGCACATGGATGACACTAGTTGCACTCGGGGTGTTCTCCATTTAAGTTGGGAACCCCGCCCGACACCAACACTATTTGTTATATTATATAGATGGAGAACTCTGTCACGATTATGCCTTCAAATGGCTATGACCTACTAAATTAAAGTGTCATCAAATATCAATAACTTTACAAAATTCATCTTCTATACTTGCCTACCAATGAAGGGTTGAACTGGTGAGCGAATAAATACTACCATAATTGAGTAGTCTATTTTACTCAAGCGATACAATATAGAAGTTATGTTTTGTCATTGTTAAAATCTAGTTTTAGCTTCCCCAGATAGATAATCCCAACAACATGCAATGTGTTGGGTTGTATCTTGCATGTGGTTGAGTGTTCAAGATTCACAAATTTGGTGAACGTTATAAATATAGTTCCATATAAAGTTTCCCACATTGGTTGGATGTCCAATCGATTTGATTAAAACGTTTTCACAGACCAGTGTACAACTACTATAGTTTGACGACAGTATAGAGTTTGTCGATGAAAATCTGTTATCGGTTTAGCTGTAATATGCTTCTACCTTGTCAATGAACAACTATTTGATTACCATCCAAATCTGCATTTAAGTCCTTACAAACTAATGGGTGTAGGAAAAAAACTGTCCCTCCACTAAAATGGAGAGGTGGGTCGACAAGGAATGTTAGATGACCATTGGATCATCTAGGATGGGAAGGTGAGGATAGGGGTCAACAAGGTTGTGGGTGGCCGAGAGGAGGATCAGTTGGGTGGGTGGGTGTGTTGGTCAGGAGAGAGGTGGCTAGAAGTTGGTACCCCAAGAGAAAGAGAGTTGCTTTAGGATTAGGGGTGTATAAAAAAGAAGAAGACATGAGTAAAATAATAGATTGCTCTTTTAACAATGTATGGTAGCTCGGGAGCCGGGTAATCATTTGCTCGTTTGACAAGGGTCTGGTTTACTTACTGGAGCCGGATGTTCATTTGTGAGGGCATGAGCCACAAAGAAGCGGTACCTTATGATATTTGACAACCTCTTTATATGGATCTTCAAGAGGATCATTGCACCAAGGACGAGAAGAAGATCAAGACATCCCATAAACTCATTAAGCAAGCAATGGATTCTACCTACGGCAAGCATCGACTAGCCGAAAAATTGTTCCAATTTTGTTTGAATTTGTATCCTGTATTTTTTCCCATGTATCTTTGTGATTGGATATTTGCTTAATTATTTATCATTAATGAAGTATTGGGGATTTCTTCCCATCATTTACTCCAAAAAATAATGCTGGGTAGCAAGTTGCAAAAATCAAAAGTTTTGAAAATTTAAATACAAAATAAAAATAAAAAATTTAGAATAGCAAGATTTGAATTTGATAATTTAGGTTAGAAAGTTATGAATCCGTATAGTTCAGGGTTTCTGTTGCAAATATTTTCTCTTATTTCAAAAGGTGAGAAATAAAACATGTGAAAACAATAAAGAAATACACAGGCTCCGTCTACTTACTATCTTTGTAGAATTGGTCCTTTTCGAACCAATATTCAAACAGCCCAGTCCCTCTTGGGAGGTCAAGTAGCTAACCAAGAAAAAAATACCATAAAACCATTGCTTTTACCACAAAGGTACAATGGAAAGTGTTAAAACTTCAAAAGAGCTCTTATGAAAGATATACAGGTCTGTCCTTTACTCTTCCTCTGAATCCAAATCTAATTTTCATTCAAGTAATAATGTAGGTTTCATATGTAGGAACTTAGTAAAATTCTGTTCTGCATAATTAGTAGTTCCTAAGTACTATTTGCAAGTCAATAACCAAAGCAATTTTTATTTATATTTCTGTAAAAAATTTAATCTGTTCAAAAATTGCTCAAGTCTACTCAAATCTTCACTAAATGATACATATACTGATCTATAAGTTGGATCCAGTTTCTATATTTCTTTCATGAAATGATATCAGTAGTCTAGTCTGCACTAGAATGTTTTATTTAACTAAAGCTTCTTCCTGTCAATTACATTTTGCAACCACTAGTAAGGTTTTCGACGTGCCCGGGCATGGATCACCTCCAAAACTTTTAGCCGAGACGGGCACAACACATTTCCCTTTACCTTTACAAGCCTGTCAACAACAGAAAGATAAAAGAACACTAATTAGAATATGATGCTAGAGGATTGTTCGATTCTTGCAATACTTAAAGATATGATGCAAATTGGGTGCATTCATGGAAAGTTAGAGGTGGCGCCAATTGAAGATAAAATAAGAGAAAATCGGGATAGGTAGCTTGTACATGTGCAACTCACATCAATTGTTGCTCCGGTAAGGAGAAACGATAAGATGGTAGTTAACGGAACATTAGGATTATATAAGATTGTAGTTAACAGAACGTTAGGATTAGAGGTAGGTCTAAGCAAACATGCATTAAAGTTTTAAAGAAGGATATGATTTTTATTAGTGCTACAAAGGATGTAGCCCCTTTTTGAGATAAGGACAGCCATTAATAGCTTATCTTTATTTTGGGCTACTAACACCAAGACCCCCTCCAATTTAAATACATTTAGCTTGAACTGGAAATCGAACCTAGTCCCACTTTTTCCCTCCCTTGCTAGCATTACCACTGGACCACGCCCTTGGTGGTTAGAGGACAAGGCCCTTAAGACACTGAATGGAAGAATATGATTCAAATAGTCAACTCTAATCTTTTGGGATAAAAAGGCTTTGTTGTTGTTGTAGTAGGGTTATTCAATTATTATTATGTTATGTTGAGTCTTATGCTTATATTTTTGGTATTTATCATATTTTGATAAGGCTTTTGGTACATGATATAGTGATAATGATCAAAAGTCTCTTGGTTGATAGATTTTTTTATTTAAAATTTACTCTTATTTCCTTCTTGGATCGTCTGACCATGCTTCAGTGACATGTGGTGCCAGGAAGTAAAGTAAATTCATCACATTTTCAGTAAATAAATAGTAATTTTGGACTAAAATATCAATAAGGAAGGGCTTGATTACCTTCTCTAAGACCGCTTTGGATGCATCTGAGTGACAGTCGCCTACTGAGTAGCTTTGACAATCTCCGATAGGGCTTCCATAGCTTGCAAACTCTATGGATGAGATGTTCCTTCTTTCATAACATTGGAGATGAACATGTGGATGTCTACTTCGTGTGAGTACGGGTTGGTAATGTGATTCAGACACTTTACCGCAAACTTGGTTAACTGAGATGGTATTCACCGAGATATTTAGAGGGTTTCCTCCCATTTCCTCAAAGAGAACGAGTAGATTCCCTGACGGTTGTAAGAAAGAACGAGGAACATGGTACCTATTAGTCAGAAAATAAAATGTATTATGTATGGGAAGAGATATGTCTCTGGAATAATTTACAAGAGTCATTTGGTGTCCAATTCTTTGCTCACAGTGATTGAGAAGGTTGTCCTTTGGGAGTTTTGAAAGAAACCCAGTATCGGCCAATGCTCTCTCCGTTGATCCAGGCCTCACCCTTCCCCATACTAACAAGGTTTAGTGCCACTGGATCTGTTCCAGGTGGTGCATTGAACATTGTCTGCATCAAAATTGATTAGTTGAGTTCATCGGTAGCTCATCAATTATATTTTTGCAATCATAATCAACAGAAACTTTTTGGTGGGTCTGAACCCGCACATGAAAATGCTTTAATGTTCATGTCAGTCTCTAACCTTGTACCAAATGAGTGGCTGGTCAGTTGAGTTCTTGATCGACATCCAATCTGATTTTGTTGATCCTTCTGGAGTGTAAATTTTTTGCCCTTCCCCAGATAAACCAACCTGCATTTTGGACATAAGCCTATCTAGTAAGTTGAACAGAACCACAGTTTTTTCTATCTATAAGAATTATGCACACTAGTAAACTTCTTTTCATTCTTTTAGGAGTCAAAAAGATGTCTTATTTTCCAGAAGAATATAGAACGAACAAAATCAAACAAGGTATTGTGGATTGTGAAGTTTTTTGACTAATTACACTTTCAAGTATACATAAGAATTACTAATATAAGTAAAGAATAGCACCTGGTATCCCCATAAGTATGTACTGAGATCTACAGTTTGATTCTTCTTGTTGATAATCGTCACACTGCGGAGTCCGGTAACCCTTCTCTCAAGATATGGCCCTGAATCCTTCATAGAGAGTAAAAAAGAAGGCATATTATAATGAAGTATCTCTTTCAGTGATCACCATTGCTGATACACACATACGAAGACTAATGTATTCATTGATTTTTGTCTAAAATCCTTTTTCTAATATTTCAAAAATCACCAACCGTGACTTTAAAAAAATTATTAATTAATACTGGTGTTTATTATGGAAATTGGGAATCCGGTCATCACTGACGATAATAGATACTTAAAGATGTTTTTATACATCTAGATTCAGTCTACAATTGTGATAGATTCCACTTATGGCAAACATGTGACTCATTGGTATATCGGTCCATTATTGGAGTCTGTATTCTTGTTTCCTATTTTTTATTTTGTTATCTAATTAATTTCCTTTTGTAATTAAGCATGTCATGTTTCATTAATTATTATTAATGAGACATGAGGGATTATTACCACCATTTTATCTCAAACAAATAATGAATCCAGTCTGGTAAAGAAGATCGAGTAGTCACTATATTAGTAGACTTCATAGCTCATGATTATCTAGAAAATTTTGTTAAAGAATTTGTGGCTAAATATGAATATGCATCAGTGGTATTTATTTAAAACTAAATCTAATTGATCTTTTTATGAAAGCCACAATTTTGATTACTAATGGAAGGAGGAAAAAGAAGGGAAATTTTGTGTAATATACTTCAAAGAGAAGAGAAGAAATAATTTTTTGATCTTTTAGTCATGTACTTTGAGCTACTTCTTCCAACTCTTATGATCTTCATCTCAGATTAACCAAAATATATTTGAACCACAGTCTACAGTATCGGCCGATACCGATACGATACGGTTGATACTGATAATGTTTGGCATGTCTTATCTGATACTGATCGATACCAGCATTGGGTTCTCTTTTCCAGACAATTCGGCACAAAAAATTGGAAAAAAGGACGAATTAACATAAGTGTAAAAGCATAGTAAACATATAAAAATATATAAAATAAGAAAACTTATCTATCACAACTAAGCCAATCGGCACGGTTATTTAATTCCAAAATTACTAAAAAATAACACAAGAAATACTTAAAATTATGTCTAAATATATAAAATATTTTTTCTAAAAATTTATTAATTTATTAATAATTGTTTTCTTTCTGGTAAAAAAAGATATTTTGATCTGAAATCATCGATAATGTCGATCCAGATACTCATAGGAAGGATCTGATACTGATTCTGATACCGATAATGCAAACCTTTATTCAAATATGAATATATATGTAGGCAAATATAATTCGAATATGTATGGTGTTCTAGTGCATCAAGTATAAAGATTTGATTAGCACTACAAATTATGATAACAAGAATCAAGATCTTTACCGGTGATCCAACCATTACACTCAATAATGAGATATTGTTCTGCCCATTCTTCAATGATATGGGTTTCCAAAGCACCAGGTCTCCTTTTAAGTCATGACTCCCGTGTGAAGTCCCTACATCATTTTATCATGGAAAATATCATCTTACACAATCTTAGATATGAAGTAGATTAAGTTAAAATCAGCATACCGCTAACCAATTAGCTAAAAGATGATCTGCATAATTAATTTATCTACAATTCTTCCATATCTATATGATATGGTAATATAAGATAAACACAATTCTCAACTTTGTTTCATCTTGAAGAAATATATGAACTTAAAGTTTATATTCAAGAATCCAACCTTGGCATAGCCATCGGTCAATTACCTATATATGCTCCATTCACAAAAGCATGAATGACATGAGCTAGTGAGATGACATAAAGTGTCTGTTGATCATCACTTGATGTATTGTTGTAACTGCAACATAAAATATCATGTCATTTTATAATATTAGGTGTTTTATTTTTCCTAATAAACTGTGTTAGAGTTAATAACACTAACAAACTGATATTAGCAAGCACACTTCTCCCATTAGGATCCCAACATAATAATATAACTGTTTGACTTACCTTGTTGTGTACCAAAGGTAATCCGTCACGTCTTTGGTCTGCGTCATATGTTCTAATAGTTTGTTTACTTTGAATGAAGCGCCATTAATGTCCGGGACTCCATCCATGAATGCTCCCCACATCTCAGATCGGTTGAAGTATTGCACTGCTTTTGCTGATCTTACACCATGTTGAGCATCCACCTGCAAGAAATGAAGGAAGTAAATGTTAAAATTAGGTATGTGAATGATTGAGCAAAGAAATAAAAAAGCAAAGTCCATAATATGTGTATGTAGCAGTAAGACTAAGAGTAGGAAACTCACCTTTGCTGTATTAAATGCCACATTCTTGCAGTCGGATAGTATACTAATTGATTTACTAGGCAATTCATATGTATTATTCTGAAAGTACAAATGGGCATCATTTCTTGGGTCCTTATTCACAAGAAAGGCGACACATTTTCCTGACTCCATTTGAAACACCCATGACTAGAACAAGAGAAAAGAATGAAACATGAGTTTTGATGACACATGTATAAGGTTGAGCTAGTATTTATGAAATTTATGCAATCATACATCTTGCTCTTGGCCAAGTGTTGAATAACTCTGTTTTCCCCAAAGTAAAGGATCTAATGAGGCCTTTATTACGGCATGTAAATCTTTAAGATGGCCCCATTTGGGTTGCCTGATTAAACCTTTATGACATCAAAAGTGTATCCTTAGAAAGAGAATATTAAATCATGAAAGCAAAATATTCAAACATTATCAAGGTTTACTAACCGTATTCATCAAGAGGAGCTTCATCGTAGTAACTCGTTGTTACATATGAAGAGGCAGTCTTTCCGAAATTTGTACCTCCATGATACTGCATTTAGTTAAACACCATTAGAGGTATTCAGAAAAATGAAACTGTTACAATGCATATAAAAATTGGTACACTGTAGTTTCCTTAGATATATTATGCGTCGTGTGACATGTGAAACCTCACACACATACAAATAACCTTATGATGACAAGAATAAAAAGACAAATATTAACCTTAGAATAGCAACCAAGAGCAAACAAGCAAACACAATATTAGCATGGTTCGGTCAAGCACAAACTACTTCATAGAGCAAGGAAATAAATAACTTTATTGAATCAAAGAGAGAAAATATTACAAGTATTACCTACAAAATACCATAATACGAAACCATTCCTTAAGGGATCTCCAAAGAGCTCATCTTCCCTCTAGATTCCTAAAATGGCCTCATTAGCAAACCCTAAGAAATATCCTTCTTGCTTAAGAACTCCTAAGCAATACTTATGGTTTCCAAGCACCTTAGATAGGGTTAGAGAGAACCCTTAAATAAGATCTCCTGCCAATCCCTATGTTGGAGCAATCTTGACCGTCGAAACAAGCATTCTTAGTTCTAAATCGTACCCAAAATTGAGCTAGTCTCGACACTGTGGTATATCGGTTATGTGCTGCCAGAAAATAATATGGGCACAAAATCGTGCCCAGAAACTTTCTGGAATATTTTATGAACTAATCATTTTGCTAGTGTTATATCGTAATATGAAATCCACTCTTATGATATGAAATGAAATAACTTTATTGAATCAATGAAAGAAAACCTTCCAAGGATTACAAAACATAATATGAAATCCACTCTTCCGATATGTCTAATGAGTTTTTTTCTTCTTTCTAGATTCCCTTAATACCTTAGCAAACCCTTAGAAAAGAATGTTCTTGCTCAAGAACTCTAAAGTAATATGTATGGCTTCTAAAAACTAGCTAGGGCATGAGAGTACCCTAAAATAGGATCTTCTCCCAATCCCTAAGTTAGGAGTAACATTGACCGTTGAAACCGTTAGATTTGAACTGTACACAAAACTGAACCAGCCCCGACACATTGGTATATTAATGGTATGCCAAATGTGTTTTGTCGGAAGAAAGTATAAGCACAAAATTGTTCCCAAGAATGTTTTGTACACTTACTTGTATGCAGGCGATATAATTGCAGTATACCGCAATATGACATCCTGATACCAAACTAACTCTTTCGATCACCATATCGATTCTTCGACTGCTCCTAGACTTCTTTGATCATCGGACAGTGTCCGGTGCACACCACAGTTGAACACTTGCCATATACAACATTATGTGTCTGAGTAAACAAGATGTTATAGATTGTATATTGTACTTTCCTATGCATCCATATAAATTTATGTTCAACTTCCATTTGGTAGATTTAGCCATTTATTTAATTTTCTACCACAACAAAGCCTATGTAAAATCTCAATTTATAGTATTATTTGTAGTTTGTTTGTGTGAATCAGGCAGTGAAACTAGAAGTTATGTTTTTGTGCAGATGGTTTTCTTGTTAGGATTTTGGTATGATGATAAGATCCGTTGTTGGACCCCAAAAAAGTAAGATATGCGAAAAAAAATTAAAAGGAGGAAGACAAATCAAAATCTAGAGGAGAATCTAGGTCCTATTGCCCCTACTCAAAAGCCGATGTCTTACTACAGTCTTGCTTCCTGCTACTTGTAGAGAGCGCACAAGAGATAGATAATTTTGTAATTTATTTTTTTAAATTTATATTTTACAATCTCTGTTATATAGAGGATTCTTCTTCTTAGCTTATCTTAGTATGCAAAGAAGTTGATCGAAAGAGTATAAAGAAATAAAAAGGTGCTTTCAAACATTAACGGGCTTTCTTTAGATATTAATGGTCCTTTTCAAGAAATGGACCAAAATTAAAGTTTGTATAAGATAGTATTTAAAGGATCTTCTTGGACTAGGTTAGGCCTAAATGACCATTGATTGATGTTTTAACTAAGGATATAGTTTTTATTAGTGTTACAAAGGACATGGTCCTTAGTAGAGCTGAGTTGAAAAAAAAAATTCAAACTATCGATACAAACTTAGTATGAAGTGATTTTTGTATAGAGAAATTACACGAGAAAAATGGTAGGTACCTACTCCACAAATAAACTTCTAAATGCCTATGTTCTATGGAAAATATCGTCTCTTGCTCATAGCTACTATAGCTTATGGACATATTACATCAACTCAAAAGTTTGACGCTAGGTTGACAATCAATCATTAAAACCTTGCCTATTATTTTCTTGATTTTCTCGTGCTACATACCCAGCCTCATTCTGATTGAGGAAGTTTTTAATAACATACAATTGAAGTCTCAATGTTTATAGTCTTAATTTAATAAGACCTATAGAAGGTCGAGACTTCTTTCTGCAACAATATGTTTGATTTTTGTCTTCTAAAAAATATAGTGAATTAATCTTATTATTCTTTTAGAACCATATGTCAGCATATATGTATTAATATATTTTTCTATTAAAACATAAGGACTGTTACTGTTTTAGTTAAAATTCTAAGAATATAGAACCAAAGATTTGAAATAATCTATCAGAATGCATCTGAACAAGGCTTATAAAGGCTCAAAATATGAAACATGTACTTGATAAGATGAGATCTAGGAGAGAGTCATACCATATAGTAATTCACGAAGCTTCCATTCTTTGCTGCTATAAATAGTGCAACAGCAAAGGCAATATCTTCTGCTGACCTTATGTATGGCTCGCCACCATATACTTGATATCTTCAAGCCATAAAATAATGAAGATTAGTATTTTTGGCTGCTACTTATGATGCACATCATTCATGACAATGGCTAAAGGAATATTCAGTTATGTTGATATGATAATTGGTTCTTCTACAACCATCAGAAGTTTAAGAAAGTTATATATGACACTATAATTAATTTATGTCTTAAAAGAAATAAACATAAGAGGCATTAAGGATCAAATTATGATAAGTATTATGGAGATCAATATATGAATTTACATGGAATGAATTCTAAAGTGGACCCATCTACAAGGGTATCTTCTGTGCATTCTTAATTTTGGTCTGCCGTTTAAGTAGTCCGAATTTTCTAGAGGGCAAGTACAGTTTTTTTACAGGACAGTAATTTCAAAAAAAAAGCCTTTATCCAATTTTTTTGCCTATACCCGTATTTGATGAAGCAATATAAAAGATCAGCTCTTCATCAAGAAATTGCATATACCCGTATTTGATTCCAAGAAGCCCGATGATAAATCTGAAGTGGACTAGACATTCGAGCATATACAGGTATATAAATATTAGATAATTCATGGATGAGAATGTGTATAATCATATTGGTACTATTGAGTATGGAAAGAATTTACGGGAAGTTGGATTTCTTATATGCCAAGAACATAAGTATTAATAAGTTATTTTTGGTCCAACAGATGATGGGTCTGAGATAAAAGAATGACACCAATTAAAAAATTTCTCACTAAGTTCCATAGTTTGTTCGATCAATTATTTGTATAGGAGTCAAAATTAGACAATGAGATATAAGGACTATAGTTGTTGGGTACTTTATCAGACTCATGGGAAGTCGTACGAATGCCTATGATCACTTCTACTATCGATAGTGTAGTTAGTATAAAGTTTGTCAAGAGTAAGCTACTGAATAAGAAGATAGGGAGGAAATCTTTAGTTACATCATTATCATATTCAGAGGCATTGGTTTCAGAGAGTCAAGGGAAAAGAAAAAAGTAGTGGTCTAGATGACGGGGACGAGAGCAGCGAAAAGTCAGGGGTCAGTACGAGGACTCTAAATGTTATCACTGTGCGCAAGAAGGGTCATATTAAAATAAATATTTTTCTTAGAAAAAAGAGAAGAAAGGCAAAAAAAGGGAAGCATGTTGAGAATAATACAATATCCACTTCAGTTCATAGAGATGATGTCGCTATTGTGGGTGATGTGGTTATTATAAACCTTGCCAGCAATGACAACCGTTGGTTAGTGGACTCATGGGCTTCATTTCATATATCTCACAATATGGCATTATTTGCTACTCACACAATAGATAGTCGTGGAGTGTTGAAAATGGCTAATGGAAATATGTCAAAATCTATTGCTATAGGAGATGTGCACTTAAAAAAAAATACAAAAGCAATCTTTGTGCTCAACGATGTTTGCCATGTCCCACATACCCGTTTCAACCTAGTTTAGGTTGTAAGGTTAGATGATAAGGGATACTTCAGTTCAGGAATAATGTTTGAAATCTTGTGATGGGTTTGATAGTTGTTGACAAAGAAGCAAAAAGTCTGGTTTTATTATGTGGAAGGGTTCGCACAAGGGGAACGTAATGTAAACATAGTTAGTAATGCATCTACCAAGTTTTGGTATACACGGTTAGATATATAAACAAAAAAGGAATGAGCTACATAGAGAACCAAAGGTGATTCCAGGGTTTAACATTAGAAAATTGGAGAGATGCACATATTACATAATAAAAAAGCAGAGCAAGGTGTAATTTCAGAGCAACGTGTCTTCAAGGAAGTCAATATTGCTCGAGTAAATTCACTCAAAGATTTTTGGTTCTACGAAGATAAAATCCATTGGTGGTGCTCCTTATTTTCATAGTTTGCAGTATCAGCCGAAACCGATACAGTTTGGCATGTTCCGATTCGATACTGACCGATACCCGATACTGACCGATATCGACGTTAGAGGTCACTTTTTCGGTCAATTCCACAAAGAAAAATTAATGAAAAATACCAATTAGTAAGGGTGTAAAAGCATAGTAAGGTTGTAAAAGCATATAAAATAGGAAAACTTATCTATCGCATGTAAATCAATCGACAAGGGTGACTACTATTTCATTCAATTTCAAAAATACTAAGAAACAACACTGAAAATACTTAAAACTATACATAAATGTATAAAATATATTTTCTAAAATGTTAATAATTTACTAATAGATATTTGCTTTCCAATACCATAAAATCTGATACTATGATCCGAAACCGTCGATACTACCAATACCGTCGATCCTGATACAGATTTTGATACCGATACCTTAAACCTTGCTTATTTTGTAACTTCCGTTAATGATTATTCCAAGACGGTTTGTGTTTAAACCATAAAGACCAAGGTGTTACCTACTTTTAAGTAGTTTTAAACCTCAGTTGATAGAGAGATAAGTAGAATATTAAAGTATGTTCGCTCAGATAATGGATTTGAATACATAGGTTCTTTCGATGTGTATTACGGAGACATCTCAACTCAATGGTGCAGCAGGGCGAATGAACATGACATTAGGGGAGAGATTGCAATATTTTCTATTAGAGATTAAGTTGCCAGATAGTTTCTCGGGTGAGGATCTAAATATTGTTGCTTATGTTATTAATCTATCTCCTAGTGCTATTTTACAGGATGATGTACCTGAAAAAGTATGCTTCGACAAGGAGCCATTATACATTTATATGTGTGTTTTGGTATAAGTCCTTCGTGCTTGTGCCGAAGGACAAGAGGTCAAAACTCAAGCCAAAGACGAGGTAGTGCATCTTTATCTGTACAGTCAGGATGACTTTAGTTACAGACTCTATGACCAAATAGGAACTCTACAACTGAGACATGACATTCTTTTAGGATCAAATAATGAACGATACTCAAAAATACAAGATAAATCCTAAAACTAGAATTTTCCTAAGTTTGAGTCATTTGGGTTTGAGCCAGTTTTGGGATCAGTACAGATTTGCCAAATCAAGGATGCTGGTATATGGATTTGCTCCCAACCATGATTATCAACCTATCATTGATGATAAGAGTGATCTTCATAAGGATGAGCATGCTGATGGAGTAGTTCCTGATGGGGATGAGGTTGTCGGTGAACAACTAGCACTGGAGGCTCTATTGAGGAGAGGTACGAAAGAGCGTCGACTATCTGTGAGGTACTCAGCTGAGGAGTACTTGTTGTGGGGTAGTTGTTGAGATTATTCAGAGGAGAAATTTTTAAAAGGATTCAACTTTTGAAAAAGAAGAAGAATTTAGGAGAGTTCTTGGTATGATTCGAAGGGGTCGTTTGAGGAGTTCCATAATGGTTTGTTCCTCATATTCTCGCTTTTGGTAAACATTATTTTCTCCATTGTAATTAATTCTATAAATTGAGTAGTTGTGGTGATTCAGTTTGGATTGTTAGGAGAAGTGTGTAGGACTCGGTGTAACTCATGTTTTATTAATAAAGGCTTTTTCGGGTTGGACTCTGATCGTTCCATGATTTTTTATTCAGGGTTTTCCACATAAAAGTTCTTGTGTTTTCATTGTGCTCTTTGGTTTGTGGATATAGGCATCGTGTGTTGGTTGTATGTTTTATTTTGGTCCTCGACCGTTTCTTCTGGTTTTGGATCATGATGTTTATTTTGCTTGTCCATGTTCGTTCCCAACAAGGTCTACCCCTAGATTTAGCATCTCCTTTACTTTATATTATATTTGTCCTTCTAACCACTTCATCTATTGATATATGTTGCACATATCCAAACCACCTTAGAATGTATTTTTTGCCTCTTATATCCTCAAATGGTGCAACCTCCAACTTCTTTTAATACGTTCATTTCCTATTCTATATTTTCTATCCACCATTGCATTGTCACTCATCTATCTTAACATTTTTTTCAGCTATACTCATTTTATGGACATGTCATGATTTCCAAACAGTGTGATCCATATAATAGGACTAGACTTATAGTTGTCCTATAGAATTTTTCTTTCAACCTAAATGTATATTGTTCACATAGCATTCCATAAGTATTCTTCTGTTTCAACCATATGCTTTAGTTCTATAAACAGCATCCTTCTCAATCTTTACATATTGATGAACGATTGATCATAAATACCAAACACTATTGCACCTAGGTATCCCTTGACTATCAAGTTATACTCCCTTATTTCTCTTTGACACTTGGTTGAAGTTGTATTTCATTTATCATCTTTTTGTCATACTAATTCTAAAACTCTTAGATTCCAAAGTTTTTTTTTCATAATTATATTTTACAGTAATATCCAAATCAACTAATAAATGTTCTATCTAAGAAACCTTAGATTCTATACAAAATAAGGGAGGACAAGTTAATATAATTATTACCAAGTACAGAAGTAAGAAGATAGATTATATGCTTTTTCTGATATATTAATGGAAGGTCCAATGTAAGAAAGGTTATTATTGTTTCTAGTAATATCTTACTGAGAGACCCAATTTTCTGTCCATAATGCTGGTTTTTGGGGTGAATTTGGCCCTTGAAATGTCTCACCACATATCAATCCGTTGCAGGTATTAATCTGCAACAAAGTTGGAATTTATATGAGTTATTTGAATCAATGAATATATAAATACAACAGTCAAGATAGGAATACAACTGACCACTGGGTCGGGGGCATCATCTTGTTTGCACATCATCCAGGGTACACCCGTTTTAAGTCCCACGGCCATGGATGCTGCCCAACTAACATAAGGTGGCCCATTTTCATGAAATGCAGCCTCGATCGTTTTGTATTCATTCTCAATCTACCCAAAAGTAAGTTCATCATTAGTTAGGTAGTGTTGACACTTTATTGGAGAAGTTACTACTATGTCATTTTTTCTTCAAGTTTTTCTTAATTGAATTATTTGAGAGATGCTGACCTGAGAGAGTATAATGGGGCCTCCTTGAGAGGCATACAGTCCTTCCTCCTTCATCATATTTACAATCATTGAAACAAACTTTTCCATATGAAGCTGCACGTTAGAAGAGTACCATGATACTACATGTTGACTAACATAGAAGAATACCAAGTACAATAACACAAACAACATAACTAATAAACTAGCTAGTTCAAAATTTTATCAGATGTATACTTTCGAAAGAAGGTATTGTTTAATCTAAAAGGATGATTTGCACAGAATGGGTCACCTGTTGATGATTTCTGAGTTTGAGAAAAAATAAGTGTATTTATTTTATTTTTAATTATTGTCCCTATAACAAGGAAGTGAATTCTATCGATGTATGTACTTAACAAAATATTGTGTAAGACGATCTTTACTATTTGTTACCCTTTGTTTCTATATGTGTCAACATGGTCTTACACTACTATGTTTATAGTGCTCATATAAGCTGAACGTTATTGTGATGGAGTCTTTTATGTGTATAAATCATGGCTTGATGCTTGCATGGGAAAATAAGAAATAATTAAATCCAATTATTGATTAATATATGACTTGTTCATAATTCATCTTATGTTTACTATAGTTACCCATTATTGTAATTTTGGAGATTCAAATTTTAGCTGGAGAAATCTATCAGATAACATGTCATTAATTTGATGAAATCATTATGTCATGATTATTAATTAAGAGCAGAGATCAAATTTCACCTTTCACGAACTAAGGAATTTATATGGAAATTTATATGTTAAAATGCTTTACTAAGAAGAGCACTTCTTCACCCATTCACCTTGAAAGGTTCATTATTTGATCGAAAGACAATGCCTGGAATGTCATGTAACCAAAATGGGAAGCCTCTGCACCATATATTAAATAAAACTGTTAGTGAAAAGCCAAGTTTAGAAACTGTTAAAAGTCCAAAACATATCATGAAAGAAGAAATGTAAAATTCCTTGTAAAAAAGAAAGTCGAAAGAAGCCATGATAATGAAGTAGATAGTCACAACAATTATAATTTTTTTTCATGAATGTCATTAGTGAATGCCTCTTTTTTTCAAGCAATGTGTAAATGGTAACAAACACATGATTTTAGACTCTTAAAAACGTATACGTTACATCGGATGAGTGAATTTAAGATCTGCAAACTAAAATTCAAGATTCTTCTGAATACCACATGACCAAACTCACAGCCCACATGCACAATTACTAACTATAATTACTTAACAAATCAGCATTGAAACATTTCCTGACTCTAACTCTTCACTTATTGCCTCGATCACCTAGTATGTATTTTGCTTGAGAAATAATTGAGTGGAACTAGCTTATGACATTGAAAATTGAGCTACGTTCAAGATTGTTCCAAGGGATCAGTTATATAGTATTAATCAAAAGGGCTTTGATCTTCATTGGCACGCACTTGGCAAGCACTTAAGGTACCTTATTAAGAGGCTTATTCAGAAGCTCTTATTTGCTCAGTCTTTCAACATGTAAGATTTATTCAACATGGTTAAAGACTGTCTGAAGAACTGGAGTGAAGTCAAATTATGGGTTAATAAGAGATCAAGATCAACAGTCTACTAGTGTCATTTAGTTAATTTCCTATTGTAGTACTCAGTAGAGTGAAGAGCTACTCTATGTGCTAGTTATCCTTTTGCTTTGTGCATAGATAGAATTCTTGTAATCTCCAAAATTATTATAGTAGATGATTAGGTTTCTTCAAAATTATATGTTTAAGAAAGAACACAAATATTCCAACCAAAATCCAA